>CM022673.1:22885580-23348080 GCA_012295275.1 Chrysomallon squamiferum | reverse complement strand
ATCACGTTACGACTCCAGTTGTGTAGGAGTAAAATAGCGACATATTGAACTTTTTAGGCCATGTATAACTAGTCTTTTAAATATGTGTATGTATGTACGTATGTGAGTACGTGCGTGTATGTGTGCGTGTGTGTGTGACAGATATACATGCAGAAAGGCAGAGAGATAAATGGATAACTGCAGTAAAACTTATAATACTAAATACGTTGCTTTATTCATTTCTTATTAAAATATACTTGTCAAATAAGTTAAGTACCTATTTTACATTTTCCAGTTATTGTTGTATTTGTGACAAGCAACCAGTCTCAGTCAATAACAGAAGCATAACAATACTATGTGATGAAAAAACATTGAGTTGATATTTTGTTTTCTTTTGCCTCGACAACAAAATCCGCAAGAAGTTTATATTCAGTTAGTCTGTTAATGTTTAAATATAGTTTTCTGTACGAAACGGTAATGTACTGAAGATGTTATGCATCTCACGAGCGTGTTATATTACTGTCATATTTGATTATTATAAAAGCCTTATTAAAAGTACAATTTGCCATTTTCCAAACACTGACGATACAGTTAAATATTTCAAATGTTTATTTGTATTTCTTCTTCTAATTATTTTTTTATTAATACATATACGTATGTAATAATATATATGTCACAATCACATGCCAGAATATATTATGATCTAGATTTTCAAATAGCGATACATAATTACATACGTATAAAAAAAAAAGAAGAAGAAAAAAAAAGAACACAACTATAGTTTACATATATTCATGATTATTATAAATGATTTTTTCAATTTTTTTTTTTTTTTTTTTTTTTTTTTTTTTTGAGATTTGAGACATTAATTTTTTAAATTAAAAAAAAATATGTTTATTTATTTATTTTTATTTATTTAATTTCTAAAATATTACAATTATTATTATTATTATTATTATTATTATTATTATTATTATTATTATTATTATTATTATAAACTTTTTTATATTATTCGCAGCAAGGAACAAAAGTCGCACGTTTTGGCCTGACAGTCCCGACACTGAACTCTACTCCGGTTTTGTCACCGTCAATGAAACCATCAACAGCAACCTTCACTTCCTCTTTTTACCCTCAAAGGTAACGACAACTTAGTAAATTAACCAGTGTTAAATCTTGCCACTGAACAGAGAGCCAAGCAGGAACCCATACTGAAATATAACTATAATCTATACTTCTACATGTCCGTTTGTCTTAGTGATTGCTTTTTTCTCTTTATATTTCTGCAGATACATCTAAGAATATAGGTGTTGTCTCTTTTTCTACATAATTCTCTCTCTGTATCTGTTTATTTATCTACAGGTTTCTCTTTCTGTCGTTACAGTGTAAGTTTATTCACACATAACATTTAATTATTGAATGTCTCTTTACTGAATTAAACGGTGTTTAATACAAACGTATATCACAAGTTATTGTAAAATGAGAATCATAAAACGTTCTGAAAACGGTATTTTTGTAACAGTTCTTCAGATTGTGACATTTAATGAGAAATAAGCATGTGATTTATTCGTGTCAAATTAAAATATTATTTCCGTTATTACTTAAATTAGAACTAATTATCAGTGAAATCATTTAAAAAAAAAAAAGTAAGAAAAAAAAAGAAGATTTATTTTCACAGTAAATCATAATGATATTTGATAAACAAAGAGATAATTAAATAAACCGAGTAATATACTTGTTATTAGTTTAATAGGTTTAATATATCAGCTTATTATGTGAAATATATGCCACAACTACACACACACACACACACACACACACACACACACACACACACACACACACACACACAGACAAACACAAAAATAAACACTTTTTCAAACAGCACCCATTCTTAGTTTTGGTTTATGTCATGGAAAAAGACATAATAATTCCGTTTTTCTTTTATTCCATTTTTTTTTTTTTTATCTTTGGGTAATTAAATAATGTGTCCCTTTTTAGCACAATAATAATTTTATGAGTTCAATACAAGATTTACTTTACTGTTATTAAAACCAAACTATCCAAACATTAATAAAATTAACAATAATGTATTTATTAATATTCACTAACATCATATTAATACTGATTAAGGTTATTAATATTAATTAATAATAGTATTATTATTCACTAACATTTTATTAATATTAATTAACTTTATTAATATTTATAAGACGTAATAATCTTTGATATCTTATTAAGACTGTTTAATCAGTTATTACGTGTCATTAAACATTTAGTAAGTTCTTTAAGTTAATTGTGAATATCTGGTATAATTTGTACAGAAGAATGTGAAAGAAGACCCAGTTCTGCTGTATCTGAATGGCGGGCCGGGTGATTCCTCCATTCACTGTGTGTTTATCTGTCATGGACCGGTTTACCTAACACAAGGAAAATGTTAGTATGTTTTCAAAATTATGTCATATAGCTTTTAACATGTGATCTTCGAGAATGTAGTTATTTTTTTTTTTTTTTTTTTTTTATTTTAGGTGTTTAATCACTGAACTGGCTTAATACTCCACTTAATCAATACCTAATTTTCGTATCATTTAACGCCAACGTGACAAATTGTTAAATTGGTTATAACCATTCATCTTCGTGACCCCATTTTACTTCCTAAGTTTTTTTTTTTCGTCTTTATTGATGCGACAGCAATTAATGTTCCGGTGACGGTGTGTTTGGGAAAAGTGCAGAAAAATTAATTAATTAAGCGGCTGATATGACATAAAAATGTGTCTATGTTAAATAAATTAATAAAAGAAATGGAAAATAATCGATTCCACGACAGTGGTACATTTTTCTGCATGACAAGTATGATTGTTTTATAATGTTGTGTGTTTGTGTATGTTTGTCTGTATGTATGAATGTTTCATGTGTGAATTATATTTATAAATATATTTCAAATTTTCAAGATTTACTATTAGGGATGCTTTTGTTATTTATCATCCATGATCTCAACAAGAACTCAGAAAGTCGTAAGTTTCTTTATGAAGCGGTGTATCAATAATTTGTAATTCATAACTGTTTTTTTTTATAAATTCTTTTTAGTGAAAAGAAATACGTTAGCGTGGAATGAACACTATTCTGTTATATATCTTGACCAACCGGTAAGCAACTTTAGTTATTCATATTGTTTTCTTCTTCTTTTTATATCTCCTTCACGTTGTCTTGATTAATCAATGTATTTATTATCGATCTGTCTTTCTCTTCCATACATTTAATGGATATTTTGTTAAATAAAGAATTGATTTGCTATAAATCCTGATTTTCGGTAAATGGTTTGAATTAAAATAAATATGTAGCGGAAAATCAGTTAATTCATCCCACTTTGTCTGGTTTTTCTTTTAATGTATTGTTTTGTTTTTCTTACATAATTTATATCAGTTTGAATTAGTTATTTTATCTAACTGTAATTTACTTTTATTTAAAGTGAACTGTATAACTGATTTTAATTACTGGATTTTACTTTTTATTATTATTTTTTGTTTATTTTTTTATCTCATTAGATTTATTTTACTCTGTTTTACGTTTTGTTTTGTTTTTTGTATTTGTCTTATTAGTAGTAGTATTAGGATTATTATTATTTTACTACTACTACTACTACTACTACTACTACTATTATTATTATTATTATCATCATCATTATTATTATTATTTTATTTTATTTTTAATCATTATCATTACTGACTACTGGTAATAATTTTAATAATTATTAATTTATCAATTTATTATTTATAAAAATGTCGTTTATTACTACTAGGTTGGAACGGGATATAGTTTTACAGAACATCCAGACGGATACGCTAGAAATGAAAAGGATATAGCGAGAGACTTATTTCGGTTTGTTTCAGTTTTTACACATTAAATGAGTGAAACATTTAAACTGTTTAAAGATTAAAGAACTCTTCAACGTGTGTTAATATTAATGGATATCACGACACGTATTAATAATATTAAAGGACACTTCAAGACACGGTAATGGTACAGGTTCATTATCCGAAATGCTTGGGACCGAAAGTAATTCAGATTTTGGAATGTAAGGTTAAAACAGGATTAAAGTCCAAACACACACACACACACACACACACACACACACACACACACATAAACAGCATGTTCAAATAGTATGTAATAATATTTTTTAATATAATAATTGTAATAATTTCACTCATGAACTGCGTCTGCACATACCCAAACTGTATCATTATTTCGGCTAATCGTAAAGTGTTGCTGATTTCGGGTCAGGGATCCTAGACGCACCGTAATGCTAACTTAACCCTAACATATTTACCTCTTATAGACACACCTAATCGAAGTGCTAACAGGCACCTCAATACGGACATTTCAGAATAATATTAAAATTAGAGCACATTTCGACATATCATAAACTAAAGAAAATATCAAAGACGACATATTTCTTAAAACATCTTAATATTAGTGGATATCTCAATATATGTTTATGTTAACGAACTCAGTAAATTTTAAAAATAATGGATATTTCAACATGTTAATGTAAAAGGACATCTCGACATGTTTTAATGGTAACAGACTCGGGTTTTGTACAATGACAGAGAAATAGAGAAAAACCGCCATAACCTATATATGATTTGTTTGGTGCAGTATTTTAAATTAAATGTATTTGTCACTTTGTTTGTAATTTGATTTTTTTTTTTTTTTTTTTAAAACAGATTCCTGGAACAGTTTTTCACAATGTTTCCTTACCAAAGAAATCCATTCTATCCTGTTGGTGAGGTGAGAATTCAGCATTGTTAAGAGTTATTCCTTTACTTTGCAGTATTTTATGTTTGTTTGTTATAATATTATTGCGTGATAATCAGAGAGAAAATATAGTTTAGATACAGTGTTCTGTTCTACCTAAATTCTCTTGCGGTTTCCAAAGTTTCCACATTGTTTTTTCCAGAACTTGGCAGTTACCTCCCCTCCCCCGGAGTTGATTATTCATGGTATTACTAATCATGGCAAATTGTTTTAATTATATATCTATGACCCATATTTAGACTAATGAATACACTTCAGGTATATTAGAAGATGTCTGTTTTTATTAGTGAAGTGAGAAAACTAACGACAGAGAGAAACATCTAAACTGCAATACAGCTTGCTAACACCAAATTATAAAAAGAAAGTTTTCTATATAGAGTACAACATAATAATAATTTTTTTGTTTGTTTTTTATTTTTTATTTTTATTGTTACTTTAAAAAAAAAAAAAAAATGTATTATTATTATTTTTATTTTTTTTATTATTATTATTTTTTTTTTTCCAGTCTTATGCGGGTAAATATATTCCTGCCATCAGCCATCGGATTCATTTAGAAAATCTTGATCCTGCATCTAAACTGAAGATAAATCTTAAAGGAATGTTCATATCTGCTGGATATTGTGATCCGGAAGTGGTAAGTATTGTTATAATACGTATATATGTGTATATATACATTTTGTATTTTATAATTAGATTATTAGTATATTTAAATAATTAATATTTCTGTTATCTGCTTTTCAGATGATTGCGCAGTATCCAAATATTATATTTTATGTAGGAATGTTTACAGAAAAGGAAAGAGATTATTTCAAAAATCAGATCGATGAGATAATTCACCTAATCCGAGAAAAGAGATTTCTGGAAGCATTTGAGGTTAGTACAAGTGTGTGAGTGTTAATAATAATTATGTATTAACTTCTGATATTCAACAAAACATGAATAATGTATTAACTTCTGATATTCTACAAAACATGAATAAAGCACGGATGGTGCTCTCTACTGAACAAAATATTTCTTTTCCTATAATAGCAAACAAAAGATAAAATATAATTAAATTGTTTTAATCTTCTGCTATGTGTAATTGGGAATGCATAAACTTTATAACAAATTGATAAAAGAAAATTATCGGGTATGATTTATCTAACTGTCTGTTTGTAAGTCTGTCTGTCTACATGTCTCACCATTGATATGTACATCTGAATATTTGTTCATCTAATCTGTTTACCTCTCTGTATTTATGTATGTATGTATGTATGTATGCATGTATTTATGTATGTGTGTATGTATGTATGTATGTATGTATGTATGTATGTATGTATGTATGTATTTATGTATGTGTGTATGTATGTATGTATGTATGTATGTATGTATGTATGTATGTATTTATGTATGTTTGTATTTATGTATGTATGTATGTATGTATGTATATATTTATGTATTTATGTATGTATGTATGTATGTATGTATGTATGTATGTATGTAGGTCCAAATGTACAGTCTGTCGACAGCGAGATGGTCTGTCTGTGTGTATATGGATTTTTTATTTTATTTTTTATTTTTTTTTTTTTTTTTCGGAATTAGATAAATGACCGGATACTGCTTGGATTTGAAGATGAAAATGTCACTTACTTCTTCAACCAGACAGGAGCAACCGTCGCCTCGGATTACCGATATACTAAGGTACACAACAACAACAACAACATCAACATCAACTACAACAACAACAACAACTATAAAAACAATAATGATGCTATAATAATAATTGTATAAAGTATTGCAATAATGATGATAACAAAGATGATGAAATCGATGACGATTATTTTTTTAATTATCATAACAGTTTTTGTTATGAAATGTTGATAATGACTGCCGTGATAAAAAATATATATATTAATACTAACAGTGATGGAGATGATGATTATCATCATAAAGAAACGTTAATAGTGTTAATACTGATGACTTATCGATGACGATGGCGTATCATGAAACAAGTATGATCATATATCTTTTTATTATAACGAACTCAGGCCCCTGACAGTTCTCCAATACACGAATACATGCACAGTGCCCCAGTCCGCAGAACGTTCCACGTCGGAAACCGCACTCTGCACGACGGCAGACACGTCTTCTCCATGATGAAATACGACCTCATGGACACCGTCAAACCTTGGATCGTTGAACTGCTCGATAATGATTACAAGGTATTCGTACTCTTTGCTTCTAATATTTTGAAATATTATTTTCTCTCTCTCTCTCTCTCTCTCTCTCTCTCTCTCTCTCTCTCTCTCTCTCTCTCTCTCTCTCTCTCTCTCTCTCTCTCTCTCTCTCTCTCTCTCTCTCTCTCTCTCTCTCTCTCTCTCTCACTTTTTATATATATATATAGACAGACAGACAGACAGACAGATAGATAGATAGATATCGATATAAATATAAATATATCGTTCTATCTGTAGTTCAGTTGTCATCTGTTTTATTTTAATGTTGGTATTTCATATTTTTAGATGATGTTTGTATCTGGTCAGTTTGATCTTCTCGTAAATGTCGCTATGACAGAGGCATTTCTAATGTCTACCAACTGGAAAGGTTTGTCAGAATACAAGATGGCCGACAAGGTTGTCTGGAAATTGAAACCTGACGATTCCGAACCTGCCGGTTACGTACGAAAAGCCAAAAATATGTACCAGGTTAGTTCTGAGTCGTTATACTCGTAAATACGCATAGATATGAAATAATATGATATATGTATATGTTTATATGTGCTATGTTTGCAAACCCATATATATAGAAACATAAACGCACATATAAATCAAGAAAGATAAACACATACAAATAATATACCTCACAAATACTCATACAGAGGGGATTATATTATTGGTTACTACATTTTTTACTCCTTTTTTTTGACTGAATGTTCTCACTTGAACACGTCCTGCTTCTTCTAATCGCTGTTGTGGTGTTGTCTGTTACAAATAACTGTACGTTTTTTTTTCTCTCAGGTTCTCGTCCGAGGAGCAGGACACCATGTTTTCCAACACCAAAAGGAGAGAATATTTGACTTATTAGAAAGATTTATAAACGATACTCCTTTCGCATAGCGATTACGTATGTTTGCAAGATGATAAGAAAGTCAGGTTGGATGTTTTATGGGCTGCAGGGTTTATAAAAATATATTTGTAAAAGATAAATGAAAAGGTATCTACATTATTCATTTTTATTACTAGTTTCTGAATCGATAAAATAAGATAAACTTTTTTTTTTTTTTTTTTTTTTTTTTCTAAAATAAAATGTCAGTTATAATTAATGCATCTTGAAGACAAACATTTGTAAAATTAAATCTCTGGACAACGTAGTTGTCTTTAAGTTATTTTATGTAATCATTCTTGTTCCTATGGCAACATAAGTTGGCACTTATATACAGGACTCGAAAATCTTCAACATTCCAGAATACTGGAGAAGCGGTGTACGACTGTTTAGTATACCATCTTAATAATGTATGATAATGATTTTCTGCGCATGGTCTTTCTACACATTGGATACGATAGTTGATTGTGAAACGGGAGAGAGGCCAAAATCGATGCAGACTCCACAAGTTAAATGAAATATCCGTTGCATATAGGTAATGAGATTTATTCTGCCTCATAACACAACGGCAGTATCTATGTTTCAGATATTAAATGTAGATCTTTTTCTTTTCTTTTTATTTTTTTTTTATTTTTTTTATTTTTTTTTTACATTATTTGTAGCATTTTGTTTTGTTGGAGGTGTTTTCTTCATAAATATAAATAATATTTCATACAGGTGTGTGGAAATGTCGTGCGCTTGTGTGTGACTGTAAGTGTATGGGTGCTTTACATAAATGTAAGAATGAGTATATTGTAAGTGTAGATAATTGTATGTATGATTTAAATCATTTTAATTATTAATAATCTGTTGATTAATTTGTTTATTATTATTATTATTATTATTATTATTATTATTATTATTATTATTATTATTATTATTGATTAATCAAGATTTGTATATATTTCAGAAGTACCTGTGTATATAATTATATACAATACAAATAAAAATTTAGTACATACTTCAAAATAAAGGGACATAATTCTTGTATAAATGTTATCCAGAATAAATTTTGTTTTCTGTCTCAGTCTTTTTATAACTGTTTCGTAAAGCAGATATTCGCTTTTTTGTATTATAAATGAAAAAAAAAATAATTATAAAAGTATAAATAAATAAATCTTATAAAATTAACAGTGAATAAAATATAGTAATTACTAATACATTTGAATCTCATGTTCTTCCATATGTACATATAATTATAAGTATTCGTAAACTCAGAAACAACAGCGAAGATAAGATTAATAAACAATTTATACTGAAACTGTATGTGAATTAACAGACCTGCATGTAGAGAGACTGAAATATTGTTACGACGCAGCCTAATTCATATTTCTTGTATATTTGTATTTGAAAGCAGCCAGATATAACTACATTTATTATAACTGATTTACCTGTGCATCGAAACGTCATTTGAAATTAACATAAGCTGATTCACTGTTATAATACAGTAATAACTTACACTACAGGATACAACTGAATCATTGCTATTTTGTTTTTCAAATAAAAATTTAATTCAGCATCAAATTAGTACATACGATGAATCACTGTTAGAGTATCGTTAATAACAATCCTATATCATACCTGTAAAATAGAAATATATAAAGACATAAGCTAAATTACTATTACGTCATAGTTTGACCTGGATATCTTCACTAATAGAATGACATAAGCTGAATTACTATTACGTCATAGTTAACACCTGAATATCTTCACTAATAGAATGATATAAGCTGAATTACTATTACGTCATAGTTAACACCTGAATATCTTCACTAATAGAATGACATAAACTGAATTACTATTACGTCATAGTTAACACCTGAATATCTTCACTAATAGAATGACATAAGCTGAATTACTATTATGTCATAGTTAATAAATTATGTATATTTATACTGAAAGTAACATAATAAAGACAAGCTGAATTACTAACACTTCACAGCTCAATCAGCATATATATTTTCTTGGAAATTAACATGTAGAGTGAATTATTGTGACAGAATCAATAATCCATTCTGTATACCTTCATCTGAAATAATATGACGTAAGAGCAGAGCTCTGCCATTATTAATGCCTAGTTACATTTTGTATATTTTCATATCATTTATGAAATAAATACAAGTGAAACATTCTGTACATTCGAAATTATCAGGTCATACGTTATATATAGTTCATACATACATTACTGAGTATATCTGTGTGGACAAATACAATACGCATGCGCACAAGTTTCCGTATAAATTAGCGTTCTACCATAACTTCTCTACAAGTTAGAACGATTTAGAATAGTAAAGGTATGACTTGAATGAATTTTAAATATATGTGACTGAATGATTTAAAAGAATGGTTAAATTGAAATGAATTATTTAAATGAAGATTAAGTAATGATTTAAATGAAGAGTAATGTAATGATTTAAATGATAAATGAATTGATTTAAATGAATAAATGAATTGATTTAAATGAACGTTGAGGAATGATTTAAATGAAGTGCTAAATTAAATAATGATTTGAAAAAGCCTCAGTACAAATAGCCAGCAACAATGGCTATAACCTAAACACCTGCCACGGGAATCAAATCCCACAGCAGCCTTATTTGAACAGTTCTTTTATGGAAACATTCTAAAACTCACACTAATTACTTTGTTGTAACAGCACCACTCCAGACTGACAGAACAACACGAATAAAACCTGAATGAAGTAATTATTAGAAACACTTTTTAATTTCACTCATTGACAGTTATGGTTTGTTTTATGTTATTTTGCTGTACTGTATATAATAAATATGTTTCACATTGTAATTGTGTATGTGATTTTTCCTACGATATTTTATACCCTACATAATAGAGAGTGTGTTTTTGTAACCTCCTTTTCGAGAAAAAAAAAAAAAAGAAAAAGAAAGACAGGTGTTGAGTAATGTTTTGAATGATTTGCAAACAAGCTTATTCCCAACCTTTTGGTGCAAATGTTTTTGGTTGTGGTTCGTTGTTTACTGCACTTGTCTGAGGTATAAACAGTTGCAGGATCAATCCTCCTCAGCCACTCGCTGGAAAAAGTTTCATTTTAACGAAGGCAATGGTATCTGCTTAAGTCTGTAAAATACCTTTGTGTTAACTGATAATAATATCTAGTCTAAAAGGATAGTCGGGTTATAATTAAACACATATGTAATGATAATAATCGATGATAATAAAATATTTATCCATTCTGTGGCGAAATAAAGTTATTATCTTTTAAGGGTGGAAGTACTTGACTGGATAAAGGACTGAGAATATGAATTAATGCTTAACGTTACCTGAAAGTTTAATTCATATTAATTACTTTTTGTGTTTCGTGTTTTAATGACGACGACTTGGTTTACCTTAGTGGTTAGATGGTCATTAGATAGAAGAGTTCTTTTCTGATGATGAGAGAAGAAACCCGCTGTTGCCACAACACTGTGAGGTCTTACTGTTTATAATGTAAAAACATTTTAAAACTTTTTTGTTTTGTTTTATGCTATAGAGAAACAATAAAAAAAAAAAAAAAAAAAAAAAAAAAAAGAACTTCGACTGAGACGGATACATTACTCTATATGTCCACATTATTATTAAAAATATATTAAAAACTGGTTGCAACAAATTGGAAAGTGTGTTACTGTCTTTATGAAATTAACGTTATAATGCACGTTTACGCCATTTCCCAGCGCTGAGCCACACATTAAGATGTAGTACGTCATCTGAACCTGGATCTATTTAGAGCATGTGGCGACAATAATAAGAAAAAGAAAAATCAAAAGGTCAGACAGGATTACATTAACCACCGTGACTTCATTTGATTTCACCGCAAAGGCATAACTCGCCATTTTCGACAGATGTGTTAGAACAGTGATAGATATATATACTGATCGAAATATTATTTTATTCACATTACTTTGATGGATAGTGTTTTTGCAGTCAGTTGTATGATATCTTAAAGACAATAATATATTGTTATCTACAAAGTTATCATTGATTAATATTTGTTTGATGAGTTTTAAAATATTCTCAGTTTGTTTGTCTAAGATACAAATATATGTTTTCTAAAATGAACATATTAAAAACAATAAAATAAGAATATATATACTTTACTACGCAACCTATTTGAAAATATCATTTTATCAACAAGAAAATAACCCCCCAAAAATATTATTCTGACATATTTTCGCGTTTATGTTTTTTCAATATTCCTTTCATTATTTTCAAAAGGCAAAAGGTTCGTGACATTTATTTACACCATTCAAACGGAAAAGCTGTTTTAAACATCATTATTTCTAATTTTCTTGTAGTTAAATAACAACAGGGGCGGATTTGTGTAGAAGCGAAGGATTTAACCAATAACGAAGAAATTTTCTACGCAGTTAGGTTCTGTCGCATTTTGGCAGTACACTCTGTTCTTCATATAGACTACGTGAAGATCTGCTTGCGTAGACTGAACCAATCTCTGTAATGACACTGAAGATTCGCAAAAGCTGAGAAAATATTGTCAAATACAGGATAATCTGTACAAGTTTGAAAAACAATGAATTAATGTTTGCTGTTTTTATTCGTCGATCTAATAATGTTGATTTTAAAAAAAATATCTAAATTTGAAAACTTCTTTGAATGTTTGAAATATTAGTTAAATTTTGTGAAAGAAACATCAGGATGATATGATTTTTTGAAAAATGGGTCTCTTTGCAGTGTTGTTGCTTCTGTCGGTTCTGGATGTTATAGCTGCAAGGAGCATAGAATCGTCAGACAATCAGACGAAGGTAGCGTCGATTATCAGAGACGGTCAAGACGGTAAAGGCACAGTTTCAAATTCAAATACAAAAGATATTATTTCTCTAAAATCTATGGACCTGCAGCTGAGAGAACTCCAAAATTTGATTATTCAACAGGGCTTCGTTTTGAAAGAGCTAATAAAAAACCAGCAGAAACTGTTAAAAGAACGAGAAAGAAACAGGAAACGTCAGAGATATGTGAAAAAATATCTCCGAAAAATATATGAGGGTTGTAGGTGTCAGTCACCGTGGTCTGGTCCCAGAAAACTGCACCAGAACGACGACGCAGCCAGATCCAACGATAGCGACGTAGCGGCTACGTATCCAAGAAATAACATTTATGTCACAACGAAAGCCGAAGATGGCATCACGAAACAAACGACTTTGTCTCCAGCTACGACCACGACTGAACAACAAACAGCGAGCGCCATCAAAAGCGATTACATCTACGATGAAGAAGAGTACGAACGATCGACTCCAGCGCTAACTATATTTAACAAACCTTACGGTCACGTTGACCGCTACGTTGCCGAAGCCGCACCAGCGTAAAGAATTTAATCACAGCGTATCGAGTGAAAACAATGACAAAATTAAGACGTTATCAACATACGAGGAACCCGCAGCTCTACAAGATGACAGCGAAAATAAGATGAATTATGAGACAGATCAAACTTCTGTGACAGCTATTAACCTGATGCCAAACAGTCTGGATATGACCATCGGACGACAGAGGAAATGGCCCGACGAAGCCCGATACTTGATGGGACCCTACACAGGTAACATTGTTTTTAAACTAATTCATATCTTACAGTTCTTCACATTTACGCGTGTGCAGGGAAATATACTGACAACAAAACAACAAGACAGGAAATCATAAAAGAAAGAAAAAAATTAAGTAAATGGATAAATGGTTCAGTGAAAAGAAAATATACAGGCTTAAAATATAATTCTAATGTTTCTAATCTTGGTTTTTATTTATTTATTCATTTTATTTATTGATTTATTTATTGTTGCTTTTGTTGTTACTTTGGTATGTTGTTGGTTTTTATTATTTATTTATTTATTTATTTATTTATTTATTTGTAGGTCGCTATATTTCACCTGTGATTTAATTCATTTTTTGTACCTATAAAATAACTGTCTTCTATCATTTTATTTAATTATTAATTTTGTTCTTATTCTTCTTATTATTATCATCATAATCATCGATATTATTAGAGTTTTGAAAGAGTTACATACTGTTTTAAGAAAAGTAAATTTAAAGCAGGGAGTCTGTTTCTGTTTAAGACAATCAAAGCCTGTTAATATATTTGCTATCATTAATTAACGAAAGTCAAACGTTTTATTATTTCTGAAATATGACGTTCATAGAAAATCTGCCACATTATGTCATTAACTTTCCAAAAGACAAGACAGCATACACCACGCCTGTTTGTTAAAACAAATCTGATTGGCTAACCGACTGCCAAATAATCTCTCAGAAATCCTTTTAGAATTAAAAGTGCGTCCCGCTCCAACGAAAAGCTTCTTTGTAAAAAATAAAAGATAAGAAATATGTCACTGACCGTGTTACAAACCACTCAAGGTCGATGAAGTTATTTTGGTGTGAAGTGCAGTATTATACGCTCATCAGTAAAGCTTTACTTGACTGACAACAAAAATTGCATCACATATCTTATCTCGAATACGTCATGTTATTTACAGTTAAGTGATTCGGGAATTTCATCTCCGTGCACTGGCAGAGTAAAAAAAGATGAATAAAGAGAAAAATAAAAATAACGGTAATTTATAAAATTGTATTGAAAAATGTTGAATAAGAATATTTATAACCATATGTATTTCTTACGTCTATTTGCAATACGAACGTTTCATTTTGTTTATTATGTCCACAACTCATATATATATATATATATGTATGTAAGCGAGTATTTGTGTTTGTCTGTATGTGGTATGTCTTTTTATTTTGTGTGTGAATCTGATTATTTGTTTATCGCATGTGGGATTCCCATTTGCAGCATCTGTGTTACAATCACACTCTGACAGGTTAGAGAATCTGGCAAACAACCAGTGCTGGCACTTAACACAAAGCAAACTGAAAGAACTTGAGTAAACAAACAACTTTTCAAAAAATACATACGGAAATTGCCAAACTCTATAGTAATCAATGTCAAGTATAAGAAAATTATGTCTTCACCTAACAGATGCCAAAATTTACTGTTTTTACTGAAAAAAAAAATGAAGGAAGAAGCAACTTATAAAAACATAAAAAATAATAATAATAATAATAATAATAATAATAATAATAATAATAATAATAATAATAATTAATAAATAAATAAAATAATTAATCAAAAAATTAATAATGATTAATATGATTTATCCATTAACGTTATCCACATAATAATAGATTTTTTATTATTTGACAACATGAACTTTGATATTTTCCTTTATTCAGTAGTCATTGTTTTGTGTGACTTTGATAACAGAAATTATAATAATGACGATGACAACCAACGACGATGATGATGGCTATGATGGAGTAGTAAAATGGCTATGATGGTTAGTGATTAAATTCTTTCTTTAGCGACAACCTCGTATATAACAGTGATGACGTTGAAACTGTTCAATGTATATTTTTAGGTGAATTCGATGTAATAATAGATCTCGCCCAAGGACGGGTAACTGGAAATCACAGTTCCATAAAAATTCTAGAGTCGCCTTATCCAGGTATTGCGTCTTATTGCATTCAGCAAGGGTTGGTGAAACTGTCGTTCGGAAAACCAGGATCTGCACTTCGACACAACGCAGTTTTGATTGATCTGACCTTTAACCGACCCACACAGTGGGTTTTCAACATAGGAGATTCCAGCAGCAACGACGGAAGATGTAAGCATTTTAAATATTCTGAATAATAATAATAATAATAATAATAATAATAATAATATTATTATTATTATTATTATTATTATTATTATTATTATTAAAAGTAAAAAAAAAAGGTAATTTTTATAATCATAATAACATGAATAATTAAAGCGCCATAAAATAATAATAATAATAGGATAAAAAAAAAAAAAAAAAATATCGAAAAATTTCTTAACTTTACTCTTTTTTTCTTCATTTACTGTAGAAAAAGAAAGTAAAAAAATAATAATAAATAAATAAAATAAATAATTAAATGAAATGTTTAACTCTAAAATTCCCAATATTTCAGCTGGTGACAGCAACACCCAGGAAAACGACAGCGAGGTTGACGGATATGGATCTACTTTTTCCGTTTTTGGAAGCGACAAGTCACATGACCCGTGGAGAAAACGACTCTTTCTGAAAGAAGATTTCATTCAAGAAAGACTATCCATTGTAATCGCAAACGAGGTTGTTGTATGGAACAACTACGCAGGGAATTTTGACTTTGTGAAGGATCCTTCGCTGTTTGCGTTAAATGGACAGAGTGATGTCCAAGGATCTGTAAACTATGACATCTTCCTTGGACTTAACCGCGTCATCGCGGGAAATTACCGCAGTGGACACGGACTTTGTTCTGCGGCTTTGAAGTGGCTGTGAACCAGGTTATACAGACACTAAATTTAAAAAAAACACACACAAAAAATCTGTACCATTGATGACAACTAGAAATCATCTAAAAACATTAAACCTAATTCAAAAATATTGAATTTATTTACCGATAAGTCTCTACTAATAATAACGTTAGGTAATAAAGTAATAAGGTTATGGAACTATGTGGATATCGAAATTTTCTATTTCGTGGGGCGCAATTTCATACTTAGAAATGTTACATAAGCCTGATTCAGAGAAAAATGATTGTGAATTATCTTATCCTAAACCTGTAAGGATGTTTTAAATATTTCTTTATGAAATGACATATGCATAATAAAACCACTGTTAATAGTTTTCTTACTTTGTGTTATCAACCATTAAAACACAATTATGAAAATTAAAATAATTATTCAAGCTAAATGGCAAACTATATTTTAATTTCTTGCCACTGCAATGAATTAGGCTTACGCTGATTCTTTTGACTGCTACTTTAACTGACAGTTGCTAAAAATAATTTCTAAAAGAATAAGATTTCAAAAAGAAACAAAATCAGTAATAAGGAAAACAAAATGTTGTTGTTGTTGTTATTGTTTTCACTGTTATTTTATATTTTTCGTTATTGCTGTAACAAATTAGTTTGTGCAATAATAACGAAAGAAAATATATCTGCGTGGCTGTTCAAATCAAATATAAGTCAGGTGTTCAAGCGTTTTTGTAAATATTTTATGATGTAACTGTAAATGTGTATTTGTTTCTGGAAACTAATTTTGGCTAATAATAAAATATTGAAATAAATATGCAAACATTCTTACTTTATCAAGACATTTCGTTCTCACAAATGTAACTTATAATGTTAAAACAGCAAGAGCAGACAACATTAAAGAGGAAACCAGAATTTAAAAAGATGCAAACAAACAAGCCAACTAAATAAATAAATTAATTAATTAATAATAAGCTGAAACACTAAGTATACTATTGCAAAGTTAAATCGTACCTTCGATTGCCGTGATTTCTGTTTTTTTGTTTTTTTGCTGTTGTTGTTATTTGTTTTTTGTTGTTGTTTTGGGGGAGTTGGGTGGGTGTGTGTTTGTTTGTATATATTTAGTTTTTGTTTGTTTGTTGTTGTCACTGATGTCGAGTTGTTTTTAATGTTTCAATTTAATGAGCAACGTCAGTAAAAAGTATTAAAATATTTGATCTCGAGGAAGATGTTGCAACGACGCTATAATCTCCTTCTGAGTGAAACAGATTAAATAAATAAATATTAATTTAAAAATTAAAATGGTTTTAAAACGTTTGTTTCAAACAATTCTCTCTCTCTCTCTCTCTCTCTCTCTCTCTCTCTCTCTCTCTCTCTCTCTCTCTCTCTCTCTCTCTCTCTCTCTCTCTCTCTCTCTCTCTCTCTCTCTCTCTCTCTCTCTCTACTTGTCTACCATCTTAACAAACTGATTTCATCATTCTCATAAATTCGCATGTCTGTCTTTGCGTTATTTTTCAGATCAGACAAGTATTTAACTTCCAGAGTGACTTGGTTAGGTACAAAATTAATTTGCAACTGCACAGCGTTATTAGGAACTAGGAATGTATGTGTGAGTGTTTGTGAGATTGTGTCTGTCACTGTTGTTATTTATTTATTTATTTATTTATTTATTTATTTATTATTATTATTATTATTATTATTATTTCAATGATATTTTTCTAAATGTGCTCATAAGATAGCTGCTGCTATTTAAATCTCTAAGTTAGCCAATATCAGTTCCCAAAAATAATTTAATGTTTTATTAACAATTTCTTCTTAATACGTTAGATTTCAATGACTTGCTCTTTGATTCAAATAACGACAATTAAAATTAATAGTGATAGTAGTTCTAGTAGTAGTAGTAGCAGCAGCAGTAGCAGCAGTAGTAATAATAGTAGTAGTAGTAGTAGTAGTAGTAGTAGTAGTAGTAGTAGTAGTAGTAGTAGTAGTAGTAGTAGTAGTAGTAGTAGTAGTAGCGGTAGCGGTAGTGGTAGTAGTTGCAGTAATAAAATCAATAATTCATCAGTTTCACACGGATTTTGGCTCGCAGGTGTTCCTATACAAAACGTCTGTTCGAACATTAATTTTGTAGCTGACAACAAAAGGATATTGCATGATTTTTTTTACCAATTCACTGAGTATTTCTCTCGACCTAAATGCCCCTTAATGCCCTGACTCATATATTTACCATTTCCATACAAACAAAATGTCATTAAATTGTACTTACATTATTTTCTTAGTGACATTAAAACTATTTTTGGAATAAAATATACATAATTTATATGGACCGACACAACAGAACATACAAGACGTACGATATTTTTTGTCATGTCGCTACATATATATTTATAACTTACATTCGGGTCAAAATCAACATGTTATCCCTTTTTTATCTTTGTTGTTTTTTTTTATTTTTATTTATTTATTTATTGTTGTTGTTGCAGTTTTTGAAGCACATCTTATTTAGAAAACTACACCTCATTATGAAGTCGTGAATCAGTCCTTGCAAGCAGGAGAGGAATTACCTTAAGAAAGGCGTACCGAATGTGTCAGTTATGTTTTCAATTTATGGGGGTAACGACCCCTTGTTGAGTCATTATTTATCAAAACCTTTACACAAATATAGTTCATCAACCTAAATATATTTCCAAATCATTACTTGTTTCTTTCGGAAAGTAGAAAGAAAATAGGCTGTAATAGGGAATTTGAAATTTATAATTTTAAAAAATTAATCTCGCCTCCAATGTTATTTTATTTATTTATTTATTTATTTATTTATTTATTGTTATTATTATTATTTTACTTTAACACAGGCTTAGGGACCATGAAACCAAAGATCACTCAATCCAAAATTATTAATAATAAGATGATGAAAGAAAGAAAGAAAATAATAAATCGTAAAACATTTTCCTTGCAAATTTTCAAGCCTCGGCTTGAAATAAGAACGTCGGAAAACAGAATATGACGTCCCCAGCAACGCTATTATGACGTCATTCTTTCTTTATTTTAAGTTTGTTCGGGCTTTGTTGTCTGAGATAAATAGTTGCCTTCATATATAAACAAAATATTACTTGTTAATTAAGCGAAGATTTATCTACGGAATCTTGTGGTCAGTAAGTGTCATGATATTGATTTTAATCTCCATCGTTTAAATGTTATTGTAAAGCGCTCTCTCTCTCTCTCTCTCTCTCTCTCTCTCTCTCTCTCTCTCTCTCTCTCTCTCTCTCTCTCTCTCTCTATATATATATATATATATATATATATATCTCTCTCTCTCTCTCTCTCTGTTTATTTGTTGCTGTTGTTGTTGTTGTATTAGAATATTATTATTATTATTATTATTATTATTATTATTATTATTATTATTATTATTATTATTATCCATCGAAATTTCTCTTTTCCTTTGCTACTGGTGACGCTTTTTATTCCGATATTAGAAATATTGATGGGTTTTGTTTTTGTTGATGTTGATCTTGTCGTTGAAGCACTTATATGCTATTTTTTTTTTAGACTTTATGAATATTCTATATATAATTAATCATCTCTAAGTTTGCCCATAGGATAGGTCAATGCTGTCATTAAAGAATTCTTCGTCGTTACTCGGTTCATGGAAGTTATTTTATTACAGGAATAACGTGGAGTTCGACGAAGCATAAAAAAACATTTGACACTGATGTAGCAATTCCGTGCGTGGAATATCGAAATAATCTTCGACTTTTTATTATCCTTATTCGCAACTGATCGTGTTCTTAAGAGAATCATTAGAATGCAGCAAATAAACCCATTTACATTATTATAATTCTATAGGGTGTTGCTGTGTGTGTCTGTGTGTGTCTCTGTGAGTGTGTGTGTATGTGAGAGAAAGAGAATGAGAGAGAGAATGAGTGAGTGAGAGAGAGAGAGCTATTTAGTGAGCTCATATACAAAAATAAGGTCTGATATTTTAGAATTTTCTTTTAAACTACTTCATTTCAAATTTATTTGAAAGGGTTTGAGAAAAAGAGTAGATAACCAATGAAGTCCATAAACAACATTTTATTCAATTTGTCATTCAACTTTTCTAAACGCTTTGAAGTGTACGAAATTACACTCGGCCCTCTTTTTAATGGACCTGTTTTTTGCCCGAACTCGGAAATCGATTATTCTTGAACACACCGATATTCGGACTTGCCCGGGGGTAAACGAAGCGTCCGAAAGATGATTCCTTGAGCGAGTCACTATGTGCATTCATATTAGAATTCTTTAGATATATGAATATTATTTTTATTTTTTATGTTTTGACAATGGAGTCACTAAACGATCATGACAAAACAAATTCAATCTGCTACCCATCAAGATTAGTATAAACTGTAAATTTATAGAAAATTTTGTTCTGAATGTTATTCTTTATTGTTAATATTAATATTTTCGCTATTTGTAACAACGGAAAATCCGAACTTTTTTTTTTTTTTCCGGAAAACATTTAACGCCTTTTAGTTCGTTAAATGGTGGGTCGACTGTATACTATTTAAGGGTGCTGATTATAATCACCAAAACCAAGTACGTATGCAAGTCCTCTTTTTATTACGCGGAGTCCCCATTAACGAGATATCGGTAAAGGAAATAATTATAAATATAATCCATTTCTTGCTTACGAATCTTTTGCTGTAAAACGACGTAACGGATAAAAAGTAGTAAAAGTTTAACTGGGATATTGGAGCGAACAAAAGACAAGACAGGCTTTACAAATTTGGGACAAAAGCGCGGGGAAGTATTGTCGTCTGCGCTTTGTAGAATTAGGTTAAACAGATAGATATAAATTCTATCACTGACCTCGTATTGAACAGTTTTAATGGCCCTGTATTCCGAATGAAGCGAATCAAATCAAATAAAAGAATTCAGGTTTGTTTTTTCAGAAGATATTACGAAGTGACAGAAGTCAGCACGGTTATGAATTCTTTGACACGTGAAATCGTTTCCAACGGCGCGCGAGCCTGTGAGAGCGCAGTTAGAGAACAGTGCAAAAATGAGAGAATTTGTAGATAGAAGGCTGAAATACTTTTATAGAGAATTTTTCGAAAGTAAAAAAAAAATTTAAAGGAGAAAATATCAGTTCTGTGATCACACATTAATGGATTTTAATCACAAAAATGGACTATGACTTATTAAAAACAAAATCTTCTCAGTGAGTTATTATTCTAAAACAAAAACAACCAAAAAAATGTCTGCTTCAACAAACTCTTCGACTCAGTCTGAAGATGGTCGAAGAATGTAAGTTTATTTCTTTTATTATTTCTGTTATTAATTTATTGGCGGTTTTTAAAAACATTTTATATATTTTTATTTTTTACATTTTCTTTTAATTATGGTTTTTGTTAAGTTGCTGTTCTGTATTTCAACTCAAATTATATGGGTTACTTAACAGTCAGTCTAAATACCTTTGGCATGTTCACTTCTTGTTTACGTCTTCGTGGATCACATTACCGTATATATTCCATGAATGGAATGATGTTAAAAATAACCGAAAACGATGACAATATTTGGCATTTGTTTCGCTGGTTTCTTATAGTTATCATTGTCAGACTTTATTAATAGCAAAGATTAGACATTATGGTCATTTGAAAGTGTATATAAGGCAAGTTCATTATATATTCGCTAAACTTTAAGCATATTTTAAACAGAAACGTTAGACAGTTTGTTTTACGATCTTTCTGATGAAATAAGCTTTCAGAAATTCGAAACCTGAGCCTTGCACTGTCGTTGTTTTTATTTTCGGTGCGTTTCGTAGCGATATCAGAGGAAAACAGTTTGACGTAATAAGTTCACCGCTGGAAGAAAGAGAAAAAAGTTAACTAACTGTACCGTCAGATTATACAGATAATATGTATTACTAGTGCATACGACTACCCAGGGTTCGAACCCAAAGCCCTATCTTTATTATCATTTATTATGTATTTTAGAAAAAATAAAGATTATATTCTTTTATTTTTTATATTTATCGTCTTGGAGCATTATTGTTGTTTTGTAATAGTTATTCCTTACAACTTGACGAAACATTTCTATGGAATTCTAGGTTTCTATTTTGTGAAATCTTAGATCTAGTCGTTATTTGGTGTATTTATTTTTCTCCACTTTTCATCTGAACTGTGTTTCCAGAAATAACTTTCAGTCAGTATCTGTAACATCCATAAAAAGTGTTAATCTACTTCACAGAAGAAACGATATACTTTATTCTATATAACATTAAAAAAAAACCCCACTTAATTTGAAAGAGCATATCAATCATCAAGAGCAAGCGATATGAAAGATCTACATGTATTTTCTTTTCCATTTTAATACACTTGATGCTGTTTTGTATTTTTTTAACTCACACTGCACACAAGCGAAAAGTGTTATTATTTTAAAGGAATACTCAAATCAAGAAAAACACTGTTTATGTATATTGTACTCACACACACACACACACACACACACACATACATACACACACGCATTCAATGACAATGACACACTCAAAAATACGTATTTATAACAAGATGCATACGTAGTTATCTATTTTTTAGCTCACTGTAGAAAAGACGGAAAATGATACTGTATTAAAGGAATACTCAAATTAAAAAAACATGGTTTATTGACATAAACACACACTCATACAAACATACACGCATCCACGCACACGCACATAGATAAATAAATATACTGTATATAGAAAGTGTGAAAAAATTATTCCTTTTATTTCTCACTACTGTCATTTATTTATTTGTTTAATCGTTGTTCGTTCTTTCTTCTGTCATTTCATTTGCTTATTTATGTATTTACATCAATTAGAAATAATCTGTAAATATTTTTAAGCTTCCTGTTTTATGAAAAGTATAAATAACTGCAGCAAAATAGTACAATAATATTGTGTATTGGTTTTATTTTGACAAAAAAAGCAAGCTGCCAATGAATTGTAAAAGTACTGTCAGAGAATGCGGAAAAAATGAAAATCCGGACCGACCAAGCAACCAACACGCAGGGTATATTGACAAAATAAATGTTTTTAAATGAACTTTGTAAAGGAAAAATGTTATAATGCATGTTTGAAACGCTCTTTACTAAATGTTCCTGTACATACATACTTGTTTACCTGTGCCTGTTTCTTATATGTGCTTATTGATGGTTAAACAGTTAAAATGATGGTGATACACAATATCGTCGTATGGTATTAATATAATAATGTTTTAAAGATCTGCTATTGTTCTTGTTTCAAATGTAACACAGTGGCAACTTCTTGGTTTTAGGATTTTATCTAGGTTTCCGTTAAAGTGAGAAGTAAAAAAACTAAATATAAAAACAGATTTTCCTTTAGTTAAATAAAGATCCTTATAAAATGTAAAAAAAAAAAAAAGTTGAAACGATGGACCTGTTTTCATTTTATACAGAATAACGTCAAACCAAGTTTTATCTATATAAACTATGATTAAATTTCAACAAGTCAAGCTCGAATGAACAAAAATGTAAAAAATAAACTATATTTTTCATTTTAACGATAATTTTAAAGTTAAAGGAATAGACTAGTGTGAACCCTTCAATACAGTTGAGAGTACGTTGTGAGACAATACTGGCTTTGTTATTCAGCTTACTGGTAAAAACATTCTTGACGGAATAACGTCTTCTTAGTGTCAGAGGGTATTAAAGAAGAAAATCACAAGTTACTAGAGTAGCAAATCTCTTGATGAATAATCGATAATAAAAAATAAAAAAAGTGAGTATAAAAAAGAGATAACCTTAAAAGCCCGTTCTTTTCACCTGTTCAATAATTATGGAGTAACAAACTAACTGGTGCTCTATGCATATTCCGAAATGGAAAATATTGAAAAAATCTACCCTGTACCCGGTACAAGCTTCCCGATATTATGAACTGTAAGTAAAACTGTTAAATTTCTTAGGTGATGTTATTGTTCAACTGCGAACTTAAGTTGTAAGAAATATTCATGTATGCAATTTTGACAAGCAAATTTTCAGTAACAGGAGAATATAATAATCCCTTATTTAAATCTTTTATTATTATTAGTTTCAAATTCCTCATTACAGCTTACATTCTTTTCGTTCTCCAGGCTTTTTTTTTTTTTTTTTCTTTTTTGTATTTGTTGTTGCTTCTTTTTTTTTTCTTCTGGAAAATTAAAATAAAAACAAACTCTGAACCAGCATGACATTGATTATTTCTATTTACAATTTCTTTAACAACTCTTGCGTTAAATAAATGTTTTTATTTTTATTTTTATTTTTTTCTCTTCAATATGAGAAGACTTTAAATAATTTGGCGAAAAGTTGAGGCCTTGCATAAACAACAGACGCGTGCACGTGAAGCATATCGTACATTTTCTGGGAAACTCAAACCTTCTTAAGAATTTAAATTTGTTTTACAAACGTAATGGCTTCTCTAGTGTAAAAAAGATGTTTAATAAAACTGTTTAACCTTTGCAGGAGTGTATAACCAGTGACGTGTTATTCATAGACCTTTGGGCCTTGGTAATTTTTGTTTTGAGACCAGAACTAGATTTTATAAAGTGTAGGTTATCAATATAATTTCTGGACCTTCATACCGTACCACACCAGTAATAATATATCACAATAAACTAAACTCTCTATTATAAACAGTGAGAGACAGACAGAAAGAGGCAGAAAGAGAAAAGAGTGTTTGAGTGTGAGTGTTTTGTGTGTGTGTGTGTGTTTGTGTGTGCGTTTGTGCGCTCTATATTGGTAGATTCACAAAATGGCCTATTTGTTTGTGTCTGTTCTGTCTCAGTGTGGATTCTCCAAAACAGAGGATGCAATTATAAGATCTGTGTTATAATCTGCAATCATCATAGCTCAATATAATGATCTCTTCTTAGCTCTATCAAAATAAAAAGACTGTATTAACTTCTTTGTTAATCTGTAACATATAGTAAATTATATTCAAGTGTGTGGTAAAGAATGATTGAAAATAATAGGTAAATAGTAATGTTGTGTTTGTAAATAAATGTTAAAAACAATAATAATAATAATAAAAATAACAAATCAATATAATCAAAGTATTGCCAGGTAAATCAGACCTGTGATGTTTCATCTGATATGAAAAACGGTGTTTGTCTGTTTGTTTGTTTGTTGTTGGTTTTTTTATGGGGGGGGGTATATATTTATTTTAAATTAATTTTTTGTTATTAAAATTGTTGTTTTCAGTGGATATTGTTATTGTTGATTATGATCTGATTATTATGGGTTATTCATTTACTTTTCTTGTTACTGTTCGTTTTCTTTTAAATTTTGGAAACTGTAATCCTGCAAGATTTAATTCTGAAAACTCTTTTCATCACTTCCTTATGAGAGTAACATTTGTTTCATTATTTACAAATCATTATTATGTATTGTATTTGTTACTGTTTCTGTTGGCTTTCTAATCTAGAAAACAATGTCTGATGTAAAAAAAAAATGATATTTGCATTTAATATTCACAAATACATGATAATGCCGCTGTTTAAATTCAAATTGAGCGAAAATTAACGTGGTTTTTTGGGGGGGTTATTAACATTATGCTTCTCGTAAAATAAGTTTTTATTAGCAGCTGTGAAATATTTGCACTACTGCTAAAAAAGAAAACAGTTAATAAATTAAATAAAAGCAGTCTATTTTAAACCACATAATAAACTTAAAACCAATTAGATGCTTCTTTTAGATCGCGTAATTCAAACACCACTGAGTACTGGCTAGAAGAAAAAAGAAAGAAAAAGAAAATAGAATATTTATTAAGGTCCATCGATCGCTGTACGTCCCTTGTGAGCTTACAGAAGAATTTAGAAATCGATAGAGCACCTATAAAAGAAACATCGTCAACACTTTCGTTTTTTATGCTTTCTACATCCTATTTTTTCCTGCTTCTTCCTATTTTTTTCTATCATTTTCCTCCAATGAAATAGATGACCGAAGCATGACGCATATATTTTTATTCAGGTTCTTTTTTATGATTTTCCTTTTTGCATTTCAATATATTCATTTCTTTATTAATTATATAATATACATGCGTCTTTTTTCAATGATTGTGGATCTTTGGGGGAGTTGTTGGGTATATTATAGTTTTAATGTTATTTGTTCATGCCCTGATTCCAGAGCTAAATATAAAATGAAATGGCATGTGCTTTTCTGTCTGTGACTAAATATATTGTAGAATCGTTTTTTGTTGTTGGTTGGGGGGCTTTTTTGCAGGGGGTCTTGTTGTTGATTCTCTTATCTCACACGTAAAGCCTGTAGCTGATCAGTTGCAACTAGTTTCATCACCCCGTACGTTTCAGCCATAATTATGTAGGTTCTAAACAATGCATTTTCATATTCTTATAAGTATATGGTATTATTATATTATAGTATCTAAATATATTTATATTATAAAAATACAAAAACAAAAAACATTCATTCACACACGCCCTAATACACATTCTCATAATACATAATCTACAATCGTTAAAGATTTTTAGAACTGGATAGACAAAAAACCAGTTGAAAAATGTATTTTATTAGCTAACTCCAAGCCACTCTAGAAGTTAAACACTTTCCGTGCCTCATTTGGAAACTAAGTCAAAGAGTGATAGATATACAAATTTAAATAACTGGATGGGTAAGAATGATTGGATGAGTAAGAATGACTGGATGAATAGTTAATTTGTTAAGAAGTAAGGGTTAGCAGAGAGAAAGAAAAGAATGGAGAAAGTCAGAGAGAGGGCGCTTGGGGTATTCGACGATAGAATCCAAGATCGTTTTGCCATAAATATATGTGACTGAAACTTGTTGGATATAGAGAGCAATAAATTGAATATCTGTTAAATATCACTACTGTCCTAAGAATTATATGGCCACAAAACCGTACGGTAACTTTTGCTGGATATATATAAAGTGCAAAAATACAGAGACGCCAACCGAACTATTGTGATAAGTTTTCGTAATTCATTGTTTGTTTACTATAATGTGTTGGCTATAATCTCCCAATAAACAGCCATAAATAACAGTTAAACAAACATGCTTTCATGGATCACGGACCTTGCGCAGTATGGGCAGCTCTTTGGACACTAGTAACACATAAACTTGCTTCTTTTCTTTTTGAAGCTCTCGTTTTCCTGAATGGGACTAAATATTCCAAAGCCCCGCCATTGACAACTGACGGCTGGGGCGGACGTCACGTTCCTGTGGATCTCTTACTCTTGACTGATGAAGCATGATTCAGTATTCAAGGTGGTGCAATTGTTAACGAAAGTTTAGAGCTGATTACAGCTATAAAAACCATAAGATATTTCCCTTGAAGAAGGGTACGGCACGTACTGTGTTTTTGTTCCGTTTTTTATTCACTTAAACAAATACACATACACACCCTGTTGCCATCCATAAGACTTAGTAAACAGGAACATTAAAAAAAACGCAGAAGATTCCAGAGGTTTGCGTTGCTTGTAGAGTTACATGTTGCAGAGTTTAGTGAGAAAACGAAGCAGAACGACAAAGAAAGCGATATGGAAAGTGACAGAAGCCAAGCTTCTGACTCTTCCCGAATTTTACCTATAAATGGGCACGCGTCCCACAGAAGAACGTTTTTGATGAATCGAGGCAATATGAAGAGTAATAGGTAGGACGGTTTAAAAATCATGTAGCCTTTATTTGTTTCTCTGTCTCCGACTTATCAGCTTATTCAGCTTTATTCACCAGTTTGTCCGTTAGTATCAGAATACATTTATATATAATAATGGTAATTGTGTTATGAAGGAAATAAATGGATTTTCCACATTTTATATGTTTGGGAGCAATAGTGTGTGAATGTGGATACATGTTTATACCTGAATGTGTGCGTAGGTATGTTGTGTTTTTATAATCCGTACTGTTTCTCGAATTACTGTCATTGTTTGTGAAGTGTTAAAAAGAAAGAAAATTCATACAACTGCTGAGTAAAGTCCAGAACTACATTTATTTTTATTGGATATTAAAGAAACATCTAATTGGTTTTAAGTTTATTATATTGATTAAAATAAACGGCTTTTATGTTTTTTATTATTTGTTTTTAACGGTAGAGCAAATATTTCATAGCTCATAATGAAAACTTATTTTATGTTAATTTATTTCTATGATGAAAAAAAAAAAAAAAAAATAGCGTATTTATTTATAACGACACCTGCAATTAAGACAGCGGCATTATCATGTTTTTACCATTTCATTGTCATTGTGAATTCTGTATTAAAATGTGAAGGGAGAGAGAGAGAGAAGAGAGAGAGAGAGAGAGAGAGAGAGAGAGAGAGAGAGAGAGAGAGAGAGAGAGAGAGAGAGAGAGAGAGAGAGAGAGAGAGAGACTTTTATTAATTAGATGTAATAGTGACATCAAATTAATATATTATACATACGTATCTAATCAGATCGATAAATATACTTCTTTTCAATACAATCCCTAGTTTATTTTTTGTTGTCCAAATTTAATGTGATTTGTCTTCTTTTCTTCCTTTCTCTTTTTTTTTTCTTGTTATTATTATCACTTATTTTATTTTTTTTTTTTATTTATGTATTAATTTATTTTAAGTCGATTCTTTTTTGTGTTCTAAATTGATTAAATGTCTTTTACGTCCGAAATACGTAACAAAAGAAAAGTTATTAAAAATCTGTATATTATAATGCCTTTTCTTTCGATTATTAAAATGTACTAAAAGGTTAAATAAATGGATATGATGTTTGGAATCAAATTTTAAAATAAAATAGTCGGGATACACACACAAACACACCTATTCTAATGTCTGTTAGTAATAAATATTAATATTTTAATTTTTCTCTATTGCTTTTCTTTTTCTATTTTCAGGTCCATACAGTTTGATAGAACGTGGGCTGCAGAAAAACTGCAGGTAAGACTAGCAGCACCCAAAACATTCATGTAATTAGCTGAAACTATAATTTTATAATTTAACTATGCATCGAAACATCTTACAGTATCGGTTGTCAAATTTAGGGTTCAGGGATGAATTTCCATTACTTATCCTTTCTTAATGCAGATTGTTTTTTTGGGGGGGGGGTTCAGATAATATCCTAATTCAGTAATATAAATGAATCAGAATATTGTGTGTATATAATCTGTGATGTGTGTGGGTTCTGCGTGAATATGCTAAAAACCGTGTCTAATAATTGATATCAATTAATGAATAAAGACTTCATTTACGTCTAAATGTTGACAATGAGTAGTAGTTTTAATACATCCCTACTGAGTTATTTCCCTTTCTAGCTTGTGATTCCACATTGGTCTTAGATAAGGCATTAGTAGGTAATCACAGGCCATGTGTTGCTATATCAGTGAAGTACAAGATATCTACACAACTGAAGTTATATTTCAGAAATTCCAAATGTTGACATGCAGTATTCGATGATACAAAATTAATTTTTGGAATTTGAATCCATAACACCATCTAAAATTTCAGCAGTAGCAATTTGTTTTAAAACTTAAAACAAGCAGTTCAGTTAGCTATTTCATTTTATATGTCATATTATCTCAACATCATTATAATAACTATTGTCATTATTGATATTATTTATTTATTTGATTGTTTGTTTATTTATTTACTTACAGCTGCGACTTCTCATGCTGGAGGAGAAGTACCGGAGTGATCTTATGTACCAGCAGGTGGACGCGTTCGAGGACAAAGTTCTACTCAGCAGTGACAACTATAAAGTACAATCCATGAAGAACATGATCGAAACGTTGTCTCAACGCCTGGAGCCGTGGATAAAGATTGATTCTGTGGCTAGTTTACGCAGAGCAGTAGAAAGCGAGGAGAAACAACGCGATTCCAGTGATGCATGTTTAGCTTACTTCCACTGGTATTTTCAGAATTTGGAATACCTGAGGGAACTGAATAACAATTTCGTCGAGCGGATTTTTCATCCGTTATTTAAATATTTCTACGAAGGTGGTTATTTCGGAGATCACAGAAGGAGTTCTTCTTCGTCGCTTTCAAAACTGTCCAGCCGCTTTTCGCTGGACACAGCAAGCAGCAGTCAGACGTGGGACAGTAACAACTCGGAAGAGCTAGATGACGACGCCGTCTGCTTAGCCCGTCAGAGAATGCAGTCGAAAACAGCTCTAATGCTTCTGAGCAAGGAATTTTCCGATATTAAAATTCTTTACGACACCACCGAAGTGGACAAATTAGCAACGCGCCTGTCATTTGTTAAAGAACAACTGGAATACCTTTTAGATGTGGAAGATTCTACTGATCCAGATTTGTTTTCTCAGGAGAGTGAAAGATATGTACAAGATGTAGACAGTAATGAGACTGATGTTTCTCTGCTTCGTCTCGTTCCGGACATTCTGTGTAAATTTCAAAAAGCTGCCTGGCTTGCTCGTTGCTGGCTGCAGCTGGATGACACAAGAACAAAGGACTTGAACCAGAAGCTTCAGAAGATCCTGTCGCTAGAGGAACGTCTCTCTCGTCGTCTTTCTTTACTAGAGACTCGGATAAGAACCCATGAGTCGGAGTTGGAAAAAGGTTTGGGGGATCTGCAGCATCTTCTGAAAAGAGAGGAAAGATCCAGCGATCTCAATATGAATTTGTTAGACCTCGATAGTCGGGTCACTTATTTACATAAGCAACTTGAACTTCTGAGAAAGGACAGAGATCGTTTAACAGATCAGGTGGTCGCTGCAGTAAAAGAAAAGAACCGGAAGAAGTATGATTCATTAAAAATACTCTTCCAGTCAAATCGTCTGCAGCGGTTTATGATCGAGCGGCAAATTGCTGCTCTTGATTTCCAAAGAAATGTAGCGGAGGACGACTACAAGGTTGAGGTGGGACTTAAACCGACCCTGATTCACCATACAAACAGTCTTCAGGATGAGTGTGAAAAAATAGAGAATCTGCTGACGAAAGAACGAAACGAAAAACACACAGTGAAAATGGCTCTAATTCCAATTGTTGAAGATCGTAAACAACTTTCCGAACGGCTCAAAGAAAAGAGAAAGTCAGAGCCAGTGAACGGTCTCCAAATGGCACAATATTTGGGAAGTTCAAGGCCAAAAGGTCAAGCTCACTATATCAGGACTTACAATGACAAACCAGCAGTGGCTACACACCTCAGGAGTTACAGGGAAACTAACGATAATGATAGGCAGACGTAAAACTTTTGAATGATGTTTGGTAAATTGTCATGATGTAAAATATTTTGAAAATGTGTCGAATTTTTGTGTTAAAAGTTAGTAAAAAGTTGTTGGGTTTTTTTCTGAAAGAAAAAAGTAATATATATTCTGTATGAAAACTTGAATTTGTTCTTTGTTCTTGGATTTCAGATAACTTCGTACTTCATCAAAGGCAGCTTTTTACTAATAGTTTATTGGATACAATGGAATTACGTTTCTACAATTATCTAAAATGATCTGGCGAAGGATAATTCTTTGCAGTACAGCCCCAATATTTTGTGGAAATAATACAAGCATTCAATCAAACTACATTTACCTATTTCGTTGCCTTTAAAATATTATATTAAGTGTGAGCATGTGTGGATGTTTAATAGTGGTTGTGGTTGTGTGCGTGGGTATATTGTGTTTTTTAAGATGTAATTAAGATTTAGATTTAGCAGTTTATTATTATTATTATTATTATTATTATTATTATTATTATTATTATTATTATTATTATTATTATTTTGTTTTTAATGATCATTTGAAATATCATATTATTTTAAAACAATAAACGTTTCATATTCTAACGTTAAAAAACCTCACCAAAAACCCAAACGAAACAAACAACAATAATAATAATAATAATAATAATAATAATAATAATAATAATAATTTTAGAAAGTAGACTAATACACTTTCATCTGAATTATAAAATGGCCTTACTTCTCTTTGTTTAATTTTTGCAAACATATCCAGATTTTTTATTTTATTTAGTTTTTTTATTATTATTTTGGATGAACATATATAATGAATATTTTGACAATATGAGTCAAGCATAGACATTTTTTTATTATTAAACTTTCTTTTTATAATTGTTCTTTTTGTTTTTTATTTTATTTCATTTTATTTTTTTTATTTCCCCTAAGAAAAAACAATCCCATAATGCTTTACTAAAAGTCGTCTGCAACTTCCGCAGAAGTTCTTTGGGATTTGGTTACGGGGTACATATGAAAAATTAATGAATATAATTTTTTAAATATCAATTTAATATTTATATAAACTTTTATTTGTCTTTTTTCTTTCATTTATTTATTATTAATGTTTTAATAAACTGTCTTATTATATTAATTATAGCTTTCTCGGATAATTTGTGTTTGTTTACCAACTTTACCGTAATAGGTTTACGACTCATATTTTGGTATTTCTATTCATTAGAATCTGCATTTGTCCTAGATAATGGTTTAATTTAGTCAGACGTTTGTTGTCCAGTAAGTTATAAAAGCTGAATAAATATTTGTATTTAACCAAATTAATTAGATGGTGTCAAGCTAGAACCAAGCGTCATAATGATAAACAACAATCTCAAGAGATCAATAATAACCAGAGGTTTAAAAAGATTATGTAAGTACAAATATCTAACATGACTTCACTGATTATATACGTTATACATTTATTTGGAAGTGATTTTGAAATTAATTGAAGATAACTGATGTTCATTGTTATGATTTTATAATTAGTTAAAAAATAGAAATATTAATTCAAAGAAAATAAAGTAGTAGTAACTAAACAGTTTTCAAATTTATGAATTACATTGAGCATTTCACCATACAATTTATTACAAACGGAAAAGAGTAAAATCCAAAAATAATTATCACTCTCTCTGTTTTTATTATTATTACTTGTTACTGGTTTTTTTTGGGGTGGGGGGAGGGTTATATCTCATTCATTGCTGAGTATCTTTCCTGTTCCCCCTCACAACTTAAAGTGATACTAGACTCAAAAGCAGTAATATAAAAATATAATAACAAAGAACTGTCACATCAAAATTATATTTTGGGGTTATTTTCAATTTATAAATTTATAATATAATATTATATGGAAATTTGGCTCATTTAAGATTTGTCTTTGCTCATCACTGACCATAACAATATAATATTACATGATTAGAAATTTATTTTAGAAAGAAAATCGAACAGTTCACTTTTATTCATTACAGTGATAGAAAATCCATCTGCAGAGCTGTCTCTTGACAGTCTTACAAAGTCTCAACTGGAAAGTTTGAAAACAAACAAACAAATATCAGTGACATCAAATTCATCTTCAAGTTGTTCAACAAAGAGTTCAGTAGTTGAATGGAGAAAGAAGGTAGATATAGACTGTACAGCTTTTGCAAATTTAATTGGTTGCTTCATAAAAAAGAAGTGCAATAATGAAGACTTAATTATTGTTATTTAATTGTTCATTTTTCTATTTTTTTATTGTGTGTGTGTGAAGTTTTTAACCAATGTGTTTATGGTTTTTGTCTGCTTCTATAATAATAAATATTAACAGTATCCTTTACAGTTATTGCAAAATGTATATATTAAGAATATTATATTTACGAAAATGTTATGATATTATAATATATAATGCTTTGAAGATCGTATATATTTTCATTTTTAAATTAAGAGGTGAAACCAAAAAATTGTTAAGAATCTTATTGCCTTCTTGTAATTGCTAATGTTTCTAATCTAGAAATAGGCTTTTTCATATAAATTGCTCTATTTTGCATTTAGATAGAGTCAGCACAGTGGATACAGTGTGATAATGAAGACTGCATGAAATGGAGAAGAGTCACTGAATCAGAAGTAAAAGGTGTAACAGAAGAAACAAAGTGGTTTTGTTTTATGAACAAGGATGAGAATTTCAGATCATGTGATGTGCCAGAAGAAAATACACACTGGTATGATAAAACTGCAAGGAAAGTTGGGTTGGTTTACATAAAGTCTGTTTTCAAGGAAGGAACTCTAGTGTTGGCTAAGTACTCAGGATATTGCAAGTAGATATTAGTATATTAATTCATCTGCTTCATCTCAAATGAATAAATTAGTTAAATTTAACTAATTATGTTATATAAAACTGCAAATGTAGTGGATTTAATTCAATTATATTTTTAGTTTATAAACTTACTGCAGCAAACCTTTAAGTGATAAAACATAAAGATATAATATCCCTTCTTTTAATTTCATTGGAATCATCAAATATATAATACATTTTAATAATCCAGTCCTTCAAAATTCAGATAAAATATTTTAAACTTTAATATTAATATTTGTCTTCTTTCTAAAATTGTTTAGTTATACTTTTATTTATCCAAAATGAGAGAAGATTCATTCTTTATTTAATGAGACACAAAATATTTTAAAAGCAGGAAAGAAAACTTTATTACAGAAAGAAAGCATAATTTTTTAATGCACCAAAACACCTTTTCATATATAAGATTTCACTAATAGAGGCACTTGAATAAGGTTGTCCTAATCTGACTTCATATTTATTTTAATAATACAATTTAAAATTTAGAGAACCAATTTTTATCATGCGAATGCTGTCTGTTGTTATTATTTCTTAATAATTGATAAGAATTTTTATTTTTTATTAACCGTATTTTAGGTGGCCAGCATTGATAACTCGAGATCCTGATGAAAATGTATTTGTGACATATTCTGATCCAGATGAACCCCATTTTTATCATGTTGAGTTCTTGGGAAAGCCTCATACCCGTGGTTGGGTTAAAGCTTCATCAGTGGAAAAATTTGGAAAGGCAGTGTTAGAGAATGAAAAAATTAAACAAGACACTCATTTTCAGGTTAATTATCAAAAACACAAGTTTCTCTTCATAGATACTATAAAATTTCACCATGTAATATTTATAGTTAATACTTATAGTGCCATTAAAGATCATTATGATATATAATTATTATTTCTATTACTTCTGATTTCATTCTTAAAACTGCTTATCACTAGACTCATTGGTATGAAGCAGAATAAAGATGTTGTTAAATCACTTAATGGTAGAAAAAAGTGTTAGAGATGTCAGTATGCAGCAAAAGATTTATGTTATATAATCTGTTAGAAATTAGATTTAATTCATGACATTTTTCAGCAAAAGAAGAGATCATGTTCACAGAAAAAAGCACCAAAGGCAAAGCCTAAAATAGAAAAACAGACATTTAAAAGAAAATCTGTGCAATATGCCATGGAGGAGGCCAAACATCTTCAGCTTATGTCTTTGTCAGAAAGACTGAAAAGATGTGAATTTATTTATAAAGATAAAAATGAAATATTTTGCAAGAAAATTACAAATAACGGTAGAAGTTTGAGTAATAATTTTTTGTTGCTATATGAAAAATATGCAAAGTAAAGAAAATAAATTGTATTAATAAATATGTCCAACTATGTGTAAGAGAAAGCAAATAATAAAAAACAAAAATGTCTTGACAATGATAAAACTTTCCTTATAAACATAGTATATGTTTAGCTAGCAATTGGTTTGTAAACAAAACTAAATTCTACATTCATATCTCTATACAATTGATTTTTGTTTAAATTTGTATTAAACTTTATATTTTAATTTTATTTTCTGTTTCTTTTTTTTTCACAGGGTATTTAGACGATGACTCATTTGATTTAAATTTCCATTCTTCAAGATCCAAATCAACTACTATTTCTCAGGCAAACATTTTTGGTGAAAAATTTGATAAAGGACATGTAAATATTGATGTAAAACAACATCAGAGAAATAAGATTAGTACAAGATATAAACATAATTATTCCCCTGAAAGTGATAAAACTAAAATACAGAAATTAAATTTTAATGATGCTGATGGTTATAATGTGCAGCTGGATTTCTCATCAAATTCACTTGTTGATCATTCTAAGGAAGAAAAGTTTGTTCTAGATGTTGAGGCAAGTTGCATATTTAATCTGTTAATGGTGTTTGTTTTCATATAAGTTTTTTAAATATGCATAAGTAGCAATGTTAGAATAATTCTTCTAAGCATACATAATACTTAAAGAGAATTAATTTAAGATTATATAGGTGTAAATTTGTAAAAAAAACTTATATGAAAACAGGTGTATAGTGGTATTTTAAATTCTTAAATAAAATGTTTTATCAGTTTTTTTATTTAAAACAAAAATGTTTCAAATAGTTTATTGATGATTGTAAAGACTGGAAAATAATATTTTAAATTTGGTTATAATTTTGCAGTAGCATCTAATTATAATGTATTAAACAATTAGATTTATACCTATACATATGTCCAGAATTTGGACTGTATTCATCTTACCTTTTATAGATGTATAAACGCAATGAACGAGCCTTTGAACATGATGTTTATCGCTTCATGACACGAAATAATGTCAGGGTATACAAATCACCTGTATGGCACAAAACTCCTATAACATTATTTCAGCTGTTCCTGGCTGTCCATGAAAGAGGTGGTTATAAAGAGGTTGTAGTTTCACTTCATTATTTTATCACTATTTTTCTTGTTTCATTATGGTTTTGCAGCTTGCTCAGAGATTAATGGACATCTGCATATTGGTTTTGGATGTAATTAGGGTTGGGGTTAAAGTCTTCTTTTCATAAGAATGCTAGTGGCTTAATACATTTTACTCTTTACTGTAGTGTTATTTCATACACTGAAATTTAAAATAAACACTTTTGATAAAAATGTCCTTAACAGCTTTGTATTTGTTTTAAGAAGCAGTTAAAATAATAATTTTTAAAATATATTGTTTTGCACAGATGTTATTTGAAATTAGTTTGAAAATCCTTTCAGCACTGCAATGTAATTTGCAGTTGCTACATTTATACTGACATTTATATTAATTATCTTAATGAGAAATTAGAAATGGAATTTGTAATGATAATAATATACTAAAAATAATTAAAACTATAAATGTATTATTTTCAAGGTTTGTTTAAATCGTTCTTGGACTTCAGTATATCGAGAAGTAGCTGATGTGGACAGTCTTAATACAAGTCAACGAAGTTCTTATGGTAGCATAGCCAAAAATTATTATAAAAAGTATGTTTATTTGGTTGTCATAAACTTCTAAAATTTGTTGATATTATATGGGAGAAATTGTTCTCTTTTGTATTTTTTTATTTAAAGGTAATAAAATATGTGTCAAGTAATGTTCAAATTAATGTGACATTTCATAACATCAGAAGCTGAAACAGGCTTTTATGTTTCTGTTAAAACAGAACATATTTTGATTTCTTTTATACCTTTTACTGTGCATGCATAAAGATAATATGAAAAATTAAAAACAAAGAAATAAAGAAAAATAAATTGATTTGAATATTTAATTTTCATTTTTATTTAATAATAAGTTTTTGTTGGGTTTTTTTTTTTTTTTCCAGAAATTTATATCCATATGAACTTTATGTTAAGGGAAAAGACTTTAGTAAATATTTAAATGGAACCAAACCAAAAGAAAACAGAATTAAAAACCAAACCTTAAATGATTTAAAAACACAGCCAAAAGACAGCCATGTTCAGACAAATGATGACCATGGAAATAGTTTTTATGACGGTATGAATTTAATTTATATTCTAGTTACCAAATATTTGTTCATAATTTGATATTTTCAAAATAATAGCAGTGTATTGGTTGATATATCACTTTTTAAAATTATTTTAATTTCAAATAGCATAAATCTGGGGTAATGATTAACTGCTCAGGGGAGCAAAAACTTCTGATGTTTATTTGGTGTTTATTATTATATTGTTTACTATTTTTTTACTGATAAAAATGGTTAAAAATGGCTTACACTTTGAGCTGAAAACTAAATTATACTTTCAGTTGAATCAGAAAATTCTGTTGACCTTATGGAAATGTTAGGCAATCTTGAACAGCAGGGAAATCTATGCTGTTTCGAAACAGATGTGGCAGTTAGTCAGAGCAGGCTGGGAATTGACATAACATTCTGTGATGAGTCTCCTGTATTTAAACCAGAGACAAATATTGTAGAAGCTGATGCTCTATCTGAGTTTGACATACCTTGTCATCAGGGTAAATACTTCATTTACATATAGTTTCCTTTGTGCACATTAACTTGTATTTTGATCTATATTGGAAATTAAAATAGTATTTATTTAAAGCAAGCTTCTTTTGTGTCTGCAAAATTACATTGTGTAGCAGCACAAAAATAACAAAATTTAAACAAAGAGTCACATGAGAAATAAAATTCCTTTAGTTTTATTTATAAAAGTTAGATTAGGAGATTTATTCTTTATTTAATGAAATATAAAAATATATTAGAAGGAAGGAAAACTTTGATACAGAAATATAATATAATTTTTTAATGCATCGATAAAGTTTCACTGGATGATAGAGGCATCACCACTGATGAAGTGTGAAAGAAAAGAAAATAAATTTAATTATGATTCTGCTAACCAGGGACTCTCAGAAGAAAAAAAACATAACTTATTTACTCATTTATTTTTATATCACATTATAGATCCAGAAGCTGAGGTTCCTGATGCATCCATATTCAGCTTTGATAGTAATCAGGACAAGTTTCTTTACGAGATGCAAGCTCTACAGAAAGAACTTTATGAACAAATAGAATGCTTATAGACTTATCAGCATTCTTTCAGTATAGATTTTCACATCACCATACCAGAGTGTGACAAGTAATTGTTTTGATGGTAGACTTAAACCTAATAGGAATTCACATTTTTGTTAGAATATTAATTTACATCATTGTAAATTAAATAAAATGATTTATTTTCATTGAGCAATATTCATTGATAAATATAGGTATCTCATAAAATATGGTTGATAAGTATTGTTTATTTATATTTAAAGTCAGTAATTATAAGCAAAATGTATTGTTTTTATATACCATTTTCTTCCTTAGGGTTCTTAAATTAATAATACATTTTCTAAACCTGTTTCACACTTCAAAATAAAATATATTTTCTTCCAAGAATGTTTTTGTTAGTATTAGTATTTTAAAAATAAAAGGATGAAGTCACTTTTTTAAATTAATATTTATTAGAAAAATCTATATTCATTTCATTCTATATTAATGAATCATTTGGCTTCTTAAAACTAATAAACAATAAAAACAGGAACAGTAATACTTCAGAAATAATTTATTTTTTATATATTGTTATTAAAGGTAATAGAAACAGTATATATAAAAAAATATGTTGATGCACAGAAACATGTTTAATGTCCAAACTAACATGAAAGATGCATATATATTAATATTTAACATTTCAAATATATTGTTTTAAAACAATAATTATTAGGAACTTAAATGGAAAATTAAAATTATATATTTATATTTTAACTACGAAATGATTGACTATATGCACATTTCTTTGTTCACCAATAAACAGACTGACATATTTTATTTTTAATTTCTGAACTGAAAATATGTTTTAAAAACAATTTTCCAGGAAATGATGAACTTTGCAATAAAAATAAATAAATAAAAATCTCACTCGGTAAAACCAATAACCGGAATATTTTTTATGAGATTTGTGTCTAAAAAATACCATTTAAATAATACATACTTGTATCAACACAATAAAATAAAAAAACAGAACATAAAGCAACAACTATCAGCTTCAAGGGCTAAAATAAAAAAAATAAAATAGTTGTTAAAATATTTTAACACAACATTTAAAAAATATAGAGAAAATGCAATTATTCATTTTAAAGTTGAATAATCATTCAGATACATTAAGTTTTTTAAGTAGTTATAAATATCATATTTTAATAAATTTTGTTCTAGCTTAATTTTCCTCTGATCAAAATTAAGAGCAACAATACTATATAAGTGGTAAGTATGTATTCTTATTATTTAAAATAATGCATTGATTTAATGACATCACAAATATAATAATTAATCTATTTAATTGATTTGTTATTATTCACCTTTACCATAAAAGAACAAACAAAAATCTAAAACAGCATTATTTCTCTTTTCACGTTTTTTTTTTTTCTCAGAGATCTTTTCATGATTAGCAAATAACTATTGACTATATATTAAAAACTATTAATTTTATGGAAACAGTAGGAAAATATATTTGTAGCAGATATATTCAAATGCAACATAACAAGTCAGATTAAAATTCATAAATAAATTAAAACTTAACAAATGTCAACAATTTTAATCCTATAACAGATACATTTAAAACATGTTCTTCACCAAATTGCTGGTATAGTTAATATTATTAAATTAAAATAACAATGTGCTTTCATATAGTGAAAATAATAAATATCGCTTAGTAAATATGTAAACTTTATCCACAGTAAATTAGATTTCATGATAGCAAAACCAGAATAGTTTAGTCAATATATATTAAACCAATTGTTTTTATTCCAGCATAAGAGAAAGCATAATTCATAATTCATTCAAAAATAAATTTTTAAAATCATAAACTGTCTCCAAAAGCCAAATACATTTTTTATTTAAATCATTGTGAAGAAAACGTTTTCAAGGATATTTTATATTAAATAAAAAATATATAATTAAAATAGAAATTCATATTACATTATCCAAATTGCTGTAGTTCAGACATTATTGCTTAGAAGATCTAACTAATGATCCATATAAAAAAGGAAAAATAAATAAATTGATCATTTGTGATAAGATATCGGTGGATATAAATAAGTTTGGACTTCAGTTTAACATGTTTCATTTTGCAAAGTGAATACTGAAGTTTTTACACAATGATTTTGGTATTACTCAGCTTTTTCAAGTATTGTAGGAAAGTGAACCACTTTAATGTCTGTTCCCAATACACAGGCCACACCCATGTTTCCAACTAATTGTAGATTATAGATGAAAGCTGCTTTGCCAGAATCATCGATTTTCACCTTTCTTACTAATTCGCCTTTTGTTAAGTCCCAAAGATATATAGTACCCTGAAAATAAAGATTAATATTATAGTCTTTCAGTCTAAATTTCAAAATTTTATCCACAAAATTATTTACTGAGATTACAGGATTTTTCTGTTATTTTTCATTTTATCTGCTTTAAATATAATTATTTTGATTTGACTGAAGCAAAAACTCTCTTGCCCCAATTTGCTTAAGAAGAAGACATTTTACAGGCATCTTTTTGAAAAATATCTAGAATAACCAACACAATGTGTAAATCAAAAATATTAATTTTGTTCAGTTCATTTCAAAGGTAAGCTGTGTTGCTGTAAATGTTTCATTTTGTTGTTAAATGTAGCACACACTGATGTTTAATAACTGAGGACTCAAAATACAGAAAGTAACAGAATGAAAAAAAAAAAAAACTTTCGGTAAAAAATAAAATACCTGCCCTCCAGCAACTATCAAGTTGTTAGTAAGCAAAGATAGACTACAACACTGACAGTGTTCCTGAAAAATAAAAAAATAAAAAATAATAATAATAATAATATATATGTATATGTATATATAAATACACCTTTTTTCTTTATCAAATTGTATTCAAAAAAATATAAATATAGTTTTAAAAATGTACTGTAAATAATGATATTCATAAAATATGATAAACGTTTGTCAAATATTGTTAATAATAATGAACAGTATTTTCTTTAACCTTAAAATAAATTAATACTGACTGGTGCTTAAAATGTTCTGTTACTGTTTAAGAATAACTGTTGTTAACTGTGCCTTAAAATACTTTTTGTAAAGGACAGTATCTAAATGAATATAATTTTTAAGACTGTTATATTAATTAAACATATTTTTCAAAATAGACACACCACTAGTTTTTATAATATATTAATCATCTCAAAAACACACCATTTCCAGATTGTGTAATAATTGTCCTCTATTTCTCTCCCAAATACAAACTTTGTCATCTAAACCAAGACTTATGATGTAATAGAGGGTTGCTACCAAGGTGATGATTGACCCATCATGACCTTTGAAGTCATACACACAGGTACCAGTGAGAAGATCCCACAGACGTACTGACCCATCAGCAGAACCACTGACTGCTGCATAGGGAGGACACTGAAATTATGTAACAATTTGCTTACTAAGACTCTACAAACATAAAGAGATTTTTTTTTAATTTGTGTTAAACTAAAATAATATATATGAAGACAATAACAGATGTTGGACCGACGTGATATAGATTAAAATTTAGCTATATTACACTGGAGAATCTACAATTACACAACTAAAATTTACAGACAGATTAAAATTGAAATTATGTAACAATAACTGAGATTCTATAAAGACAGAATTATATACTTTTTTCAAAACTATATTATACTGCAGAACTTCAAAGGATTTGTAAACAACTATAAAAATGAAAGATAAATGTTTTACTGAATATGATACTGTGTCATCAAATTATTTTAATACTTACACAGAATTAATAGGACATACCTTATCAAGACATAAAGCTGTCACATTACTCAAGTGACCATGTAGTGTGTACAAACATAAGCAGTCTTCTAATCGAAACACCTACACAAAACAATAACAACATGTGTAGGATTTATTATATAATTCATACAACAAACGCAAACATGAAACACCTGTGATTCAAAGCAATAGAATGAGATATATGCACATTGGAATTTGATCCTATAACAATTAGCTCTTCAAGTAAAATGTTTTGACTACATATTTATCAAATGAATTCCCAGCATAAAACAAAGACAATAAAAGTTAAATATTTTAATATATACATCTCTTTAATTTAATTTGTAAAATATTTTAAAATAAACAGAAATAAGGCAATATACATATCTAAACAAAAATTTAAAATATTCCTAATTATAACAGAATTTGTACTATAAACTAATATATAGTTTCTAGTCAGTGGGAAGGCTATAAAAGATTATTGCTACAAGCTAGACAGCACCAATGGTAGGTTTTCCCTCAAAGTATTCGTACAAAATGATGTTTGACACATATAAAAATGCTTGTGTGTAATCAAATATTCTTATAATTCATAAATGTTTATATTCATTACCTTCAGGGTGTGGTCCTGGCTTGCTGAGACAACCCGGCCACCCTCTGTTTTGAGGACATTAATTGGCTGCTGGTGAGCCTGACTGCTTTGTACGCAGTTACAGTGAATCACTTCATCCCACAACTTCACCTCTCCGGTTATCTTACTACCATGACTGTAGTGGCGAGAATGGCCTGAAAATTTTACATTTTAAAATATCAAAATCCAAATATTTTTAATTGTGCTTTCTAAAATATAACTACTCTGATTAACTAAAAAAAAATTTAAAAAAATGTAATTATAAACACAGAATTATTATAATTTAAAAGTTAATTTTTTATAGAAAAAAATAAAATAAAATTATATAAAAATTTAAATAAAACAATTAGTACAATTTCTGGTGATTGTACAGAAAGTTATTCAAATTAAATGAATGCTGTTTGTATTAAAAGAATTATTTAAAAATCCATGATAGGCAACACTGCATCCATCATCTTTAACTGGTGATATGAATGTTGCAAAACTCAGTAATGTCAGTTACAGTAAAATACAACTTTAATAAACTGCATGCTGTTTGCAACTTTTTTTCCATATCCTACCAATACATCTAACAACAACATATACCACTAAATTCAAGACAGTTTTCCATTTCTTTCTTTTTAAAAAATCTTAGTTTATGAATTTAATTTCTGAATTACTAACAGAACAAATCAACAACGAATAATTACCTTTAATTTGTCGAGTAGGAGCAGCTGCTGGTATTGAAAGAGTTACAGGATTTCTAAATGTTTCCAGTTCCAGGAAATCTAAACTCCCATCAAGTCTACCAACAACAACTCTAAAGGAAAAATAAAAATTTTAAATCTAGCTATGCTGTGAAAAGAAAAACCTAAATTAACATATTTTATTTAATTTTATGTTAATGTTTTGTATTTTAATACCAGTTTCTCCTAGTAATAAATTATCACAATAAAATAAGACAGAAATGTTAAATGTTTTGGTTTTGATAGTTGACACATCTTTGTTGATCAAGGATTACTTAGATCAGTTTTAGAACATCATACCTGTTTCCAATAAGACACAGTCCCATCACAGAGGAAGACCCAGAGTCATACTGTCCTTTCATTATTCCAGTATCTGCCTCCCAGAACTGACAATAGTGAATAATAATTGAGTATTAAACTGTAAAAGTATCTTCTTCCTATTTGTGATTTATACAGATAACAACTATTATATTGCTATTAGTAGAGACTTGGTTCTTTTTTTATAATTCATATTCTAGTTATTACAGAAAAAGTATATTCATGTAGTAGGATCCAGAAAAAGTGCACCTAAGGCTTGCCTTTTATTTCGCAAATATTTAATTTTAATTCCTTTTTTAAACTGAAACTAATTATTTGATTTTAGTTTAAATATATAACAATTCACATCCACAAGGTTTGAAGTGAAATATTTATAACAAATAATAATTATTATTACTTTCGTTTTAAAAATTTTGTTGACTGAATAATCTTACTTCAATGTGTCCATTTTTGCAGCCTGCAACAACTAAGCCATCTTGACAAGCCAAACACCAGATTTCTGCTGATACATCAAACATTTCTTCATTAATGTCACTGGTAGCATCACCTGAAAGAAAAATGTTCTTACTTCTGGAAAACTCCTGCATTATAATAACTTTTATGCAAATTCTACTGTTTATACAAATATATCTGTCAAAAAAAAATATACTGATGCAAATTGAATTCTTTATTTTTAATTTAATTACAAACAGTATTTGTTAGTTACATTAAGACATATGTAACTTAAAATTGTTTTACTGTATAAGTTTACATATGGAAATTACATTCAGGTTTATGAAAGAACTATAGCAATGAAAATTAGGAATGTAGCTAGCAGCAGATATCACAATTGTTAATTACAGCTACAGACTTTAGTGGCATGTTCATGTAAATGAGACTGGATCACTTCACAGTTGAAATATTTTAAACTTATTTGTTTGTTGTTAATTTGTTAATATCCAGTTTTATTTATCCATGAACTTTACTGCCTGCACAGTATATAAAACTATCATGAATCACTTACCAGCACTCCAGCTTCTGTTTCTAGACTGAACTTCCTGAAGTTGTTCTAACTGCTGTAGGTCCCCAGCACCATACAAATGTTGTTCTTCACCAACACCACTGTCAGCAGCAACACTGCGATGATGTTCTTCATATACACCATCAAACCAGCCTTTAAAATCATACCCTTCCGATCTTGAGGCATTATGATCTTGAGACGATGACGACGTAAAACGAGGCTCTATCGATGAAAAATCAGTGTTGATGGTACTTGTCAGGTCTGGTTTAATAACTGAAAATGACTTAGGTTTAACAATCGTTTCCTCTTTCTGCTTGTCAGTGATAATATGCATGGAGTCACCATGGTATTCTTCATACAGGTCTGCTTCACTGTCTTCTATATTTCTACCAACACAGGGCTTTCTTCTTTGTGGAGGTGTGATACTAAAATAACAATAATAACTATAATAATAGTAAATAGCATAGATAACATCTGGCAAACATTAACAAAATGATAGCGTTTAGAAAACTTTTTAACAATAACAATAAAAATAATATATTATTAGATAACATTAAAAATTACTCAACATTAAAAGAATAATAAAATATTTCTTACTGGAAATAAATAGCATTTATTAAACAACACAAATAAAATAAAGGCTTAGAAAAATTATAAAATTAACAGTTATCTGACTTCAAAGATAAACACAAAATATAAAATGTCATTCACAACAATCATCTGCTCAACACAGTCTGAAGATAAAACTATCACATATGTATTACTTTTTTTTGGTCTGTTATTCTTAAATAAAAAGAAAGTTATTTAATGATAAACAAACATACATGTGCCAAATTATGGACACTCACACATATTCCACAAACCTTTTCCTACAGATAGATGTAATGCATTCTCCAGTGTTTGAATCCCAAACACGCAGCTGTCCTCCCCAACACGAACTGACAACCAGAGGGCCATCTGTGACTAGACAGTCAATAGTCTTAAATTAAATATAAAATGCATATCATCATTACAATAATAATAATTATTATAATTATTATTATTATTATTATTATTATTATTATTATTATTATTATTATTATTATTATTATTGGGTTTTGTACTTTCAAAAAATGAAACAATATCCTTTTCTAAAAATTTATAGTGAAAAAGGTAAGAACTTAATGCCACACAATCCATTAGCAAATTGAAAGATTTAAACAAATTATTAAATGAGATCAATAACAGAAACTTTGGAATTTTATTTTATTTCTGGTTTCTTTTCTTTTCTTTTTTTCTTTTTTTAAAGTTATTATTATAGATAACAACTATCAGGTAACAGCAATTTAAATCAAAATTGAATCATAACAACTCAATGATAACATTAATTAACTATTCATAACCTGCAAGTCAGATCTCGTTTAAAGACCATACAATGTTTACAGAGAAAATATCTTCATCATACAATCAGTTTTGAGCATTAAATCCTTCTCTCTCGCTATTTCAAGTCAATTTTCATTTATTTTAGTATTTTACCTGGTTGTGTCCCTTTAACACCAGAGGCACAGTCTCTTTGATATGTTTAACATAGCCTTTCCTTCTTCTGGCTCTCCTTGACCAAGATGTCCTCCATTTTGAGTAATTCCTAGAACACACACACTTGTACAACACAACCATGAAGTAAGATATCACAATAACACTGAGAAACCCCAGACATATAGTGATCAAAAGCTCTTTTTGAGAACGTGGGTAGAACTGTTTCAGTTGTTCTGGATCCATGTAATATGGAATGTGGTATTTCACTTCCTTGTTCTCAGTTAGTCTTACACTCTCTGCTGTGTCATTGTCCACAACATCTGGCTGAACAATGTCACGTGGCAAAACGTAGTAGTTCTTTTCTGATGGATGACGAATTGATATGGCTGTGTCAGGGTCAATGATGATGGAAAGATGAATAGATGGAAGAATTGTGATGTATCTGGTAATGTATAAAGAAATAGCAGTTCACAAAATAACTCAGATAAAATGCTAAGAGTTAACTAAAATAGAACCTTTGTCAATGCTCAAAATTAAATTAATTCAGACAATTTAAAATGCATACATCCTAAATTTATAACATTATTATTTTAGTGTTGGTACATAAGGTATCAATGATATGAACTGAATTATTGATACCACAGGCAAATCTAATCGCTACCTACTGTATAGGTATGACTTTTAGGAACAGCACTTGACAGTTATAGTAGTTGATGGATGATTTTTCTAAGTAAGTTAATGAGATTATTCACTTGCACATACCTGCCCCAGAGGCTGATGTTGTAATATCCAAACAGCCTAGGCCAATGTTTGAAGTAAAGATGCTGCCACTGTTGTACATCTGTGTGTTCCAATGGACCCACCTTCTCCTCAGACATCCTGCCTCCTGCAAGAGCATCTTCCATGGCATTCCTGTCTGCATAGATCCCTCCTTTCACTATCTGTTCAAATCCTGATGTGGAGGATCCACCATTGGTTGATGAAGAGGTGTCTGGATTCGTCAGTTTGTCCACTAATCCAGTCTTGTAGAGGATCAAAGCAATCCAAACTACAGTGCAAACCTTTTTTACAGAAATAATAAAATGTTTAAAACAACTGCTTAATATGCAATCGTTGTATAACCAGCAGCCATATTAATTAAATAATTCAATAATATGAACAAAGATCAAGAGATCAAAACAAGTTATTAAAAGCATCAAAGATGTGTGATGGGATAAGATTGCATAGAAAAAGGTATATGGCAAAAAAGAAAGGTACAAAGATATGGTTACATTAATGACAAAAAAAAGCGTACTGAAAAATGATGATCTCACACAAGTAGAAAGATTAAAAAAAGAAGTTAATAAATTTGGACAATAACTAAATTGAAATTAACTGTCTTCTGGAATGTTCACATTAAGATTCAGGAAGAGTTAAGGAACAAAGACACAATGCTATTTCACAATATAATAAGAACTACAAAATGAATTTTAAAAATATTAAAATCTATTCTTACCATAATCATTCTTTGAAAGATTCTTGTTTTTGCCCAAAAGAAGAAAACTTTGAGTCGTTTTGGAAGCTCTAGGTGTTGAAAGAAGGCATCTGTAGGTTGTCTCCGTGGAAACAGTGGAGAAGGTAGATCAAGGTGTCTGATGTTACGGACATCTAGTCCTGGTGCAGACTTTGATCTACCTAATTTGGTAGGTGGGGGTGATGGTTCATGAGGTAGTCTGGACATAACTGGACAGTGGAGAAGACTTTCTACATTGTCCATAGTTTGCTCATCATCTACAACCTGGTGTATGCTTTGTTTTTGAAGATCTAGCAGCTGAAACATACAGAAATGTTTACAAATTGAATGGCTTAATTTTACTGCAGGATATTTACTGAGTGGCATGGAAGCATTTAGTCATATGTAAATATTTAAATTTTCATTACTACAGAACCACCATTCTAAAAATACTGCTATATAAAATTCAAAATGTATGTAGAAACATGTCTCTCTGTTACAAGCATTCCATTTATAATGAAATTCAAGTGTAATAGAAGTTAGTAGTAGTAGTGGCACTAGTAATATTCAGTGCAAGAAATAAACTATGATAATTTTTATAACTGACCTCCATTCGTCTGATGTCAACAGAAAGTACAGTGGTGAAAAAAACCATCTGCAGGAAAAAATCAGACAACAAACCAACGACAGCAAACAGGCAGAACTCCTGAAAATAAAACCATTATTACTGTTTAACTGTTATTACTATTTATAATATTTTCTTTTTATTAATTTAAAATATCATCTTCTTTTTTCATACATTTAAATTCTTATTCCTTCATTCAATACATCTTCTTCCTCTGAACAAAAGACTAAACATTTTTGGATTATTTTTAAAAGCAATACAGAAAAAAGGAATAAATCAAATTATAAAAATCACCTGAATAGCTGGAACAAAGGTGAAGAAGCCAACAAGGAGGATAGCTAGTTCTGTAACAAGATTTTTCGTAATAAACCAGCCTTCCTTACTTAATCCTAAAAAGAAATTTAAATATGTACTGTTAACTGGTAAATATGTGTTTTTGAGAAAGTAATTTTAGGCTCTTTTCCAATCAAACCACTACCCAAAGATTGTGTATATTCTTTCCCATCAAAGAAAAGCTCTGTAGTAAGAAAGAGAATCTTTCCTTTATACAACAAGTAAAAATGTGCCATGGCTTAATTAAACAGATATTATTTAATTATATAAAACTATTTAATTATTTAATTTTAACATTTAATAAAATATTTTTACCAATTAATCTAAATAATAATAGTAACAATAAAAAATTATATAATGTTTATATATATATCTATATATTATCTTACTAAAAATTGGGATATCAAAAGATTAAATAAAACTTTTGTGGTTCTATAGATATGTCACTCTCTGTAACTGAATGTCTTAAATTATTATTATTACACAATTATTATGTAATTTATAACTGCACCTTGAGCTACTCGAATTTTCACATCAAGATGTACTGGAGTGGACACCACAGACTTTGTCAACACTACAACATTCTCCAGTCCTATAATTATTACTAAGTAAGGAAAAATCTCACTAAAAAAAGAAGGAAAGATATTTATATTGTACTTAGGTTTATTCAATTCATATACAATACAATTAATGTTATCCCAGTGTATTTATTTTATCAAGTATATGCATTTTCCTAAAGAATATTATACAATATTTATTATCAGAATCAAAGAATATCACAGTTGGTACATGTGTATATACAAATTAATGTTATAGAAATAAAACCATTAAATATAGGAACTTTTTCGTATTTAAAATACTTTAAAAACACACACAATAATCATATGTTCAAAATTTATTTAACTCAGAAATGGGGAAAAATTCAAACTTTTATTTCATAATTTAATAAAAACACTTTTAAGAAAATGAAGATCCCTACCCGCCATTTAGTGTTGGGGTTAGTCCAAAAAAAGCACAAATGCTCACAGACACAAAAAGGGAGGCAATTACAGTGGACACAGCACTAATGGCAAGACCAATTTTTGATTTCACCATTTCAATTTTCCCTGGAAATAAGATTTCACAGAATATATTTTTGACAGCATAGATTAAACAAATAATAATACAAAATATATATTCAAATACATCATGAATAAATATTTTTCACTTGATAATAAATCCTGACGTGTTATATTACAAATTTTATTTTTATCATTAAAATTTCAATGTGAAATCTTACAAATTGCACATTCATGACAGTGAGAAATTAGAAATACATTTCAGAATGTAATATAAACTTGTCACCTAAAACTATGAACAACCTATCAGACTAACTGCTCACATAACGCACATAACATAATCATACACCCAAATATATACCTATAATAATACTTACTGACAGAAAAGTAGATATAGAGTAGAAGGACAAAGTATGTGACAAGGATTGGGGTGTACTCAACAAAGTAGTTGATGTCACGGTAGTGAACATTAACAACAAAGTCAATCTCGCTGTTGTTGACATTCTTACTGGTTTCTGGGTACAGAGATTCCAGTCTTTTCTTTAATTCATTTGTAAACCTGAAAATAACAAAATGTTTCATTAAAGAATATTTTAAAAAACCAAAGTTGCATAATATACAATATCAACAGTAAACTTTGCTGAAACAAAAATGTTAAATCATGAAATACTTTTGCTTTAGTAAATTGGATTGTATCTGATATAAAAAGAAAAATTAGTTATATAATAGCAAAAAAGTCCACAACAAATTTTAATTTTGATTAAAAATGCAACAGTATTCAATATTCAAAATAGCAAAAATCTTAAGACAAAAAAATGTACATAGTAATATATTATCTTTCAGTTAATAGGCATCACTTGTAGATGTAGTTGTATGGTGATGTCTATATTTAAAATATGCTGCAGATGCCTGAATTATGTTGTAACATATAAAAACTAAAATGACCTTTGTGATAAATTGTGGATATTATGGTTTTGTAACTCATAAATTGCTTTAAAAAGAAAGAAATAAATAAAGAAAAAATACATACTGTGGTTTATACTGCTTCATTATAATAGTGATTGCATAGGAAATTGTTCTTTGACGATTACGGATAAAATATCGAGATACACCAGTCTGTTGCCATGGCAACCCAAAAAGTACTTCTGTGAAAGAATATAAATTTTCCACTTAATTGTTGTTTTAAATAATAAATTAAATCAAAAATAAAATAATTATTTTCAAATCTGATTAATTAAATATATTTAAACTTTTATTAAAAAATAAACAGCTTTAAACATATTAATGTAAATAATCATTTAAAACAAAGATTGGATGATAGACACCTTTCACAGTGGGAGGGGTTTCAATTGCATTGCCAAACTTCCTATATATGGTCTTAATGATTTCTGCATCCACATTGAATCTGTGAAAAATATATATAAAATTATTTAAACATATCATATAATTATTATAAATATACATAAACACATATATAAATTCATGCATACAGCCATACACATTCAAATCTTTATACATGTGAGTTTTTTATCACTGTATATAGGTTATGGGTGTCAGTAAATGCTTGCATACAGACCTAAACTCAGACTCAGTTTTATTAAAAATTCATCAAATTTACAGTAAAGATATGACAAATTGCTAAATATGTGTATTTTTTCACAAATGAATAGAAAACTTAAAGCTGACAGGAAAACATAAAATCTACAATATTAATAATTAAGAGCACTGATTGGAAAGCAAATCCTGCAATTAAATATGTTATTTAACAATAAAGAGCTTCTGAAATCAGAATGAAACCAGCATTAAAGATCACCTGTATTTAGCAATACGCTAACAGCATGATAGTTTCTACCATACATACACTGTAGTATATATATCAAACTGCTTTAAGAAGCAACCAGTTTTAAAAGACAGTGTTTATTTATATTAATCTGCCCTTTAATACAGACATAATTACCTGTTTTGATCTCTGTGCCATAGATTAGCAGGAGAAACAATAAGACAGCCATATTCTGGTAGAAATTTTTTCACTTTATGCCAGGATAATGTTTCAGAGACTCGAAGACACAAGTCAGAAACTGCATAATTTGTACCACTGGAGAATAAAACATATTAAAAAGAATTTAACAGAGAAATAAATCAGTCTGACTTTAATTAAACAGCTTAAATTAAAATAATATAAATTTAACAAAAGTGAAAACAATAGCTGCCTCAGTCATGAAAAAAATTAATGGTCAGATGGTATGTATCAGAGTATGTAAAAATTACATTAGCCTAATTTACAAACACAGAGACTGAGATATAAATGCAGGCACAACCCACTTTGTTGTTATCTTTTCCCCTCTTTTCAAAACTTATGTTATTTTGTATCAATCATTTTTGTTTTAATTACCCTTCAGAATATCTGAAATTTTCAATATATTCCAGTATTTCATAAACTTTTCCTAGAGGACCACGAAAGGCGTCAGTAGGTATAAGAATTTCAGGTTTCCATGGTGACACTGTTGCCTTGACAACAATCTGCTGAATATATCCCACAGGTTCTCCTACAAGCTGAAAGATAAACATTTTTAATATAAAAAATTTTATTATTTTTATTATTTATTATTTGATTATTATTATTATTATTATTATTATATACTAACCTATACACCAATATGGATCAGATATGCAATTATTTAAAAAAGAAATGGAAACAGTAAAAACAGGAAAATTTATCGTAAATGCATGTCTAGAACATATAATCATGTAGTATTCTACTGTATTGTGAAGCTGCTTGAGAAAACCCTGATGAAGTAGAATATTTTACAGTCTGAGATATTGTACTTTAAATAAACTTCTGTTTTGCATTCAGCAAATATAAAAAAACAAATAATATGTCAGATATGTGTTCAGAGCAGCCTCAGAAATTTACTATTTCTGCTTGTTATTAACAAACTCACCCAGCGAGGTTTTTTCAGATCATCATCCTTCTGTTGCTCCCCTTTGGTTGTAGTTGTTGAGAATGGAACCTCCCTGAATTCATTCAACGGAACTTCAAAGTGTAGTGGAACATTTCCTGGTAGTGGGAGATTTGTCAGGGGATAGCTAGTGATAAATAATAACTATAACAATAACAATACTAACGAAAGTCTAATAATAATCACTATGATGATGATAATGGTAATGACAAAGGTACAGTTTCTTGATATATATATATATTATTAGTTGCTGCTGCTGAGGTGTACAGATTAAAAATACTCATCTGGTAATTTTGTAACTGTCAAGATCAGAAACATGTAGTCACTACTCTTTTTATTTCCATCTTCCTTCCCAGTCTCAGAAACATTTACCAAAGCATTTAATTAAATATAGAATGGGACATATTTTAATAAATCTTATTAGGAAAACTGATTATATCACCAAATGTTGCTTAGGTCATGTACTCACTGTCAAAGAAATATGCAAGGTATGTACATTTACACAACCCAAGTAATTTTATATATGATTCCCAGTAACTTCCAAATATATAAATTAGCATATTCACCTACTCTTTTTAATTTTTCAAAACCATACTGAAATTTATGGTTTCGGTAAAATATAAGTTACTTCCCTTGTGAATTCTTTTTTATTAAATTATTATTTGGATTTTAATCTACATGCCACGAATGAATGACTGACTGACAACACCTCTTCATAAGATACACTAACCATTAGGTATAAGTGGTGAACTTAAATTTCATTGTAGGAAAAAAATACATTATGCAAATGTTATGTTTATATTAAAATAAAAAGATATTAATTACTACATATACTCGAAATGTATCAAACAAGCCTGGAACAACTGGAGGTAACTAGGATTTCTAGACTTTCTCAATTCTATACTTAATATTCAAAAAAATTAACAATGAACAGTAAAGAACAAAATTTTATTTAACAGGTACAAATTAATACACTTCTTTTTTTAGAAGCTAGAGAGATAGTCTGATATCTTTATAGATAGCTTACCAAATCAAACAAATGACGCAGATTACTCCCACAATGATTGCAAAAGGATGGCTGGAACAAAACAACCCATGAGTGTAATATATCTGGGCTATGTGGTCACGCAGCGATTTCATTTCAGGCTGCTAGTCGTGGCTGGACAATGCCTGACATGGTCAGTAGCAGACCACAGGTATTGAGTCCAATAAACACCTGTGTGTCATTAGATGACACCATCAAAAAATTTCTGAAAGATTACAACATATAAAGTTAATTTGTGGCTAATAAAATATTATCTAATTATATCCTTAAAGAGAATTCATAATTATAAATTGTATTATTAATTTAATGTTACAACTGTCATTATCAATATATAATATATATATATATATATATATATATATATATATTATTTCAGTGTAGTAACGTATGTTCTTGTGTGTGTGTGTGCATGTAAGTGCATGTGTGGAGAGTGTGAATATATATCTGTATGCATGCATGTTTGTAAATCAGTCACTTAATGTTCGTACACATCTTTACCAGACCTGAAAAATGTCTTAAGCAAATTTTAACCCACTCTTATCATTTCAGCATTTTTCCTCTTTTTATATTTTTTTATATGTAAATATATTCCTACTGAGGTCTGTAAATATTAATTAAAAAAAACACATTTTGAATACTTTCATCATATTTCGCAAATTATATGCCGGCAAAAATTAGTCGTATTTTGTATTTAAAAGAAATCTGCCATTCTGTATTTAAACTATTTTATTCAGAATTTTCATTATTTTTATCACATATGAACAATGACCTGTGCAGTATAAAACTAATTCAGTATAACAAAAAAGGATTTTGTCTTGTTCATGTGATAAAAATTAATGCTTAAGTATAAAAACATACAATCAACAATCATACATATATTTATTACCACCACACATGGTTTTGTCCACTGCCATCAGAGATAAGCCATGAGGCCACTACCCTTAGTAAGTTACTAGTTAGTGTCTCCAGTGGTTACAATTAATAGACAACTAAATATTATATACCTATCATCCTATGGCATCCCCATCGTAAGCATACACAATACATCCTAGCTAAATATCGGTTAAAGTTCGCCTGCAATCGGGTCAAACTGACTCGAGGCGAAATGAAATAGGTTACATATCGGAACCTTCACACTTGTTTTCTTATTCAATTGTTTATCATATGATAAATGATACTCACAGATAATTTTTATAACCTGTATCAGGACATATCTAAAGTAAGAAAGATGAACATTATATTCGATATATTTAAAGTTAAAAAGATGAACATTATATTCAGATTACTAATAACTATTTTTACCCATGAAGCATTCACTTTGTTGTTAGTATGACCGGTGCCTGATTACACTGTTATCCGTGAAGAAATATCCGAATGGCATATTCAAAAATTATATTTCGCTATGTTACAACTTTTGTTATGATATGCTATCGAACACACATGTTCTGATAATAATTTTGTTGAATGTTCACATATTTTTGGAAAATACAAAACCAATAATAATAATATAATAATGATGACGGATAAAATAGACTTTAAAACTGAACAACTGCTGAATTTCTACATCATTTAATGTTAACGTTACAAAATTGTTTTATTAATCACTAAATACTTCAAACATGTTTGTTTTGGTTCCTTCTGTAGATACAATTTCACTGGTTTAAGTAAAGCGATGTGATATTCAAGAAATGTTATTTCAGAAGACTTAGTTTTTAGAGTCTGAATTAAGTCACAGTAGGTTGCTGATCTGAAATATTACAGCTCGCAGGACCTATCCTTCTTACCTGTCTATATGGGCTTTTCCTATTGCAGCCAGTTATCGGATTTGTCAACGGCCTTTTTCTTCTTGACCATTGAAATCCATATAAAGAGTTCGTTGTAGCTACTGGTAATAATAACCTAAGAAGTAACTATACCGTATACGGTATACCACTCTAGTATAATCGTCTTTCTTCACCCTTGATTTCTTTTTCCCCTTTATTTATTTATTTATTCTTGTGTAAACAAATATATATAACAGCCATTTAGTTGAACTACCCCTATTTTTGAAAAATTAACATGTTAAATTTTAACTCGGAACAAAATCGTTCTAAGAATTTCACCTAAGTCAATAGCCAGTGTACAGTTAAAAGATATAGTGAAATAATAATAATTATTATGGTTATAACAAGTTAACTATGGCAGCGTCTGATATGATTTGTTTTATTAATTAAATTGTTACAATAATAATAAACATTTTTGAAAACGTCAGGAGTTTACTTCCGATTTTTACTTAGCAACTATATTTAGCAATTATGTTCTTGTGCAAAATCACTAATAAGAATGAGTAATCATGAACTCTCAAATGTGTCTTGCACATGAAATTATTATTTTTTATTAAGTTTTTCTTCTACTTTTTTATCTTCTTATTTTTCTTCTTCTTCTTATTATTATTATTACTAGTATTATTGTTGTTGTTATTAATGAATCAGTATATGAGTGTATAAGAAGGGAAGCAAAACATCATCTCCCTTTCATGCAACTGGTACAATTTTAAGTTTCAAATGTTATAAAATTAATTTTTATTATTCTATACAGAATAAGAAACAATTTAAAATTTAATCCAAAATATTAAATAGTCTTTAACATAAAATGATATATTAGTAGATATACATCTTAAAATAGTTATAAATAATAATAAACAAAATTTACGTATACTGCAACTATCAATCCATCAGTCATTTTAATGCTCAAATGGCTGCACAAAATGGCATTAATTTAATCAGTTACACTGTTCAAATAGTCTTGATGTCATTAAGACTAGTTCTGCTAATATTGCTGCTACTACTGTTAGTGCTACCGATACTAATATTACAACGTAACCACCAGTTATAATAATAACAGAAAAAAATGTCAGAACTATTACTATAAATGCTATTATAATTCCTGCTGCTGCTGCTATTACCACTATAATACTGCAATTGAAACCATCACTTCTGTTACTACTACTTCAACTACTCCAGTTACAACCATTACTATAAAACAACAACAACATGAAAAATCATCTGAAATTTATTAGCCAGTCAACTGTCAGTGTTTGAACTGTGACTTGAGGCACTGAAAGATGTTTAGTCAAAAATCTCAGACTCCCACACATCATTATGAATTCAGTGATTTGCCTCCAGTACAATAGCATTAATATCTGCTAATAACCAGCAATAACAAAAAAAAAAAATGTTTGTTATATCAAACTGACTTTTTTTTCTCTCAGAAATATCAAAGAGATCAATAAGTCTAGGAGAAACTGTTCTCATCAGACCAGTTTATCTATTCAGTTAGTGCTAAAAACATTATTGCTGCACAAGAAAACACAATTTGAAATATGCTAACATCCTGGCATGATTCAAACATCCCTGTCAAGGACACACTATCCAAGAGTCTGTAGGTTATCTACCTTTGACATATTTTATAGGAGTTTAGGTTGTCTATATTAAACACATTGTCAAATAGTTTATATATCTTTGGCACACTGTTCAGTAGCCTGGGTGAGGTTTGACAGATCTGTTACTTCACCAGACCACCAAGCAGGATCAATGTGGCAGATAGACTGACAGACAGTCAGTCAAGCAGATGCTTATATGGCACCAGTGGATGGCTGGTTAGTGTTCTGATAGAATTAATCAAACAAGTATCTCAGAACTGACAAGGGACATGAATTTCAGATAGAAAAAAAATTAATTAACTGATATGAAATCCAGTTAGGTCTTATAACTTGCACTTTTAGTTTTTAGTGGAATATTAATGCAATATTAATAAAATTTTAGTAAAATATTCATGAAATATTGGAATATGAATTAGTGGAATATAATCACTTCTGAAGATCAGATGTATTTCTTACAAAAGTTTTACAATAAAAGGAAAACACAAGAATTATTATATGAATGCATCTTCAGTGTTTCACTTTTTTTTAGTATTTTTTGTTTTTACTTACCAAGCACAAATAGAAAATTTTCTGAATTCATGAAAATGGAAATAATATAAGTAAACAATACCAAACAACAGTAATGTAAGATATTCTAAAACAGATTTGAAATTACCTCATGAATTTGTTGTTCTTTTAATAAATCAATGCATTACACTTAAGGCTACTTTAATAATCTCTAAATGGTTCAAAATAAACATAGCGTTACATATGTTACAGCAGTTAATTCATTTGTTTCCATCTGCATCAACGATTGCATTAATTCTTTTGAGAAGAATAAATTTATTCTTTTATTTAATGTAGTTATTATCATTCACATATGAAATAGATTGATTTTAACTCATTAGTCTACAAGTGTGATGTGTAAAAAAAAAAGAATATATAATATTTTACAGCAAATAGATTTGTCATCTTTGATTAGAATAAAGAAAAGTTTTATTTTCAGTTGCATTTTATTTATTTAGCCTCATAAGCTAATTTCATGCTTGAAGAAGTAAATTTTCAATGTAAATTTCAAACAGACAGTTAAAAACAAAAATAATGATTAGCAGCACTGGATTTTTAGATCTGCCTTCAGAAAAACATATAACACAATTTTAATACATCAGATATTGTATAATGGTAAATGGGTCTGCTGAAGATTGACACTGCAGCCTGTCAGGTTATTTGTTCCCTCTGTGCTAAATCTTTAGACAGCCTGAAGATGTCTAGCCAATAATTTATAAACATTTTGCAGAACCAACAAAAATCCCCTCCACCTGCTATACAAAAGTGATATATTTTACTTTTTAGTGTTAAGAGATAATAACAATAACAATTTGTGAAAAAAAGCCTAAATAAAAAAAACAAATAACAAAAAAAAAACCCCAAAACCATAAGAAGGAAAAGAATGAGAACAAGAAGAAATAAAACTAAGAAACAATCAAAGAATGAAATAAAAAAAACAAAATGAAAGAAATGACGAAGAAAAGAAAGAATTAATGAAGCAATGAACAAAATGAGCAAAATAAAATTAATAAATGAATAAAAAAAAATCAAAGAAAAGAAAAACTGAGAGCAGACATAAAGAACATGGTGAGTATATTAAGCCACAGCAGATTTTTCACTCAGTAATGATTACTAAATACACTCTGGCCATGTTGTGCTGGAATGTTTCAATCTGTGCAGAGCTGTAATGATTCTCTCAATTCCTGTCACAGCTTGAACTTAGTTTGTCTTCTCTGAAAGGAAATGGGAAATGTTTTAAGCTGTCACCAACTCTGTCTGAAGCATTGATTAAGCCATCAGTGTTTGATGTGTATTTGGGAGGTTTTGGGTTTGAATCCTGGTGCTAGTTTTTAACACCATACACTGCTAATTGGGAATTTTGAGTAGGATTTAAAGTGTTAGTCAGAGCATAGAAAAAATAATTATTGTTTTGGCAATTTGGCAGAGTATGAACCAAAAGTTTCAAATTGGATGTTTTGAATTAGAAGTTTGAATTAGGGAATTAGGGTTTGGAGACATTCTGTGTAAAAAGTTTGGCCATGTATATTAAGGCTCAGAAAATTATAGATGAGAGTGTTTTTTGCCAAGTTCCTGTTTTTTAGGAAAATACATTTTTTCTATGCCAACAAATGATGTTAAAAAAATATACTTTGTTACAGGATAAGGAAAAGCTTGTTGTTTTGGCATGATATAATTAAAAGTAAGAATTTGCTAAAGTCATTTGATTCACTTAACTGAAAAGTACACACACACACACACACATGTATAGATTTATATGTTAAAGAACAAAAATGACTATAAAAAGTTATGGAATGTCCAATAGCCAGGAGTTAGAAAACAAGTCTGACATGATGTACTATATAATCCTTTTCATGGGTTTTTCCAGTTAAAACCAGTGGCTCAGACTAGTTTGTCAAAAGCAATCATATTTAATTTCCAATCTAATACAGGTACATATATAATTTTTTTTTCTTCTTTACTAATCACCATAAGTAGAAAATATATGGATAGATGTATAGCTGAAACATAACAATCATTAATATTAAAATGTACTGAAGTTTTTGTTTACTATTCATCATGGTGTCCACTGTATTATAAGAACAATTAAGTGAAAGCTAGATGATCTCTAATTACAGACTATAATTTTTATAATGAGTAGTAGTTATTTTGATTACTATATTTTGTGGAAACTGATCAATAAATGCAGAACTGTATTACATTTTCTGTGTCATTGTATGTTTGCAGTTGAGAGTGTCTACACAACTGATGAACACAGGTAAACAAAAAAGGTAAAAATATAAGTCCTGCTTAGTGCAGTTTGTGTCAGGAACAGAAAGAATGAACAAATGTTTAACGACACCCCAGCACAAAAAATATATTGGCTACTGGGTGTTAAACAAAGTCAAATATAACAAAATGACAAGGAAATGATTTAATACCAATAACACTTAACAGATACCCTTTTTGTATAGAGTAATCTTATATGAATGAATATAAATTAATGGAATAATGAATGATTAATGCCATTTAAATATATTTTTAATATTAATGTCAGCCAGACAACATTCAGTACAGCCACTTCAAAGGCTACTGTTACCAAATAGCAGCAAATAATTGTTTATTGCACCTTCTCATGGATGGGAAATTTCATATGTGACCTTTCATAAATCAGTAACGAGCAGGCAGGAATGGGAAGCAGCAATTCTTAAACAGAAAAACATGTTCCGATTCTACAGCCTGCCATCCTTCAAACTTAATAATTTAATTAAAAACTGCCATCCCACTTTACATAATAAACACTATTTCTGTGAGAATATCTGAAGTACCTTTTCATTTACAATATTCTATGTTTCATTATTAATGTACCATTGTTCATAATAAATCAGATCCTTAAGTTTCAACCCAATATTTTTTTCTTGTTCCTGCTGAAGATAAACCAGTGTATTTAACAAAAGTATTGTGGCAAGAATACGCTTATATACTACAGCATAATATAATGAAAATGTAATGTATTTTGGAAAGGATACCTGCACAAGTTTTGATCCTATAACTCTTCAGATTTGAAATTCAAGATACATCACAGCCTATACCAGGATCTACAATGTACCTCCTCCTGAACCAGATGGTGAACTAGCAGGATACTAGAACATATTTTGATAAACAGTGTGAAGACTCAATTATGATTAATTGATTTCAGATGAAGAGAGGGGAAACTCAGTTGCCACCTTAATGAACTCATTTCCATGTTCAGCACAAACAACAGGATGTGACATGTCCTCCACAGATGCTGGTCATGTTGACACTGTCAGCAACCATCACATTTTCTCTGGATGGATGGACAGATAGAAAGAGGGATAAATTTGGATTTTGTGTATAAACATATATATATCAATGGAAAATACACTGTGTTTTATTAGACAACTATGAATGGACAAAGGGACAGTCTAATGGATTTATGTTTGTGGCTGAGTGGTGGATGGATAGATGGATGGATAGATGGATGGATAGATGGATGGATAGATGATGGATAGATGGATGGATAGATGGATGGATGATATTAGATGATATGGAACCCTGGATTTTAGGATTGATTAATTGATTGAGGGTGCATCACATTTGCATAGACAGATAAAATATTGGATTTCATTAGACAGACAATGGATAGATAGACATGAAAACAATATATAGCAATAATTTGGTTTTGTTAGATAGATTATGTATCTGCACAGATTAAGACTGCATACATGGATTAATACAAAAACATCTGGCAAATGGATGGTAGTATGAATGGATGATAAACAAATAGATATATTAAGTTGATGGAGTGATAAATGAATTTGACTTATGAAATGGTTGGGCCAAAGAACAAAGCAATAATACAGATGGATAGGTTATTATGTTATGTGGATGAAAGTATGAAAGGAAGGGCAGACAGACTGATTTAATCTGGACTTATTATGAATGGATGGATCAACTGATTATGAGGATGGATTTATAGGATGATTTAGGCTAGTCAGAAATTAGGTATCTACTACAGTATCTTTTGAGGAAAGAAGAAAACGAAAGATGTGTGTGAATTAAATGACAGAGTTATAAAAATTAATCAGCTGAAAAATAATGATAGATATTCAAGAAATAATTGACTTGGTATACCAGTAATTAAATTAAACAATATTTCTTGTTAGCTATTACAATATATTAATGTATGTTTGGGTGTACTAATTTGTTTTTAAAAAAAATTCTTTATTTGTCAGAATGAATACAAACTCTTCTCCATATGCACTGACATCATGACTCTTTTTTGACAATATTATTTTATTGTCATACTTTGCCATAAGTGATAATAATTTGCCCAAAACAATAAAATAATAGCTTCAAAGTATAAATAAATGTATTATACCAATTTATTTGTATTACAACAGGTACATTTTAAAATGCTAATAATTGGAGTGTGTGTGTGTGTGTATGCATGTCTATATGTATGTGTCTGTCTGTATATGTGTAACAATGGGTATGTATGTGTCAGTGTTTTAGTGTGTGCATATCTGTCTAGGAATATGTGTGTGGGTGGGTGGGTGTGTCAGTTGGTGGGTGGTGGGTGTGTATCTGTGGTCTGTGTTTGTGTGTGATGTGTGTGTGTGTGCTGTCATTATTATCTTCATTATGTTATGAAGTTTTAATTTCTTCACTGAAAAAAGTTGTACTAAAAGCCTTCAATATTATGGCTGATCATTAGCATATCTGAGGTAGAAAACCAACCAACAATGAGTGTACTGTAGCAGTGAGACACACTTCAGAATTAGCCACAACAGCCCCAAAAACCACAAAAGTACCATCTGTACTTTTGTAAAGATGATTCATCAATTGAGAGCAACAGCTTTTACAAACCGCACACACACACACACACACACACACACACACACCTACACACAAACACAAACACAACAACAATCACATACAAATAAACACACTCACTTACAAATACATACATACATACATACATACATATATAGGCATATATATATATATATATATATACATATATATATATATATATAAAAAACACACACACACATATATATATATACATGCATAATTAGATACATACAGCACAGACATACACACAAATTAAACACAGGGATAGATAGATAGATAAATAGATAGATAGACAGATAGATAGATAGATATAGGTACAGCATTCATGCTGAGACACATTTAAATGGAATATATTCAGAACAGACATTTTAGTATAAAGCCATACATTTCTTCTCTTACAACAACACTACAGGTTCATGCATCCCATGAATTGTGTGCTGCCAGCAAGAAAAAAATCAATCAATACACTAGCCGTAATTCTGAATTCACCAGCACACAACAGTCACTTCTCTCCACCTAGCTAGGACAGTACGTTATTCAGGGAGAGAGACAACAGGAAAGAGAGAGAATAGTATTTGTACACTTATAAAAGCAGAGAATATGAATGAATGATAGAAGGAGAAAATAAGAAGGATAAAAGGGAGAGAAAAATGATTTATGTGCTAGCATCTGTTTTTTACTGGTTATTATTTCAGTGCAGAGAAAAGCAAGTCTTGATTTCTGGAACTGTTATTAACAAGTGAATAACTTTTTTTATCTCTCAAGTTTACAGGAACTGTGAATGTAAGTCAAAAACGAAAGTGGTGTCCAGTATTCATATTAATTCTCAACCTTTGTGGTACAGTTACATAATCATTATTAAGAACTTTTTTATATTTTCAACCAGAGTGTGAAACTGTGCTGTCAGTCCAAAGTAAAGAACATTTTGAAACTGTATGAAGATGAACATTAGATATAAGGTGTAAAGTAGATATTTGACAAGTCTGCAGTGAAGAAAATTTTCATTAAGAAAAATCAAATATGGCAAATGAAGGGACTTACATTCTTGGTCACAGTCAGGTGAGCTATTTTTTAAATTATTATTTAATAATTTCATGAATATATCTTGTACATTAACTCAACACTTTTTAATATTAATGATTAATAGCAGTAAACAATATTTTTATTATTATAAATGAGATTACAACACATTTTAATATAAGCAATTTTTAGATATCTTTGATTTTGATCTGTGTTTTATTAATATGAAAAGGATAACTACAAACCATAATTTCATCTGTTCTCTTATCAATCGGTATCAGTGACTTTTTTTATATATATACTTTGACTTAAAAAAAAAAGGATATTACAAATTACAAACAAACTGCAGCTCTGTGACTGGAATGGAATTAAGCCCAGCATATGCAGCTAAAGCTCTTACCTTTTTCACTTGCTGAATAAATGAATTCTTTTTAACAAAGATTTAACTAATTTAACAAAGTTTTTTATACCGATTCTTTTAACGTGAGTAATTCAAGTTACAGCTTCTAATGACCAATCGCAAATCTATAATCCTTTTCTAAGTGAAACATATCCTACTGATTCTTCTGTGCTTGATAGGTATTTATATATATATAATTAATTTTAGATGCACTGAATGATAAACATCTGTTTGTGAAAAGATATTTCTGCTTCTTTTTTCTTTCTTAGTAAATCAGCATGATCAATTGTTTCTATGTTTATGGTTTTTACAAAATTCATTGATTGCCTATTATCAGATGTGAAACATGTGGCACATAACTTTTTTGTGATAAGAAAAAATATTTTTGTTTATTTGATATGAAAAGTGATTATAATCATTTAATGAGAAAAATATATTTATATACAAGACAGGAAAACAACAGTATTAATTTACATTAAAGGAGTATAATTGTATTTATTTATTTATTTATTTAAATATAAAAATAAAAAATAAAAAATAATTCTATTTGTATGTATATGGAATAGAGAAAATAAATAGCATTTATTTACATGATAGAAAAAATATTTACTGGGTGAAGAAAATTAATTATGTTTATGTAATGAGAAAAATAATTCTATTTACAGAGTATCATAGAATGATTTATGTATTTATTTAAGTGATGAGTGAAAGTAATAATGTTAATATTCATGAGATAGAAAAAATAATTATCTTTAAATATGTGAATAGGCCACAGTTGTTTGGCAGTCAACATTAGAGGTATTTTATAAACTGCACAGTCATTGAACATACATGCATTAATTCATCCTGTTCACGGGAAGGAATACTAAAAAGTGTATATATATAGTGTTACAATTTAAATTAATATATATATATATATTTTCCCATTATGATGCATGGTTACATTATAGAATGAGTTTAAAATTTGTCATTAATTTACCATTTATGTGTTCACCATGCACACTCAGATTACATAACCCTGCTAAACTGTTGTTTTAGCCATTATAGCATCTTAGTCATCTTTTAAAGTAAACACATTATATATATATATATAACATTCAAACTTTAGTTAAAAATGACTGCAGATTAACATCAGCATAATTTTATTTGTTAATAGATACAAAAATAAATTATATTATTACTGTTTCACTGTTGTACACATTTGTACTGTTCAAAATTATGTACAGTTCTGCTGTTACAGCTGTACAGTTCTACTGTTACACAAAACCATACAGTTCTACTGTTACACAAAACCATACAGTTCTGCTGTTGCATACACTGTAAAATTTGTTGTTATACAATAAAGTACAATTCTATGGTTGCACACAGATGTAGATTTTTTGCTGTTACACGCAGATGTACAATTCTACTGTTAAACGCAGATGTACAGTTCAGTGATTATATACAGCTGGAAGGCTTTAATTTACACAGAGCTGCATTTCTAGTGTTATACAGCTGTGTGAAGTTCTACTTTTATTTGAAATTAACAGTTCATCTGCTGCATGCAGGTGTACAGATGTGTTGTAACACAAAGCAAGATGATTTGACTTTACATACAGATATCCTGTTATACACAGCTGTACAGTTCTGCTTTTACACTATTGTGCATCCAACGCATCAAACATTCATACCAGCTATAAAAAATCTGTCCTTTCATCCATTCACATCCATAATTAAATGATGTATATTATTTTTCACTCTGAATTGTTCAACCATTGTTAGCAAATACAGCCATCTGTGACAAACCATACTACAAAAAAGACTAGTATTTGCATTTGTATGCATGTGTTGTGTGTGTGCGTGCATGTGTGTTTTTGTATGTGTGAATATAGATCATAAATTATGTCCAAAATACAAACTTTTCACTCTGAATCTAAGGAACCTATTATGGAGCATAGAACAAAATGGAAAATAATCTGAATGACCTAGAAACAGTGTACAATATAAATTAATGTATTATATGCATGAATACGTTTGTTTAACCACACCTGAACACATTTCTATATCAGTGGTTATTTAGTATTAGTAATGCCATTTTTCACCGAGAGAAACATTGTTTTGAATATAATTTTAATGGGGTTTTTCCCAATCTTTCAGATTATTAAACAGATTTGTTATATAAACATGTTACAGATTCTAGGATAATAAATATATAACAGACAATTAAACAGAAATTGTTGCCATTCACCTGACAGTTATAAATGTCTTCATTAGAAACCTGAAATATCAATTAGAGAGCTATTTCTGTTTTATTCACTGAAGTTTTAAAACAAAACACACACACACACACACATGAAATAAAACCAATTTTGTTTTGCTGTATGGTTTTTGTACTTAAATAATGTTTCATTTTGATTTGATTTTTGTTTGTAGCCTTTTTTATATTTTTTATTTATTTTCATTTCATTTTTTTTTCTTTACTATAAATTTCACCTTTAATCTATTATCAATTCTGTTTGTTTTGTTTTATATATGATATACATATACACTTAAACACACACCATTTATTTTAATTTCCTATTGATTTCATTTTATGTTGATGTTTTTTGCTGTTGTTGTTGTTGTTGTTTATCTTTTAATTATTTTGTGGCAGTTGTTCTCTTGGTGGTGTGATTGCTGTTGCTGCTGGTTTTTACTCATGCAACTGCTGAATTTAGTGATGCGGTTATTGGTCCACCTGTTGTTACTGTTGTTACTGCTTTAGTTTCTTTTGTTACTATTGCAGTTTTTCACATCTTAATTCATTTCATTACAGTGACAGGACCACTAACAACAGTTGGGTCTGTGACAACTAAACTGCAATGAAACTGCTGATTATTGTGCTAGTGGAATGATGCTCACCCTTAGGTCTCTGTTTTTCTTGCTGTCCCATTATCCCATGTCTGCCCCCTCCCATAATCATATTACAACTAGTTGTGTGGTGTACTATTTCAGAACAGCTGACACATTATTTCATAACATAACACTGAAAACTTATTTTTGCCATTATGATGCATGGTTACATTATAGAATGAGTTTAAAATTTGTCATTAATTTACCATTTATGTGTTCACCATGCACACTCAGATTACATAACCCTGCTTAACTGTTGTTTTAGCCATTACAGCAACTTAGTCATCTTCTAATGTAAACACATTACATTTACAGTAAACTCTTCTGTATTATAATGTACCAGGATGCTGTAATCCTTTACAACTAATTCGATAATCCAATAATCTGCTGGATCAGTATTTATTTTCACCTGCTTATTCATTAGACTAGTTTTCTATTCAAGCCAACATATTTTGACTTTCAGTGGAAAACTGCATATAAAGGTATCTTGCTGCTATTAAGAGTTTCCATTTTATTAGTTATGAGTCACCATAGGTTATGTTTAGGAAACCAACTTTTAAGACTTGACAGCAAAATATTTTTTTAAATGTTTTTTGATTAGCAAGTTATAGTACAGTTACAGAAACTGAACATGAAAATATCTGAATTGGAGCTTCAACAAGGGCTGGTCATGAGGTTACATTATTTCTTAAGCCCAAACTCTAAACAGTGAGTTATAGAAGCAGATAAGTCAGCGATTAAAGAAACTGTTTCATCTGTACAATTTTATCACAACTTTAGTATCACTGCACAATATTAACTTGCAAATCACACCCTAAAATCGTCTGAACAGTATCATCCATAATTCCACACTGTCCTGTTTGTAATGAGAATTGCATTTCTAGTGGGTGGGAGTGACTGATAATGGCTGCTGTATGAGTCAGAGTTGGCCAGACATTAACAAATTGAATTGGTGATTTGCAGACATTGATCTGTAGTCAGTTATGCAGAGTCTGCAGTATTAACTGATTTGTCAGGTACAGAAACAATGGCAAATGTTTATCACAAAGATAACTTTCTGTAGCCAGGTGTGGTAGTTAAAATACACATCATTTACTTAACATCAATAACAATAATAATAACAGCCTATTTATCTCCCATATCATCTCCTCACCACAGTACTAATTGCTGTTTCAGTCTGTATTTTGTTAGGTGCTGCTCTTATCATCTAAACTTACTGACGACATTCATGAATTCTCTAATCACACAGTGACATCTCTGCATACTGTTTTTGATCAGTGATCATAATGGTACCCATGGCTGACACTGAGACAGTTCAGTCATCACTATAGCTATCTCTGTTATTTTACTATCTCCTCATCTGTCATTCTTATTAGTTGGTCTATCAGAGTCAAGGGATTCCTGATTTTAAAACTTTGGTTATTTAGAGCGTTATCAAAATAATTAACTGTTAGCAAGGTAGTTAGATTCAGACAAAATAATTATTATATATTTATATTATCATAGTAGTTAATTCAGTTACCATTGCAGTTAAATATACCATGGTAATTACATACAGTTACAGAGGTTGTTAGATAGATTCCGAGCATTATCATATATACTTATATTCTGACAGATGTCATTTTTACGGTGGATAAAGTACAATTGCAGTAATAACATAATAAAGAAATAATTCATATGTGATGAAATCAAATCTAGGTCAATACTGCAGGTTTCACTAGCTGATAATGTGTGCATTATAATAATGATTATTTACAAAATTTTGACATATTGCAATCTACAAATAAAAACATATAGTAAATTATCTGTATCGGTAATATAATAATCATTTTGCAGATGTTGTCATGTAAATTGTTTATTTATCAAGCAACAAGTGGAACTGAACAAAACTGATTTGAATTAACTAACTGAATGAACATTTATTTACCGACAATTCAAAATATATTTGTATATGTAAATTGAATGGTACATACCATAATATATTATGGAACTAGAAGTGGGATCACTGGTTGGGATGGGAAAATGACTTAATGAATGCACTGAAGGAAATTTGTTTTGTGTTCCAGTACATTCTGGACCATTGTTAACCATTGATCTTTAATCCAATCCCATTTGAAATTGACATGGCAAACTTTTTCATTTTTATTTGTTTGTTTGTTTATTTATTTATTTATTTATTTATTTATTTATTATTCTGTGTAATTATTTCTTCATTTCTTTTTATTGATTTCATTTCATTTCTTCATTTCTTTATCAGATCATTTAATTTTATAAATTGTTACTTCCCTTGTTTTATCTTAGGGATACCTGTTAATACTTACAACAACAACAACAACAGCAACATCAGTGTCATTACATAAAAAAAACTCTTCATCATTACTCATAAAAAAAAACCCCAAAAACTCCTGAAATCAAAAGACATAACAAATAAACTGGCAAAAAAAAAAAAAAAAAATAATAATAATAATAATATCTTCTATCTTTCGTAAGATACTCACTGAGATTAGTGTGTCTAAGCTGTATTGATGTGGCAGTCATCTGAGACTGATATTAAATTCTTTGATCTGTTTGACAGCATGTCAGTGACTGACAGACTGTCAGTAAAACGTGAATGTTTTTCTCATTATGTTGCTCCAGAAACCGATAATATTTGGCTTCAAGGAGATGAGAGACTGTATAAGAGACAGGTGTAAGAACAGTGGGTTTAAACAATGCTTCCTGTGATGAATCCAGTTTTAATATCAGCCTAGAGGTGGTGGTGTTAAAGCATATTGTATGTTTTATAAATGCAAGTTTTATTTTATGTGAGATGTGAAAAGTAATAAGCTGGTAAATGAAGGAGAAAAAGAGGAAGTCAAAAGTGAAAAAAACAAGAGTCAGAGAGTTGTGAAGGATGTGAAGAAAGAAAAGGGAGATCATCAGAGAACTGGTTGAGAGTGGATAAGCTTTTTTTGTGTGTGTGTGTGTGTGTGTGTGTGTGTGTGTGTGTGTGTGTGTGTATGTGTGTATGTGTCTGTGTTTGTTTAAAAGAAAGGGATTATAAAAGAATGAGTTAATATGAGAGAGAGAGAGAGAGAGAGAGAGAGAGAGAGAGAGAGAGAGAGAGAGAGAGAGAGAGAGAGAGAGAGAGAGAAAGAATGAGTTAAGGTTAGAGTGTGAAAGAATGAGTTAAGGTTAGAGTGTGAAAGAATGAGTTAAGGTTAGAGTGTGAAAGAATGAGTTAAGGTTAGAGTGTGAAAGAATGAGTTAAGGTTAGAATGGCAATGGGGAGGAGGAGGATAAAGAATAATTCAGAGTGTACGAAAGTCAGACAGGGACTTCATTCAGCAACTGATGCACCGAAAGACAAACACCCACACACATTCATATCAACTAATACCATCAACAGCAATTAAAAAATCCCCAAATCTCTAAAGCCATCAAAAACTACATGAAACTGAATCAAGTTTTCTTGCGTGATCAGTTTAGTGTGGAAATCCATTTGTTGAGTAAATAATTCTCTCTACTTGTTTTCTACTGATCAATGAACCCAACACTGTAATCTAATTTCTACTTCTGCTTCTTCCAGTACAGCACTGCCAACCACAACAGTGCAGCTACTTCATGATTACATAACAAATTAAAACTTTCATAGCTTGTGAGCTTTGGACCAGTTCATAACAAATGAATAGAATATTTATATAACAACAAGGTTACACACATATTATATGTAACAGAGTCAATGTTATCCTGTAGATTTTAAATGAATTTTGTATTTCATCTTTGTAAAACCATATAATGCAGAAGTGGATTCAGGGGACGTCTTAAGTGTATCAGTGTTTCACATGACTAACATCACAGTCTTATAATAATCCTGCAAAGGACTAAAAACAATATCTTTTTTGTATAGTTTAATACACTAAGGAAATAAAAAATACTTATGTTCTACATAATATAACATTATTAGTTTTTCTTTATCAAAATATTTTAATTACCTTATACACATACTTAGTTGTATCAATAGTAATAGAAATAATAATATTAATTCAGTAGGTAATTATATAAATGAATGTATATGTGCTTGTGTATACATGTACCTAATATATGCATGTGTATATATATATATATATATATATATATATATATATATTTATTATATATGCAAGGTGTATGTATTTATATGTAACATTAAGTACATTTACTCTCCCCTGCCACTCCACCATAAATAATCTATTTGTAAAATGAAGAGGATGTAATAACCTGCAGAATCCACAAAACCATACCAAATGATGACTCTGTTAACAAAATATTTGAGTATAGACTCAACATTTAGGACTGTGAGTTAAAAATCAATTCTTTCTGCTAAGTTACAGGAAGGAAGCCAGCTTTGCTCAAAGAGAATATTTTTGTTCTCATAATGTATACAAACATGAAACTCTTAAAAGCATCAAAGAGATAAAAAAAAAAAAAAGACTTTTCATTTGACATTGGCATGTCTTGTTCACACAGTGTAGACAGATGAACAAGAAGCCTATAAACAAGAGCAAACTGAATACTTTTACCTCACATGACAAGAAAGTGAATTGTGGGATACCATTTTGTAAAAAAAACAAAAAAAACAATATTATTTTTATTTCTAAACTATGATCATCAATATAATTATAATTTTTTTCATTATTTTTATTTTTATCTATAGCACCTTATTAAAAAGGAAAGATATTTATATGAAAAACTGATTAATTAACTACTTTATAACATTAACTTGTTATATGATAAAATGGCTCCTAATCATTACATTAATATCTACACTTAACATGTTCATTATGAAAAACTATTAACATTTGTCTGAGATAAAATTAAAAGCACTGATTAATTTTTAGTAATGCTATGTAAGGGGATGAATAATACAGCCACTGAGAAGGTAAATAATAAATAAAAATATATAAATGTGTGTGTGTGTGTGTGTGTGTGTGTGTGTGTGTGTGTGTGTTTTTGAAATTAAATAATAACTGTTCCTTTTTTTCTGAAAAATTATTTTACTTTAGATCTAAAAAAGAATTATAAAATAAAAATTAAGATTGATAATTACAGAACATAAAAAAAACAAAAAAGAAATTTAAATAAAATCTGATTTTTTTTAAACAAAAATACAAAAATAAAATCTGTACTACACCTTCATACAAAATAACAGTAACCAGTCTTTATTCAAACTGAGGGAGTATTGGCTAAAATACAGTGTTTGGATCAATCCTACAACTATTTATTAGTAAACACTGAAGATTCTTTAATGACAGTACTAATTAGATAACATTCTTGTTTCCATGCAAAATGAAGTAAAAGGTTCTGAAGAATTTCCTGTTCTGTACCATCAGTATTATGATTATTAAAACTAGACAGAACCCAAGTCAATATCATTATAAACTGAATTTAGAAATCAAGGTTATTTCAGCATTAAGCAAATACTGTTGTCCTGATGTCATTAAGTAAGATTTTCAGCAAAAATACAAAAACAACAACCATACTACACCCTCATAAAAATATCAACAACAACCAGTCTTAATTCAAACTGAAGGAATATTGGCTAAAATGCAGGGTTTGGATCAATCCTAAATTATTTATTACCAAAAGCTGAAGATGCTTTAATGACAGTACTAATTAGATAACATTCTTGTTTCCATCCAGAATGAAGTAAAAGGTTCTGAAGAATTTCCTGTTCTGTACCATCAGTATTATGATTCTAAGACCAGACAGAACCTAAACCCAATTTCATGATAATTTTAATCAATGATATTTCAGCATCAAGCAAATACTATTGTCCTGAAGTCATTAAGTATGGTTTTCTGTCAGGAACATGTGATAAACTGTCTCATAAAATTATAATTTTACTTGAAACTTTTTTATTATTATATACACATGCATAAATAAGCATATGTATTACATAAGCACACATTCATTTATTTATATTATTACCTACTGAGTTATTATTATTATTATTATTATTATTATTATTATCATTATTATATTGTTTTATTGGATCATACACATATGACTAAGAATAACACAGATTATAAAATAAGAAACCTATTCTTTTCAGGATAGTGGCAAAAACAATTTTCGTATTCACCAACTCTTTCATTGGGAAACACACTCCAAAAAAAGATAAATCAGTTGTTTAGAATAGCCCAACAGATTCACTGAATAAAAATGTCCTTGTCCTTAACTACAATACTGCCTGTCTCTGCCTTGATTTTAATTTTGAATATCCAAAATACTTAAATAAAATTAATGAAAATTTATCACAAGTGCAGAGGCATTTTAACTGATCACTCAGTCTTCCACTTTTTAATATTTCCCATTCCTGCCAGTATCTCATGCCCTGTTTACTTTCTTTCCTGTTATTTTAACTATCTCTTGCTGAAAATCAATAAAAATAATCCATATATAGCAGAATTAGATTTTTCATTTTCTTTGTTATGTTAACATATAACAAATAATGTTTGCCACCTTTGATATAAAAATGTGTTAAAATTTTCTTGATATTGTTAAGACACTGTCATAAATAATCTATAATAAGCAAATTTGTCTGCACTTAAAATATCCACCCCCATCAGTGATCTCTTGAACATTCAGAGCTGTGCTAGGACACAGTATCTTTGAATGAACGTCTGTAATTCTAATTTTTCTTCTTACTTATCCATTTTGTTTACTTTACTTCACTTTCCACTCAAAGATAATTACATACATTTATTATTACTGCTTTACTGATGTGAATGCAAATACAGAACATTTTGTTGTAAAAGGAATGAAAGCAGATATAGTTTTATTAGCAAAAATAGAACTTGTTACAGTCATTACTACCTTTGTTATAATTATCATCATCATGATCACATTATTCACTTTATTTATTATAAGTTTTAATAGTATTAAAACCATAACTACTGTAGTTTTTATAAATATGATTTATGGTCCATAGTTTCCAAATTAATTGGTTTGATACTGTAGTTTTATACAACTGAACACATATAATTTTGTATCTAGCAATCTATACAGATACATTTTTTATCAAGTTACAGCATACATATTAATTTAAAAGTGTTTTTTGTTAATTATGTACATGCTAGCAATACCAAGACACAATGATGACAAATAATTGTAAGTTGTAGTCAGGTAAATGATTTCCAATCAAATAATATTATCCTGTCCTGCATATTAAATATTTATCTACACTTTAGACAAAGCTGATTGTGTCAGGAGAAATAATTGATTATTTGTTATCTTCAGTATCTTTGTTACTGTTTTCACAACAATTATCGGTGATTTTTATTTTTATTGTATCTTTTAAAAATATCTTTTTATTGGTTAATTATTTGAGGCAGTTGGTAACATTCATTAAGCAAACTAAGATGCAGGCCACAGAACACAGGAATATACGCATATATGTATTTGTGTATGTACATAACATACATACATTCAGTAAACATATTACTGAAGAGACACCAGAGATATTTCTCTTTAGTCTGTATTTTATTTGACTGAAGATAATTTTAAATTTGTTACTTGCACTGTTATTATTGGCAGATTATATGTTTCTATTAGCAAAACATTGCGTCTGGACAAATAAAGCAATAAAGTGTATTTAGGCTACTTTAAGTATCACTGTATGCACAGTTTAAGTAAAATAGACTTCTCATTAAAATGTCAGTCTGCATTAGATGGAGTACATTCCCTATAGGGAAAAACAAATCAATATTTAGCTTTAGAAACAATGTTTTGTTTTGAGTCAGTCTGGAGGTTTGATCCCAGCTTGCAGACACCACTAAACCTTTGTATAACAAAACTAACACAAATCTTATCAGCACTGATGTTAACCAATATTAAATAATGTGATACAGTGAGAAAATGTGAAACCATACCTTGGAGAAAAATGGCTGTCTTCTCTGAATATTTGTATTAACTTGTTAAAGTGCCAAAGATGTGAATTGGGTTTTCACTTTCTGTTTTATTCTACTGCATTTATTAAAAAAATTATTTGGTTCAACTGCAAATTTCCAAAACTGAATTAGTAGTCATTATACATGTAAAAACAAAGAATTCATTTTACTATTTTCTTTTGTCTGACATTTTAATGAAAACCAGATCTTGTTTTCCTGTTGTTATTCTTGTTTGTTCCTTGACACCAGTTCTTCTAATTTTATTTTGGATTTTTTCTTAATTTTCCATATATTGTATTTCTTTTTATTTCTTTTTTATTTTAATTTTTGGATTTTTGGATTTTTCTAAGTAAAATAATCTTTATTCTTAGTAGAGCATAATTATGTCTTCTAATTAATATTATTTGAAGAAACCCATTTCTAATCATTTTAGTCTTAAAAGTTTTATGAAAAATTATATTTACAATTATAAACAAAATTAAAAGTAAATTGATTACAATTTTTTAATGTTGGTTTCACTTTAATATTTATTAACATATTTCCTTTTTCTTGTAAATGATTATTTCTTCCTTTTTCAGAAAATTCTGTTTTATTTCAATATAAATTTTGTATTATCTTTATTATTTTTTTTATTATAGTTGTTTTGGGTTTTTTTTTATCTACATATTTCAGTATTTTTATTTTTGTTTCTATCTTTGTATTTTAAATATTTTCTTTATTTTTTTTCTTTTCTATTTGGTTTCATTTTAAATTTTGTTCCATCTGTTTCCTTTTAATTCTGACTTATTCCAAACTTTTTTGTTGCTTTTCACTTTTCATTTCTTTTTTCTCCTTAATTCTTTTTCTCTTCCTTTAAACATCTGATATAATGAATTCCAAAGGGGATAAAAATGCACATGAATCCATTCTTCAAACTTCAGCACTGCAAAACATTTTCTTCCTTTCTCTTCCATCTCAGATATGCCCTCTGCCTCTCTCCTAGGAGACATCTGTCAGAATGATGCCTTATTTGCATATGGGTTTACTGTCTAATAAAGGAAATATTATACAGGCTTATTTTTACTGACATTAATTTTCTTTTTATTATTATGAATGCACTAACTGCGATAAATATTTGGAGAGGTTATGACGTATCATACCAGATAACTTCAATTTTTTTTTTTTTTTTTCTGTTGCTTGAAGATCTTTAGAGCAAATAGTTCTGCCCTGAATGTGATGATGCCATGACTACAGAAAAATAAATTGGTTCTCTTTTGTTGTTATTCACTGTTATTTCTTATTTCAGCTACTCTGATAGATAACAAAAAAAAAAAAAAAAAAAAAAAGATAAAGGATAGAAGACATACAATGTGAAATTTACTTTCACACTGTTTTTAAAAAGAAAACATAAATTGTTGTACATGCAAGAAATGAAGTCGGCATGCAAATAAATAAATAAATAAAAAAACAAAAAGAAAATAAAACAACTTCAAAGAAACAAAAAGAACATTTAGGATGAAAATCTAACTTGCTGTCGCTAGCTAGCTAGAAATACAGACTGCATATAAACTGTAATAATCAATTTAGCAAGACGATCAGACAGCGTAATATTCCAAATCCTTTTTCCAATCAAAATTACAGATTCCCGATGGACATGCACTGTGACTGTATTGGGTCTGCAACATCAGTGTTAACGTCTGCATATAAAAGAATATTAAATTCAGTGAAAGCCCTAGGTATTATTGGATATTATGAACAGGATTAGCAAACCCACATGGATTCCATTCACTATGAAATTCATAGAAAATCTTCAGGCACACCTATCAATGCTAGGAACAGTGTATTTTTAAAGTGAGATAAAATGTGATCAATTTCAACATTACCCAGTACTGAATACTGCAGCACTGTATTTAAATGGCACTTGGGGTTAAAAATATTGATCCACACCTCATGGAAAATGCAGCATATTTTCTGATTATTATTTTTTAATTTTTTTCACCTAAACTGTCCTTAGCAAAATTACAGATTTTTCTTCAATATAAATTATTTTTCAATTTTTGTTACCTTATTATTAGGATCAGTGACAAGGAAAAAAAAGTATTACTACTTTACCAGAAGTAGGTGAATTCAAAGAGTTAGTAAAACTCCATTTTTGGAGAATTTCTTAGTGCCTCTTCCCCCTAAATATGACCTAGATATTTATTTGTATATGCAATTTGAATTTTCATTTTGCAGAGGTTATAACTTATTTAATTCAAGGATTAAAATGTTTGGATCATGTAACATGTAAAAAATACATATATAAGGTTTAGTATTTCATTTTGTTTTAACATGTCAAAAGATTACTTTTTTCATCTGTTTCTTTTGTAGTTTGATAAAATATTTTCTTAACAAACTGATTCCCAGTATTAAATAACAAGACAAACACCAAATCAACAATATGTCTGTTACCTAAATAAGTTAATATAAATGTTGTTCACTATATCATCATTTTTATATTGGCCTGATATTATGTTTATATCAAATAAACAAGATGTATCATGGGATATATATATTGATTTGAGGTAGTTTTTGTCAAGAAATGAAATGAAATTAGATTTTTGTATTGATATCAAAAAAAGATAATATCAGAATCTTTAAATTAATATGTACATGAAAACAAACATACATAATGGAATATTTTGAAATTTGGAAATGACCAGACAAACTGTATCATGGCTTTTTGTAGCTGTCGTGTACAGGAAACATGAAGGTTAATAATCTCTGATAGATTAATGTATTAAGGAATTGAATTGTCTTGTGAGCACATTAGATCCTAACTGTATTAACGTCCATTCATTATATGTGTCTCATCACCTATGGGAGTGAGAAGCAAGAATGTGCATCATGTATCCCAGTCAAACTGATTTAGTGCAACATAAAATTTGCCAAGATGGCTGAAAGCCAGGGTTAAGACATGACTACAGAGACAGTCTGCAACCAAAGTCCAGCCAGTTTCCAATCACTGACCAGCTACTGGCCAAAATAACTGGCTTGGTGATGAAATTGAATTGTGACTGTGAGGACCCTAGTTCACAGATTTAGTTAGTCTTCAGGGAGATCCATTTCTCATGGTTATGTTCTAATATCTTGATAAATTAGCTGGCAGATCTGCTTGCTACAGTATGAAGTGGATATTCTCAGAAAATTAAGTACACTTTGCAAATCAGGTGAATAAATACTGACAGCTTTTTCAGTTCTTAATGTTATATGTTACTCCACTATATTAAATTGCTTACTTGAACGAAAGGATCTAATGGTGTGCATTATTTCCCTATCCAGATATTGGGAATGCTATGGAGATTGCTGTAGAGATTTTAATTCCCCTGGGTGATTCTTTGGCCATGGGCCTGTGTTAAAATTATCAGACAACTACAACAAACATTAAATAGTTAATGCATGTAATCTCTATTGCTGTAGATAACAGACAGCTGTGTAGAGGTATCTTGAATATATATGTGACTGTTTTCAGAAAAACTGTATATATTTACATTAAGTTCTGTCATGTGTAACATGGATATTTTACATTGTTTATAGCTGTATGGAACTGTATGATTTATGTATTATGTACACCATACAGAAAATATACATTTGCCATAATTATTATAAATACAGTTTACATCACTCTATAATGATGCACGATAACTGCTTTATATTTCACTTAAAACAATCTCACAGAAACTAAATATGTTCGTCATAAAGAGACAATTATCTCAGTTGTTATATCTTATACACTTGATGTTTTACTGAGCTACAAAATGTTTTCCAGTTACATATTTATTGTATATAATACCCACAGTTATCATTATCAACCTTCTCTTTAATCTTAAGTTATGATATCTAACCCTTTCTGTCCATAATTATTTGAATAACACATCAACACTACACATATATGAAACAAAGACTTCATCATGCTGTTCAGCAGATTATCATTATCTCACAGATACTCAGTTATAATCTTACCACGACAGTGACAGTGACTGTTAGCATATTTTACATATACTTTGTAAATTTTGCTATTGTAAGATATACATCCTTATGAAACAAGCTGATGGCATTGTTATGGAAATCATTTATTTCCATTGTACAGAATGTTTCAAAGCACAGAGATCAATATCCCTAATTAAGATAAATGATCATCTTCCATTCTTTTTCATATCCTGCATGACAAAACAATCCACTGGTTGAAATGATAGAGAGAAATTATTTAATGATGATTTACACTTTACTGACTACACTGATATCATTTGACAATCAGTTTGGTTTAGCAAGATATTGATTTGTTTTTGTCTTCTTTCATAATGAGTTTGTATTGTTTTTTCCCCTTAGAGATTATTTCCCAATTTGCCAAGATACAGAGAAAGTTTGTAACAGAATTCACTTGGTAATGATTTGTATTTTACTTTGTTATGAGTTAATTTTACTGATAAAACAGATAATATAGATCATAATGAATTTACCTCATTTTTTTTGAGAATAATAATTTAGATTTTTCAGCAAAGATATTTAATTATGAATTAGATTAACTGACAGAAATCAAATAATTTTTTTTTTTTCTCTCTCTACGGTCTTTGGATAAATCATTTAATTTTTTCTTAACTCATTTTGACAGTAATTTATTTAATTTTCAAATAATTCTATTTGTGTCTGTAATTATTTTTTCTTCAGTAGTACTTTACATTCACATTTTTTTTTACTGTTAACTGTTGTTAATTTTGTTAAATAGATGTTCTCATTAATGGTTGTTGTTAAAATCATTGAGCTATTATAGATAAAGTGTGAATATGATACATTAAATTTTTGTAATTACAAATACAAATTCTTCTGATTTCTTCTTTGCAAAATTTCTAGTTATACATTTTCAGATTTATTCCTGAAAATATCCAAAATTGAAAGATTTCTACAGTACTGAGAGATAAAAAAAAAAAAATCATAATTCCCATATTGTTTTTGACTGTATAAAGGGAAATGTTATTTTTGCACAAATATAATTTTTCAAATAAATAAATTTGCTAATGAAGTTATGATTCAGATGGAGTGCTCAGGAACTTGCTGAGTAGAGTTCTTTAGTAAGCCATTTGTGCTATCTACTGATTCGATGTCTCAGCTTATCACATATGTATTTCTAGTCTCTTGGAATGTACATCTAAAATTTCCTTGCTATTAACTGGAAATAATAACCCATCTAAACCTAGATACCAAAGGTTTACAGTATGTATGAAGAAACTGAATAGGTAAAAGATCACTCGATGTTAATTAATTATTTGCATGTATACATAACTACATATATATTTACTTGTTAATTCATACATGTTTCCAGCACTGACTTTAGCAAAAAAAAAACAAATCCAAAAAATTCCTACTTTTTTAAATCATTCTTTGTATAAGTGAAAAAGTTTAGTGCATTCTCACACAGTGGGATATTTGTTAATGACACCAAAGTTATCTGGTTTGTTTATCAATAATTAACTTACTGCTACACATAGAAAGTGATCAGGTGTGAAATGCAAACATATCAGCCAATAGAGATGAGATTAATTTGAAAATGAAGCAAAGCAATGCTTAATAATTTACAGTTTTGTTTATTAATAACTTTCTGAAATCTTATTTTTGGACAGTTCATGCAGTACACAAAATTTTGTATTTTAAGAAAATAAGTCCTTCTTAATTTTACAATTTTTTTTTTAAATTACCATTTATTAATTTTATTTTATTTATTTATTTATTTATTTACTATAAAGTAGCCTAATATTCTTTTTCTTGGAGAATGGAATTTTAACTGAGAAAATAAACTAAAATTAGATTAATAGATCATTATTTAGTTTTAATATTAATTTAAGCAGTTTTAGCCCTTCACTAATATGTATGAGTAAAACTATTCATTTATACATGCTGTTTTTACAAGTTTTGATTCCTAGAAAAGTTTATATATTAAAAGAATTAATGGAAGTATGGGATATAGCTCTATGGTTAAAAGGCTGGTGTGATATAAAACTGAACAGTGGCAACATGAGTGCCTCATCTCTATAACTGAGTGCTTTTAATAGATGCAAAAGTCTATGTCTATATATTTGTCTCTCCAAATGTTTTTGTATTTCTTTTTCTCTGCATGTCTATTTTCATCCTTTACCCGTTTCTTCCCCCTCTGTCAAAACAGTATAAGTAAAGAAGCCATTCCACTGTGTGTTCATTTTAAAAAAGAGACATTTTTCATAGTCAGTGTTACCATGGCAACCAAAATTGTGAAAATTTGTTCTCCTGCAATGGACAAAATTAGGTTTATCTGTAAATGATAACTACCTTTTGGTTCAGCATCTCTTATAAATCCTCATTACAGCAGACATTCCTTGATCAAAATGCTACAAATTAGGCAGAATAAATCTGTATTCAAATAACTGATACACTGTGACATTGTTCAGTTTTCTCTGAGGTGAGTTTAGATCACTCAGGAACTCCCGTTCCAAAACATTTCTGAGCTTTTAATAAAAAAGACTTCTGCTTATTTCTTAAGCATTTCCATTGTTGACTCTAAAAAAAATATATATATTTTTTTTCAATCTCTCTTTTTGTTCTATAATTATATAATTATTTTTGAAAATGAAATTCTGATATGAGTAAAGAATTTATTAATTACTATAAACATATTAACTGCTTTGTCAGTGACAGTGCAAAGGAAAAATATGTTAACTAACAGACATCTGTATAAAAATAAAAGAGGACATCATAAACTTTAAGCAGAATGAATCAGACTTGCATTTTAAGAAGCAACATAGAATACTGAATACTTCTGATCTAGCTTGACAGTATTTAAAAATAATATAATCATCATAATGTAAGGCTTAAAATATTTTAATTTTTAAATGTGGATTAAATTTAAAGCCAAAATTTCAATCATTTCAAGAAATGACAGAAGATCATAACAATATGTGAAATATCTGTTGGGTTGCCAGCAATACAGAACAAAATAATCAGTTTACTATTTTTAATAGGTTACTATTTGTATTGATGATAGTGCATATCCAGAAATCCATTATGAGAAATGTGAAAAACGGTGAAAATGCACTGTCTTCTTTATTTAGTCAATACTTAGCATAGATGTAACTTAGATGTATTTAACATAATCTGCATGGAAAATATTTTATTAAATGTTTCGCTTATAAATAAACATATAGATCATTCCCTGTTTGCATTTGAGGATTATCACTAAGGAATGACTAATCTGTAACATTTAAATATATAAATTTAAAACATTCCTACTATTGATTTTTAAATTATATTTTCCTATCTATTTCAGACTTTTTCAGACTTCTCTGAAACTAGCAGTATAAGTGACACCCGCCACCTAGTGGAGGAGAAGGATGATGGGAAGCCACGGAGTAATGTGCCCATGACCAGCTTCAATTTCATCAATTCTATCATTGGTTCTGGAATTATAGGTCAGCAGTTTTTTTTCTTGAGAAACAAAGAATTTGAAATTGTCAGTAAAATCACATAAAATAAATATTATTCAAATGATGTGCAGCCTATTATTTTGTCTCTCAAAAGTTTTTCACTTTTCTAAAATGTTAAATAAATAAAAAATAAATAAAAAGATATTCCTGAGGGAAATTCAGAATTCCTTATGCTTTATGTATAGAAAGATAGGAAATATTGTATAGAAAGTTTGTTAATGATGAAATATCTCATAACTATAGTTTAAATGACATAGGAAATCAATAATAGGTTGTTGAATTTTCATTTCAGCTCATGATAAATTCCTGAAGTACTCAACAATTTTTCACTCAATGTAAATTGCTGAAGAACTTAACCAATTTTTCACCGAACATTTATTTTTGAATGGAATGAACCACACAATTGATTATGTAAACTGTCTTCACTAAAACAGCCTATTCCCTAGATACCATTTCTAAAACATCTTATTGACTTGTAAAGTATCATACTTAAAATAATTCTCCACAAAGATTTTTTGTGAACTTTTTCTTTGTTGGATATCATTTTTAATGGTTTTATGTAAGAGGGGAACAGCATCTATTTTTGAAACTATTTTTAGAATCAGATCTGCAGTTAAAAAGAGCCATATGATTGATTTTTTTTTTTTTTTCAAGAAAGCATTTGTTAACAGGTAAAAAGAAGAAGAAGAAGAAAATGAAAAGAAAACATTTTGTGATAGGAAATTCTCAAAAATGTGTTTCATTTTAATAAATTTTGAAATATGTTTATGCTATAGTTATTTGTAATTATTATATTATTAATAAAAATCACTTTTTGATGTTGATATTAGAAATACCACTAGTGCTGCTGTTAAATTGCTATTGCTACCATTACAATTATTACCATGACTGGTATTACTGATGCTACTCTTATTATATTACTACTCTGCTACAAGTATCTTACTGGTATTACTCCTACCATTCCTACCTTTATTATGACTACTATTACTACTGCTGCTAGTAGTATTAAACACCTTATTACTACTACCATTATTATAATCACTACATCTTTTAGTACTGTTTTACTGATATTTCAGTGCTTACTAAATTCCTTTATTTAAAAATTATAGTATATAAATGTTTTAGTTAAAAAGGCTTTATTTTGAATATTTGTATTATTTTCAGGAATGCCATTTGCTTTACGACAAGCTGGTTTTGGTTTAGGAATAATCCTAATTATTGCTGTTGCCCTTATAACAGGTAAATATAAAGCTGATTTTGTTTGATTTTTATTATGAGTTAGTATTATGTTAGTGATGTATCAACATATTGTATAAAGTTTTGGATTAGTGATAGCTTTTAATGTGGACTGAATTGACACCACTTGCTAACTTACATGGCTTACTGCTATAACTCATTTAACTTGCTATCTTGTATAATTAATTAAATACCGATTCATTCTAAGTCTGTGAAAAGGTTTGGGAATCTAATTACCTAATCCAAAAATATTTTTTATAAATAATAATCCAGTAGATATGTATGCAGAGAAAGAGTCTTAGCAAGACTTTGATGAATTTGAACTAATCTTAGGTTGTTTTTTTTTGTTATAATTCCAGTTAGTACTGTTTTCTTTTTCTTTTCTTTTTTTCTGAAACATCATTATTTGAAGGTTAACTGATGTTAAAACAGAAACATTTCAATTAGCATACTTAGTTGCAGTTAATGCTGTTAGAAAAAAATCATTTTACTTATAACTAATATTAATTAAAAAAAAAAAGAAATCAATAATATCTTCGTACATTTATTGATCTCACACTACATATAAATGAAAGGACTGACCTCAGTTGATGGTGTCTTTTATCATGAACAGATAATGCCATGAAGTTATCAGAAAATCTATGACTTCATTATATTAGTAGATAATAATGGTGTTTTGTGTTCAATAACAAAAAACAAAAAAAATAAAATGAAAAAGTGGAAAAAGTGAGAAAAAAAAAAAAAAAAAAAAAAATTAAATTAAAAAGTGGGAAAAGTGAAAAAAAAAGCAAAAATAAAGAAAGAGAAATTTTTGGTTTCAAAATAACAGAAGAAATTACTTAACATATATCTATTAAACCAATTATTATTACTTTTTAAATGACCTAAAAAGGTTTTTAAATCTTAATATCTTTTATTTTAGTCATTCTAACAAATTCAATGGTATTGTTATTATTATTTTTAGCTAACAATTAGAGGTTTTAAACATCTGACTAGTTTTGGGCTTGTTTAGATATAACATTTAAAATATTAATCAAATTTATTAGACAATGCATTTATGATAATGTACTCAATTTTATATTATTATTAACTTTACCGTACTTATTAAAATGGTAAATTTGTATTATTATTTTTTTTTTATATATAGAAGTAGATTATAAGATTTAATTTTTAACTATGGTACATCCATATTCTTAAAATTCAACATTTTTCAGCTTTAATTCTATTTTATTATGAATATATTCAGAACTGTTCTGGCTTTCTTCTATATGGAATACTGATTGAATGTATCCTGTTCTGCTAAATGCTAAGACCAATCATCTAGGAAAGAAGCTGCTAAAGAAAATCCTTTATAGCTTATTGCTTTGCTTAGCTCAGAGTATCAATTTTATCTTCTTTTTTTTTATATCTCATAATAAATCACAATGTTTTGACACCTAATATTCATTTATTTAAGAATATATGGATGTGTCACAGAAAATTCATTGAAACAAGTGTTGGTCTCTTCACATTTCTGATATTACTGATACTCGGTTTTGTTTAACACTGTAACTCATCTGAAAATGAGAGATGTGCATATGTGACTGAAAGATGGCTGACATTACGAACCAGTATTTGTATTGCAATTGGCCAGTGACATTCAGGCTAATGGCTTGCTTCTAATGCAATACCATTTGGAATCTCACTAAGTGGTTCTGATTATTGGTTTAGTAAATTCTTACAGATTAATTTACATAATCCTAGTTAATTAAATATAATAAGATATTAATGTGCATTAGGACACAGCTGGTTTTCTGTTTTAATTTGATATGTGGGACTGTTAAATTTATTTATAAAATAATGAAAATAAATCAATATAAAACACAATTTTATTTTTTTATTTATTTATTTTTTATTCTTTACCACAGAACACTTAGTCCTAATATATTTCAAGACAAGACATTTTGTAATGAACTATTTTTATTTATTTATTTATTTCTATAGTTACTTATAATATAGCTCTAGTGTAATAGTTACCTTCTTAACAGGTTCCTGCAAGCTACATTTTTCTTGATTAGTTTTATGACCACAGGGTAACACATACCATTAACTACACTGTTCAGTAAAATGGTGTCATTAACAGGTTTTATTCTAGCCAGGAATATGTCTAGAAAAATAACTAGATTTAGGTAAACTTGATTATATATGTATGTTTTGGGGTTTTATTTTTTTAAATTTTGTTTATAACAAACACAGGACCATTTTAGATAAATTGTGTATTTTTGTGAAACCTTAGTATCTTGAGAGACCATGAATTACCAGTGATCAAAACATTTGGCATATGTAGACTGTCATTTAATCAATATTCCTTTTTATGTTTTGGAAAATCTTTTAACTTTTTTTTTTTTTTATCTGTTTCTCCATTTTAAATCTTGAGTTTCAGCAATTCACTGGTTCACATTATTTACTATTGGTTTTAAATCTATATGCTAAGCAATCAAACAATATTTATTTGAGCTACAAAAAGTAACACATTTTGAATGCGTTTTATAATGGAAGTTAAAACTTGAATTTCAGAAGTGTTTGAAGTAAAAGGTTAACATTTCTTTTTATTGTCATCATTGAAAAAATGTCTGCCTGAAGACATTTTCATCTCCGAGCATTCAGAAATCTTGAGTTCACTTAAGAGAAGATACAATTAATATTTTTCTTCTGATTTTGTTTTAGTTCAAATTCCTGAAATATTTTCTGATTATCATATGTGTCACAACCAGAATAATTATCATTAAGATGATCATCAGTATTGTTTTTAATTAATGCATTTTGTCATCATCATCATCAATAATATTTTCAAATGTTAAACAAACATTTCATTCTCCAAAACTTTAAATAATTAAAGAAAGAAAAGAATAATAAATAAGATAAAACGATAAAAGAATTTTGACATTCTGCAGTTGTATATCTTTAGAAATATTTTTAATAGGCTTTCTTTAATTTCATCTTTTAAAAATCAATAAATGTTTTTATATTCAATAGATTCACAAGAATCTGTTTGATAGAATTTAATTTATCTGTCTACCAACCTAACACACACACACACACACACACACACACACACACACACACCCTTCAAACAAAGTTAAATAAATTTTACCAGTAAAATAATTTACATCAGTTTCAGACTCACATTTTAATAAATATTGATCTTAGGATCTATCCATTTTCAGTTAAGCCTTTTCACTATTTACATGAATGTGTTTGCATGTGTGTGTGTGTGTGTGGATTTATATTTAGACAACAGTACACAGTATTAATTCACAGTATGATATTATTGTTGTTGTTGTTGTTATTTATTGCCATTGATATTTTACTGTTTATGGGAAGGTTCATATAAAATAAAAGCATAAACTGTCACTGTCTGAGCAAAATAAAATAAAAAAACTGAATTTAAAAAAGCAAACTTGATCAAAATTGATGAACATAATTATCATAAAAAAACTACATGAGTTAGATTTGTTTTTAGTCTCAAACTTTGAATCTAATATTTATTATTTTTATTACTATTATTTCATTATTATATATATTTTGAAATTTTATATTAAATTTTAATTTATTATTATTTTTTAATTATTTTAATATTTTGTTTAAAAAAATCAATCAGAATTTTAAAATATATAAAGTTGTGATAATGGTTAAAATAAAAAAAAATATAAAAAAATACAACATTAAAGTATTTTTGTCACAATGTGAAATGTTTTGTTTTTTTTGAAAATCAATATATTTTTCTCCCTTGGATTAAATGAAACAAGAAGTTCTTGTGTTATTAAGGTTTCAGCAATTCTCTCTTCTTTTAACTTGCCTGATTTTCTATTTTTTAAATTTTTTTTAATTTTTTTTTTTTATATATTTTTTTATTATTATTATTATTATTATTATTTTTTTTTTTTTGTATGTTTGTTCACCTCTCTTAATAATTTCTATGTCTCAGGAAAAAGGACTTTGGCATCTGTCAGTTAATTTTCTTCCATCTTGAAAATAAGTCAGTAGGTCAGTAGGTCACTTTTATGAAATTACATCTTTCAGTATTTTTTTATATAATTATTTTTATTTTTACTTATTTATGTATTTTATTTTCATTTTATTTTATTTCATACTTTTAAATTATTTATAATTTAAATTGTCTTTCAGTAAGACTTCTGCCATTCCTTAAATACTGTAATTCCCTATAGTGTGTTTAAGTATATGAGAGCCAGGTTTCAAAAACCTTTCAAGTTATTTTTCTGGCTGCATAATTTAATTATCTTTTAACATAACAGTGGACCATGATGGTGCAGTGTCAGTAGATTACTATAGTAGTATGGACACTTTTATAAACAAACCATGAATACTTCTAACATCCATATCTATTTTCAGGAATAATAATTTCTAAAATCAAAAATAAATAAAAGAAAATTTATGAAAAATTGTTTATTTTTATTAGTCCTTTTTTATAATTTGAACTTCTGGGTCTATTTCATTTATCTGTTAAAATTAAATATTTGTATTAATGAGTCTCACATTTCATGTTCTGTAAAATTTAGCCCTGCTTTATACAATCCAGTGGTTAAGATGTATTTGCAACCACTGCATCTGTATACCCTTTTCAGTTAACAGCAAGGAATATTATATTAAACACTTCCTCTTCCAAAATACATACCATGTACATGATAAACCAGTCATGGACACTGATTCAAATGGAAAATTTTCTTATCATTGTCATGCCATGGATATGAATCCTAAACATGCTACCTCCAAACATAACATGTGTCTCATGGATTAAGAGCACCATATGCATAAAAAGTATTTTTAGTTCTTTTTTTTTTTTTTTTACTCATTTTGACAAACTGCTCTGTTGACTTGTTCCATTATCTTAATTCCAGCCAGGAGATGAGGTTAGTGGGTCGTGGTGACAAACAGTTCTTTGTTGTTGAAGAAATCAATACCAAATTAAATGAAAAGCATGTAAGACAATAAAGAGCAGATTGAATGTCTCCTACACTCAGCTGTGATCGCTATAAATAATGGTGTGATTATTTTTATCTTTATGTTGTTTGTTTTTTCCTCTGTTTTTACAGTTCTTATATTCATCTGCTGAATGTTTGGAGGATTTTTGTTTTGATTTTTTTTTGTGTGTTTGTTTGTTTGTATATAGCATTATTTTTATGTTCTTGTATAATTAGACATTCAGGTAAACCAATCCCTACAAATTGTTTTATTTGAGAGATAATTTTACTCCAATGAATTTAATTTGAAGATATTTTTTACAATGTACATGTATTTATACAAACATGTATAATTATATTTGTACAAATATATCATCCATGTGTAACTGATATACAAACTATCAACCTCACACACACACACACACACACACACATGCACGCATGCACTCACGCACTCTCACACTCTCACTCACACACACACACACACACATGCACACACGCACACACGCACACTATCACTCACACACACACACACACACACACACATACACACTAACTTGTGGATAGTTAACCAAACACAGATTATCCACTCAGCAGTATCATTAACTCAATATCAAACTGCTCAAAAGAGTGTAATATTATGGGCAGCATCTGTTGATCACCTTCTGGTTGAACAGCAACATGATTTATTTTCACCTGTTGTTTTAACACAGAAGTAACCATGCTGATGATATCTATAATTAAAAATGACGTTTTAATCTGTATTATCAGAACACCTTCTAAATAAATAGTCGTCACTTTTGGTAACACATGGCAGGCAGCTGAAGCTTGGTAAAAGACTGCTTGGTAATTCAGTAATATAACGGTTGGTACCTGACCAGTGGTAACTAGATAATAGAACATCAATAACGTGGTAACAGACCAAGTTGTGACTTGTTAATAGAAAAATAAATAAGGTGACAACGTGCCTGTTAAGAAATCACTGGTAATTTGGTAACAAAACAATCAATATCTTGGTAATGGACCAGATGGTGACAAGGTATCAGAAAATAATGTAATAACTGACCACTAGTAATTTAATAATAAAACGGTCAGTAGGCTTGTGGTAGACCCTTTAGTTATTCAGGAAAAATCCTAAGATCAGTAAAAAAACCTTTTGAAAATGTTTTCACATTAATCAATGGCAAGGTGTTTACATGCATGTATGCCCATTAAACAATATTTTATATAACTGTATATGTTGTGTGTGATTAAATGAATTATTTCTTTCTTTCTATCACAGTATTATCTGATTTTTATTTTACACATGTTGCAATATGTTCTGATAAGATTCATACCATTAATGGATGAATTCTACTTTCCTTTATTTCACAGCTTCCTTTATTACAATCTTCTGATGATGTGACTCAAATCCTAGATGTATTAAGTTGATTGGTTTTCAGCTTTTAGGCAATATTGTAATGAAGATATTCATTGTTTTATGGATTGTATAGACTACAGTGTATAATGCATTTGTACATACTGTAAAATTTCCCTATAAATCAAGATTTTTCATTGTTGGCAATTCTTTTTCTCTAATATATTATTACTATAATAATTTATTAATAGCTGATAGATAATAATTTTTTGGAAGTGTTCTATAGCTGAAAAAATTGTGAAATGAAAATAACACCAAATATTTAAAAAATAAAACAGCTGATAAGAATTTTAGTTTTTTTTGAGTTTTTCCATGTTAAATGTTGATTTCTTTGTTATTTTAATAGCAATTTTTTTAACATCTATTCTGTAAATCTGAAAAGCTCTGAAATTGCCGTGCTAGAAATAAATGAGTAGTTCAAACTGCTTTACTGATAATCTTGATTTTCCAAAACTGTTGTGAACAGCTTGAAAGTGATGGAGTATAATGGTCACTGAAAATAGCATTTTTTCTCTTTTATTCTTCAGCAAATAATTTATTCTTTATTTATTATCAATTATTATTAATTAATTTATTTTATTTATCTATTTGTTTATTTATTAATTATTCTATTTTATATTAATACAGTAAATAAAAGATTTTGTTGAATTAACTTTGTAATTTTTGTTTTGTTTTAATTAATTGTTTAAAGTAAGTCTTTTAAAAAAATTAATTTCAAAAAGTCATGAGCCTTACAAATTTAAATGCTAACATTTTTTCTTAAGGTATTTTCAGGCCTAGTCTTTTTGACAGTGGTTATGTCTATAATTTAATGTATACAGAACTAACATTGTTATTTTTACTGTTATGATAGTTTTAACCAATCAAACATATTTAAACAATAAAATTAATTATCTGTCTAGTATTCTCTTATACTGTAACAAAATACACTTCCTTGGTTTTGGGTTTCAAAGCATGACAGATCCACAAACTGATTGTTTTGCTTGCTGACTATGAAATGTGCCACAGATGTTCCTATCTCACACCTCTCCCTAGCTGCATGAAAAATGTCACATTTAAGACTTGTTGAATGGAAGTGGCTTAATAAGGTTTCCTCAGCAATCTGTCTCTGAGTATGGTGGATGTTGGGCTGTATAAACACTGATTAGTGTCCAGAGAATTGATACTTCTAGTTCTTCAGTACTGCACTATCCATCACTGACTAGAAAACATCCAATAACAGGTCACTGGAAAAAAACATTTGTCAGTGGATTCAGAATATTTGATACCATGTTACTAAAAAAAATATAGTTATCTATGACTTCAAAACATTTGATATAATATTATTGAAAAAATATATCTGTCAGTGACATGAAGACATTTAATATCACATCATTGAAAAATATAGTTTATCATGTTGCAGGAGAAAACGATATTGATGTTCTGGTATTTTGTAAAATATACTGAACACATCAAAATATGGTTAATAATAAAGTTTCTGCTGTTTGAAACTTTAATTTATATTGTCATACAAGAATTACTGTATTTCCACAATGTTTGATGGGAATCATTTTTTTTATGTCTGTTGTGGCCACACTGACTGAGCCATATTGTTTCTTGTCCTGATATTGCATGTTGGTCCTACTTTAATAAAAGAAAATGTGTTTGGAACCTGCAAATTTGCACTGCACAATCTTATAAGAAGATGTGGCTTGAATTTGACAAGTAGCAGTTTATTTGGCCTCAGATTTCATATTGGATACCACTACTGAATCTTACTAGAATTAATTGTTGACATGAAACACACTAATGCTCACAAATACACTGTCTTAATAAGCTTGATCCAAATGTTTGGTTGAGAAGTCATCATCATTTTTAACATACCTATTTTAGAATTGTCAAATACACTGGTTTAATTTAAATTATAAATGATTTTATTGACATAGTCATACAATTACTTCTGAACACCTACTAATAGACTGAGTAAATTACATTCATGTTATTTATTCATCACTTCTTATATTGTTTCACATAATTTGTTATTTATTTTGTAACAACAATGTAAACCTGATGAATGTTACTCATTTTGTTGCCTTCTCAAATACCATTCATTTACCATTTTTTCAACATCCAGCATTCAGTTATTTTAATTAAACTAAGGTATGTTTAACTCTTTGAGCTTGTTGTACTGATACACTAGAAATATTCTTATTTTGTTAAATACTGAGGTACCAGTTAACTATGAATCAAGGTCAAGTTGAATTTTTGGTGTATAATGACAGTAATATTTGTCCATTTCTAATATCCACTTGGACCTCTCTTCCTAATATTTTATAGTATATATACTGCTCACAAATCCAGAAAGTTAAAGTTTATTTCAGATGCAATAAATACTTTATAAAAAAATTATTTAAAAAAAAACAAAATTATTAAGAATGTGGTGATTCTAATTTATATTATATTCTTTCAGGTCAAACTGACAGTCTTGTGATGTTGTTTGTTTTTACAAGATGATTTTTTGTTTGTTTCTTTAACTATAGCTCAATATTCTGCAAATCTAATATTAACCTTCACATGAATGAAAGTAAAAAATCTGTTTACATTATAGATATTTTGACTAAGTGTATTGATCTATCTGTCTTCACATATTTTCTCATGCATTTCTTGAAATGTATTATTTATAATTGCTTTGATCATGTTGTCTATATAAAAAAGTATAACGAAAAAACTTATTTTATTATATTTGTCTGTCAATATTGTTGATGTCTGTCAGTATTTTTATACAATGCTTTTCCTGATCTATAATTTGTACAAAATTGACTGTAACCCATTTTTATTTTGCTTTTTCATAATTGTATTAACAGGAATTGTTTTTGTTTGCTTATTGATCATGATTCCAGTAAAACTGTAAAAATATTAAAATAGAACTATACTGCTTAATTCATATTCATGTCTGAGTAAGTGTATTTGCATTTATAGTAAACTTGAATAGAAAAACAGGGCTAAAGGGTGTGTGAAAATCCAAGACCTAAATTGTAATTTTATCTTCTTCACTTTATTTAAAAGACAATTTAATTTAGTTATTTTTATTTTTTTTTAATTACAGATTACTCAATTTTCCTGTTGATAGAAGCTGGACATTTATCTAACACAGACACCTATCAGGTTAGTTCACTGAAGACTGTTCATCAGTTTCATTACTGTATTGCAAAAACTAGTGTGTAATATAATAACAGGCAGAGAACATTTTGATATGAAGTGAGAACAAACTTATGAATCTTATCTTTTTTGGGTCTCAAAATCCAGGAGCAATAAAATGTGGCTTGATGTTAGAACTCTGGAATGACATCTGATGTCCTTAAAGTATGTGTTGGTTTATTTCAGTTAAAATTTTTTGAAAAACAATTTTCATGAATACAAAAGCTAAAAGGTAAAAATATTTGCCTCCAGTGTACAGCCATTGTGCCTTTCCCATGTTGACATTTTAGGCTCAAGTACCAAGCTGGTTAACAGATCCACTGCAAATAATGTCTGAAGTATCTGAAATCACATGATAGACATTCCAGACTGTCTGGAATTTTTGAATTTTTGTATTTATTATTTTGGGCCAAAATAGCAGAAAGGAGTTTTTGTTGAATATTACCTGGTACTAGGTTATTGTATCTTGACAAACTTCCGATTAAGAGCTTGCAACTTAATCAATACAGCTTATATTTAAATATTTAAAAAAAAAAACCAAGTACATAATAAATAATGATAATAATAATAATAAAGTTTTATGAATTATTAAATAATTCCTTTTTTCTTACTTTTTGTTGCTTTATTTTGTCATTTATTTTTTTTGAGTGTATATCTGTGTTTTGTGTTTGTTTTTATTTTGTTTTTTGGCATGCCATCAATAGTGAGATAACAAATTGTTTCTCATTTTGTGACCCAAGAGAAATAATTGTGAAACTCTTTCCCAATTTAATATGATTGATATATTGAGCAAATGAAGAGGGTTTGATGCCACTGGGGATATAAACTTGATATCAAATAAATTATTTGTAATATAAATAATATATTTCAATTCAGTTTTGAAGAATTGTATAAAAAATGTATCTTTTTAAAAAAGATTTAATGTATTTGAGTGACTTGGTTCAAAAACGTCTTGATTGTAATATATGAAAAAACTAAACAAAATGTGTGTGTGTGTGTGTGTGTGTGTGTGTGTGTGTGTGTGTGTGTGTGACAATTAAATAAATAAAAATAAATAAACAATAAAATAATACAACAGAAAAATATATTTATAAAGAAACATACTACTACTATTAATATTAATATTAAGCATTAAAAAATCTGTTGTTTTATATTCATACTGAGGTTTTTATTAGTTCTTCATTTTTTAAATGCTGAAAACCTAAACTCGTTAGTAAGTGCTATTTTTTCCTCATCCTACAGTTATCTGCCCACTTGTATAACATGAACAGTAAATATTTCCTACAAATGGCATAACTAACACAATTTCCAGGAAATGTTTGTAACATTATGAAAAATGCTTTGCGGTAATTACTGGCAATTTTTCACTTGTAACTGAAAAAACAATATAAAATCACTGAATGTTTTTACTAAAGAATGAATCAAAGAATGTTTTGTTTCTAAATGTAGCCAGATATTACTTAATCAATATGAGAGATGTAAAACACAGTTGCAAATCAATGAGAATTAACTTGAAAACATAAAGTTATATGTTCCAAAGAATCATATGCTAAAAAAAGAAAGCAATGATTATGATGATGATGAGGGGGGAGGAGGAGGAGGACAGTAATAACAGTAACAATAACAATAACAATAACAATAATAATAACAACAACAACTACAATAATTATAATACTATTATTATCATTATTGTTTTTATTAGTAGTACTATCATTATTATTGTTGTTATTATTATTATTAAACTCCTCAGAATTAGAAATCATAATTCATAAATAATTTTAAAAACTCATTAGAATAACGTTTTTTAATATTTATTAAAATTGTTATGTTTTATTTTAAATTCAGATATAACAGCCTTGATTGTGCAGTTCATAAAAGAAATTTGACAAATGCCTAACAGCAATATTTTCAATTAGCAATAGCGCTTGTCCACTGAACTAAGATAGAGATAAATGAATGTTTTATTATAAAGGGGAATATAATAAGCAATTAGCTTGCAATGCCTGGAGGAGAATCTATTATAATAATTTACAATACGAAAGAATCCATTTGAGATTACTTAAAGAACTATTCCCATTTTTAGGAAATTACTTGTGCATGTGCATGTCAAAAATAATTTATTGTGGATGTTTTTCAATATGGTTTTATTGATACCATACAGGTTTAGTTTAAATTGACGTAAGTGCATCAATTCATTTATTTACATGCTATATCAAGATTAAGCAGTAATTTTATTGAAACTATATAGTTTTAAAGGAAGGAAGGTAATATTCTATTTATCAGCAGTTTATTTATATATAATGATTAACTGAGTTTATTTTTTATTTATTTATTTATTTATTTTGCTAGATGCCAGTATTCATTAAAAGTGTCAAAGTTGACACTTAATATTTATTACTGTTTGGATAGTTTCATTTTTGGTTGCTTTTTTCTGTCTTACAATATCTAATTAAAAATTTGTGCAAACTGATATTTATATATTATTATTTGTTATTATTATGTTTTGAATTTTCACATGATGACATCACTTGCAGTGAGAATTCACTGTAACATGAGTGGAGATGAATTAATATTGCTTGCAGTTCTTTGAGAAGAAAATCCCCTATTTTTGCTGATTATTTTATCTTGTTTACAATGAACTGGTTTCACCATGAAAGTTAATCCACCCTAAGGACAGATCCCCTTTTCTCAAATCTTCGATTACAGTCCTCGCTATCTTTTATTAATCCACTGAAATAGTTCGACACATAAAGCTTTTTAAAATTCTTTTTCAATCAGAATTCTTCCAAAGCTTTAAAAAAGATACAATTTGAAGATGGAACAAAAATATACTTCCTGCTAATTAAACTGAGAATTTGCTTCGCTTTATTTATTTAATTCCACTTACTTCCAAATCTTGTTAATTTTCCAAATCATGGATGAGATTCTTCAAACTGTATGCTGAGGTGTCAACAAATTTAATTTCCTTGCACACAACTTGTTTGCATACGAGACTTCAAGCTTATAAAATTTTTAACACAGAAAGTAATGCTGAGACAAATTGCATGCATACTTGAATATGGTGCCTGGGGGACTCGTAATTCTCTGTATGCTTGATTAAATACCAGGAAATGTTGCCGTTAGTCTGATCTGATGTCAGATAGGAAAAGACTGAATTAAAATTAAAGTCTTGTGAGAAAGGACGAAAAAGAACTAAATAACTTATTATTATTATTATTATTATTATTATTAAATTAAATAGATAATGATTTTGATGAAATAGTATTGGTATATCAGCATTAGTAGTAGTAGTAGCAGTAACAGTACCAGTAGCAGCAGAAGCAGTAATAGTCATTAATAGTATTGGAAGTAATTCTTGTGACAGGCAAAGCAGTGAGAGTCAGGAAGAAAGTACATTAATAGCAGCATCGCAGAAATATCTAGAGTGGTACTTTTGAGAATAGTGCTAGTTGTCATGATAAATTTTTTGCTTTATTATTTAACGAAAATTAATTATAATGCAAAACTAAAAAACAAAAATATATATATAGTTGCTTGAAAACCTGAATACTAATTATACAAAAGGTAATTATAAAACTATCAGCAAGTATCATCAAGAAATGATGACAAAAAATTATTTTCTTTTTTTTGTTGTTTTTGCATAGGTATTGACAAATAATCAGTTGTCATTCACAAATGTTAAAATGTCAATGCAGTTTGCATATTTTTACAGTGAATTAAAAAGCAATTAATGAAATATAATAAAACAAAATTTTAAACTGAAATAGGTTTTATTTCTTATTTTATGTTCATTTTGTCTGTCATATTTATAGAAATAATAACAGAAGTTGTACTGGAGCAGTGAAAAGAAAACCATTAAGTTAATGTTGTTGTTTTTTTATCTTCTTTCACTGTCTGCATCTTAATAATAATGACAATAATGATTAGAACACATCAGTTGCACAAATTCATCATTGCTTTTTGTTTGTTGTTGTTATTTATTTATTTATTTATTATTTTGTATATTTTCCTTTTCCTTATTTCTTCACAGAATCAAAAGAAGTTGATATTTTAGTTTTATCACATTCTTTTTACTAATTGTGTGGTTACTGCATTTAATAATAAAAATAAATATATAAACAAATTAAGAAATAAATAAATACAAATTTTTGAATAAAAGAGTAAAGTTGAAGTGATAACAGATTCATTCATTGTTTGTGTGTTTTCAAGAGAAGAAAATTCTAAAAGAAATCAATGTTTTCTATTAAAATATTCATCCTTTGTGAAAAATTACCATTCATAAATGTTTCTCTTGAGAAAATCCTTCTAATGATTTTATTGGCTTCTAAATTATGTTCACACCTTAATGGGATTCTCTGATTAGTCTGTTTGACATCTGAGTTGTGGTATGTTTCTAAATCAGTTGGTAAAAACTAATATCGTTACAACAGTGACAGGTTTCCATGGAAAAGAGAGTAATATGCAATTAAAGTTGACATAACACTTTATTTTTCCTTTGTGCTGGATAATATGGTTTCATTTTACACCTGGTATTCAATAACCCTGTTATATAAAGTAAAGCTGGTTACATGTAATTGAATTTTGTTTTTATTACTTCTTCACTGACAGGAAAAAATGTTTTCAAACCTGCTGTTAATGGTGATCTGTATAAATTTGTTGATTAATAAAAAATAACTGATGGAGGGGAAATGGCAACATAGAAATTTGATTTTAAATTGCAAAACACATTATGTTACTGAGATGTGAAATCAATTTATGAAGAAATTATTGGAAATCTAATTTTGAATTTATGAAGAAATTATTGGAAATCTAATTTTGATTTTATTTTTAAACAATCCTCAGTTTACTTCCTTATGAGATAAAATAACTTTGATATGTGAAACTCACTTACATTTTCTTTTTGAAAATAAAAAAAAAAAAAAAAAAAAATGACTTTACAAATACAATTAGGTCTCTAACCACAATCAAAAATATTAACAAAATCAATATAATGATAAACACCCACACCATGATGAAAACATATTTTCTTTTTATTTTATAACCACATCTTCATCCAATTCAGACACCCACAATCAACAATTCTTCATATTTAACTTTAATTAACATCAAACAAACTGTAATGATTATGTATGTGAGATGACAACAGCTGATTGCTACAATCAAATGATTTTGCACCTGCTGTCATGCAGTGAAAGACAAATCAATTTTCACTTACTTGACATGTGGTTGTGCATAAAGTTACATCTTTTAATAGGAGAATGAACTGGAAGATTGTTATTTGTGCGAGGATGGGCAGATAATATATTCTGTTAACAAACTCTCTGGTAATTGGTTTCTGATGAACATGTGTTAAAACTTGATATGCAAGTTAATGAGAAATTATTTAAGATCTTCAGACTAAAAGGGTTAAATGTGACATGTTTTATGTGTGTGACTGTATGTGTGCGTGTGTGTGTATGTAAACATACCAAAGTATTTCACAAATATGAAGGTTTACAGAAATGGTACAATACAGCTGTCCTTTATATGTGAATGCCTTTGATTTTCTCTTTCTTGAAATCATTAATACTAATATTATTGCAAAAATTTTACTGTTCTGATACTACAACTACCACCAATATTTCTGCTACTTACAGTAATATTTCAGTTATTAATAATTAATATTATTGTACTAACATTAATGTTACTGCTATTAATACCAGTGTTATTATTACTAACACTGACAATAACAATTTACAACAATTACTGCTACTGCTTCTACTACTTCTGCCATTTATGCATGTAATATATACATGCACACATACACACATACATTAATACATATATGATATGTAGTATATGTATGCATATAATGTATATAATATGTGTATTTGTGTATGTGTATTTAAAGTATTAACTTTGTTTATTTCTATAATATTAATTTTCAGGACATGGTGCTTGTAGCATTTGGAAGACCTGGTTACTACATACTGAGTGTTCTCCAGTTTATTTACCCTTTTATTGGTAAGTATCCGAGTATTTGTCTGTATCTAAATGTGTGTGTGTGTGTGTGTGTGTGAGAGAAAGAGAGAGAGAGAGAGAGAGAGAGAGAGAGAGAGAGAGAGAGAGAGAGAGAGAGAGAGAGAGAGAGAGAGAGAGAGAGAGAGAGAGATGAACAGAAAGTGAATTAACAACATTTACACATACATCGAAAAGAGAATAACAATACAAGAAGGTGAATAGTCAAATCTATACAAGTTGTCTTAATATCTAAATATTACACTGACTTCTTCTGGGGGTTTTCCTCTTACTTAAAACTTTTCTGGGGACTTTTTCTTCTTCTTTTTTCTGAATTACCAGTTTTGTTTTTGTTGGTTTCATTGTTTTTCTTCTTCTTCTTTTTTTTTCATATCTAAAGATTTAGTTGTCTCTTTGTGACATAAAACTGTTATTATTAAACCAAATTATCCACAGAAAAAAGAAGATTATAGGAAAATGGGATTTAGTATAAAAGGTTGATAGAACTGATTCCACTGAAAGAATGAATGGCATATACTGAGATACAAACTAAATGAAATACAAAAATAGTTCCAGCCTTGAAAAGTAATGTCAATCACAAAACACCAGAGCAATTTCTAACTATAAGATGTTCACAGCTAAGCCAGTTGAAGGCGTTGTATAAGTGAACAAGAGAAAATAGAAATTAATGAGTAGTTGATAACTCTCAAGCTGATCAGATGTGAAGATCAGTCCCCTGCATATATTCCAAGAAAGGAAAACAAAGAGATTAAATAAAATACTGGCATACATTTTAATATAAGCAGCCATTTTGTCTTGCAAAATTTCATAATTAAATAAAATGGCTAAAGGTAGTTTTCTTTGAAAACAGATGAAAATTTACTTTTCATATCAATAAACTAATGTTGCTATATAAATACAACTAAACAATTATTTCCTCATTCATTTATATCAGTCATTTTAAGAAAGAAAGGTTACTAATTCTAGCTGTACAGAAATTAGCTATATGTGCATTGTATATTTTTAAATTGTCTAAATTGATTGTTCTTGTTGTTTCAGAAAAAGGTTTAATTTAGCCAAATTACTAAGTAATTAATCATCTGTAACAAAATTCTAAAGAAAATGTTTCAGTGTAATATCTTTTAGGACGACATGCAAATATGTCATTTAATAATTATTATATTTTCTTTTCTTTACTTAACTTTTACATGTTTCTATTATGAAAAAATTATTAATGAACATTATTATTATTGTTGTTTACATTTTTAACTATTTTCTCTTTATAATGTTCATTTTTTAATTAATTTATTTATTTTCAGCAATGGTTAGCTATAATGTGATCATTGGTGATACTGTTACAAAATTTGTTCTTTGGGTTGCTGGAGAGCGTAAGTATACAGATTTCTATTGCATACACAGTCAATTATACTGGTACAAGAATTCTTTGCATATTGTTTTCTGATCATAGCAGATGGAAAGAAAAAATCAACAACAGCAAAAACATAGTTAAAGATAAAATGAAAATGATTAAGAAAAGAAAAAAAAAACCCCAAAAACACTGACAAAAATGACAGTAAATTATATCTCCTGAAATCATTGAAACAGTAGTGTTATAAAATATTAATGCTTATAATTGTTAAAATTTAAATAATAAATAAAATAAAATTTCAATTTAGAAACCCAGTGATTTATTTATGTTTTAATGTTGTTTGAATTCAAATGAGTTGTTTTTATTCTTTTTGCAGCTTCTAAAGTACTGCAATCATAAATATTGTACATCACCATTTTTCTAAAATTTCCAAACTAAATCCAGTTAATAACCAATTAAAATAAATGAAAGAGTTATGCATACAGGGATAATGCAGTTTTGAAGATTTTTGAAAAAATAATGTTACAGATATATCTCTGAAAAATTTAACATTTTTTATTGACGTTAGTGATTACATTTACAGTTTTCATTTTAAAAATATTTTTCTATAAAAGCATATTTAATGATATGAAATAAACACTTATTATTAATTCATGAGCATCATGTATTAATAATTTTAATAATAATTTTCTTTTGTTTTTCTTTTTTAATATCAAATTTCTAAAGACACAAGATTAATTTCTAAGATAAAGCAAAATTTTCAAGTACTTTATAGTTAATTATAAGCAAAATAATCACTTGACCTTTACAACACATCAATAATTAATATTTCTGTTTTGTCAGTTATGCTTACAATTTATCAAAATCCAGATCCTGTGGATTGATTTTTTGAGAAGTTCACTGGTATTTAAGTACATCTAAATGCCACTATGAATCCATTAGTTCAGTAACAGAAGAAAAAGATTCTAATTCTAATTCTGTCAGTTAATAACATATCAGTTTCAGCCATTTTTTTTAAAAGTAGATGGAAAGTTTTTTAATTTAGAATGTCAAAATTATTATCTAATAGAAATTTTTTCATGTTAATGTTTAAAATTAATGGTATTATAATTACTATGAAATGTAGCTTATTGATTGATTCTCTTGTGAAATGTGTGAAAGAGCTGTAGCCTAATGGTTAACCTTTATGTCTGAAGTGTAACATGTCGAAAGGTCCATCCTCATCAGTTCATTCTTTGCTTATTTTCCCATTCTAGGCAATGCCCCATGTTGGCTCATTAAAAAGTATAGAACATTTTTTTCTATATATGAAGCCTATAAAAGTACAGTTGCTTCTAATTAAAAAGTGGAGCTCACACTGTTCATAACCCTCTGCTATAACAAAAATAAAATGAAATTAAATAAATAAATAAATAAATACCCTACAACACACACACGAACATGTTTGACAGCAAGTTGCCATTAATTTTAAATGGATTAAGATGTTATTAAAAAAAAAATTAAATATTTCAACTGAAATATATTTCTGCTAATTTATTGTTCAGTATCGTTGTTTTGTCTTATTCTAGATATGTTCTTCTCAAATTCACTTGATGATAGAAAAAATAATAATAATATTAATAATAATGCTCATTAATGGAATAGGCTTGTAAAACACTTACATTTAGAAATGATATCAACAATGAATTAAATCAGTCTTATAAAGTTATCTAGCAAACCATCATCCCATCATCATCATTATCATTACAGTAATAATTGTATAACAATGACAACAATAATAACAATAGTAATAAAAATGGAAGAAAAAAAGAAACACCACCTGGCCACAACAAACATGCTTGAACAAACAACATTTTACATTACATTAATTTGTTTCTGTGCAGTATTAGCCTCAAGGTTATTGCAGCACTTAAGACATCTGATTGTTCTTAAAGTGGACAGCGTCCTAACATTAATTATCCCTAGTTGCTATCTTTTTAGCCCTGAGCAGCCATTACACTCTAATGGATATCACTGACAGAAATAAAAAATAAATGAAGCCTGGTAATAGTTAATTGTTTTGCAATGATTTGGCCTTATCTGGGTAAAATTCACTCCTACACAATTAATCCTATTGATAAAAACTCTAAATGTAGAAACAAAGAGTGGGTTCTTCTTGTTAGCCAAATAAAAAGTGCAAAAAAAAGAAGAGCTTAATCACTTGAGCAGCACATCTAATACTGATAAACAATTCTGTTTACCAGTTATCGGCTGTTGACCTTTATGTATCAATTTATTCATGTAGAAAGAACAAAAAAAGGGGAATAAAGTGGCAGACTGTTTCAAAATAAACCTGTTTATCTTCAGCTGATTGTTTTATTTGGCTCTTAAGAAAGGCTTTTTCTAAATAAAAAAGTAGGATTAGAATATAGATAATCCACAAACAGCAATGACACTGACATTTTGTTTTTTAAATTTTCCTATGTTTTACCATTCATCATGTCATATTTTGTATAAAAATAGTTTAACATCTTTTCGCTTTGTTGATATGGCTGCTTTGCCATGATGATGAAGTCAGATATGAAAAGATGATTGCCTATTGATTGTTCTTACTTTATTCAGTTATCTGTCACCTTTTTCGTATATTTGCATAATTATAAAATAATTTTTTAAAACCTGTTTATATTTCAGGTGAGACTATAGTTCATTCTGTGCTGGGCAATCGTCAGTTCATCATCTTTTTGTCTACCCTACTCATCACTCTACCTTTGTCACTGTATAAAAATATTGCTAGGCTGGGGAAGGTGAGTTGGTTCATTTAGACAAAACCATAATAAAATGTAATAGGATACAATATAAATAAGTAACAAATAAAAGGTTATTTTGTAGGATTACTACTTTGGAAGGGGTATTGAGCTTTATTACATCTTCTTTCATTCTCTGTTGTTTTCAGAATGTAAGCATTTTCAAAATCTTAAACTTTTTTCATGGCTGTTTTCATATCACTAAACCTCTTTAATCTATTTTTTTTTTTTTTTTTTGACCTAAAATAATGTCTGCTTCTTTGTTCTAGATATAGTATCATTGACATATTTTAGTTTTCTGTACATTGTAAAGTTGTTTGATAAAACAACACAACCCATCATCTCCAGACAAATCTTCAGAGCGAAGAGCATTTTAACGAGTGTTTAGTCTGAAGATTTCATCAGTTAAGACAGAAATATTCTAAAATGACCTTACTGTTGTTACAAGTTGGAACACCACACTAGAAATAGTTTGAGTCTAAATGACTTGCTCTGTGATAAAAACAAAATATAATTATATTGATACATGTTGATGGTATTGTTTGAGATGATAAATAAATAATATATATATATAAATATTTTAAAAATATATATAAAATTATCATTACCTTTACCTCTCCTTCTTACAGAAATAAAATTTAAAAGATTAAAAAATATTTAATCAGTGAAATGGCAGAACATCAGTGTATTTAAACTTGTTAAATTATTAATGTTAGCAAATGGCAGGAGGTAATTGATGTTATTTTTATCAGTTTTGGGACATGGCTTTCCTGATGCAATAACTTAAAGGCCAAATGTTAATTAAATTCAAAATGACCAATGTCAGACATGTTTCTGTCTGGATTGTGTTTGTGTTCTTATCAAAAATGAATTGGTTGTTCACTGTTATAAAACTGTCCTACACTATATTTGTGTGTGTTAAAGACGTTCTTGGCAAAGATACAATATTGTCTTTTATATGCAAAAATGACTTTAATTATAGGAAGTTTTGTATTGTAGGTAGGATTTTTTCAAAATATAAGCACCAATTTAAATAAATTTGTTCTGTAAACTGTATAAAATAACATAGAAACTGACTCTGAAAGAATAATATAATGAAAGATGATCATTATAATAATATATATAACTAATTTGATGTATTTTTATTTTGCAGTGGGCTTTTCTCTCTATTCTGTTGATAATATTTATTCTGATCAGTATAATAGTCAAACTTGCCATTTTTGCCAAAGACATGTAAGTATAGAGGTATCAACACCAAATCATGAAATGTATAACACACATTTGCTACAGTAATTTTTTATAGCACAAATCTGACTACGTTCTGCTAATCTCATCTGTCTGACAGTTACAATCAGCTAATTGTCACCTGTGATTTAAATATCACCAGTTAATGTTGTACAAGTGATAGTTAACATTCTGTGTCTCTCAGTTACATCTGCCAGTGTCACAGCCTGCAGTTACCTCCACTGACAGTTACTATCCTTCCTTACCATCTACTGCTGTCACAAGTACAAAAATTACTGTCTGCTTGTCTCTCCATTTGGTCTTCACTTGAAGTGTATCTCAACTTAACAAAGAGCACGTTTCCTTAATCTGTTTCTTATGGCTGGTCACGATTCAATATCTGTTCTGACGGGATCCATTTGGACCAGTTCATTGTGTGTGCAATCTTGTTTCCTTTTCTTTCTAATCACTTCCTTATCTCTTGGGTTTGGTAAGGCTGGGACCATACTGATGCTCATTCCCTGGCTATGACTGGCTCCACTTTAAACTGATTAATTCACCATACAGTGGTTAATGGGTTGTTAAGAACTGTATAGTATTGGTCTGTGGGTTATGAATAAGGTGTAATGAGAATGTAATTAAAATGCATGTGCAGTCTGGTACAGCAGTCTGAAATTTTAAAACAGTGAAAGTTAACAGTATTGAAAGAAATCTATTATTATTGTGGATCTTGGTTATGAGGGGCACAAACAAAATAAATATAAAATCGCAAATAATAATAATAACTGAATTACATTATTATAGATTACAAATCAATAAACAAATAAAAAAACAACAACAAAAACCCAAATTGTATAAAAATAACACATAAACACACAGAAATATTTATAAAGTTTTTTTTTTAATAAATACATGAAATATCTAATTTTAATATCTCTCTGTATTTTCCTTCCTCAATTTCTGTATCTTTCCAACCATAAATTGTTTCAACTATTTTAGCCCACCAACACCAGATGCCTGGCAGTTTGCCAATGTGAATATAACACAAGCTATTGCAATCATGGCTTTTGGTAAGTATTTGTTATAAATATGGCTGATATGGCAAAGAATTTGTAAATATTGTCACAAAGAATTGTACTGCTTGACTTGGCAACCTTTTGTTAAAGTTTATTTGATTTGTAGAATGCAATAGAAAGGCTGGGTCAGCAAAATTAGTTCACATTAGATTAAAACAATCAGGGTCTTTTCAAAAATTTGATGAATTTGTAAATTCTTATCAAAACTTTATTTACTTTATTAAAATTAGAATTTACATTTAGAGTAAGCCTTGAAGTAATAATAATCAATTAAAAACTAAAATCACTTGTTATCTTGTTAAATATTCAATCATTTATTTGTTTGTTTGTTTGTTTGTTTGTTTTCCTTTTTACAGCCTACATGTGCCACCACAACACTTTCCTGATTCACTCCTCCTTGGAGAACCCCACCCATGAACGATGGGGGTTCGTTACTCACTTCAGTGTCCTGTTTGCTATGATTATGTGCCTGGTGCTTGGAATTGTGGGATTTGTGTCCTTTACTGGGCTCACACAAGGTTTGTTCTTTCAAGAAAAACTACTGATTTTCAAGTTTGTACTGTTACTGAAAGCCAAGATAAATATTTGTTTTGTAAGAATTGCCTGTAAAACAAAATGACATGTACATTTGAACAAAATCATGTGATCAATGAAAGAGTCATTCTTAGTTTTACATAATGAATTGTTTATACAAAAGATGTGTATTGAGAGAAATTTCACAAATGTTAGTTGGAGCAACTATGAGAAATGTATGTCTCCCTTCTAACATACTAACATTAACATTTCATCACTGCTTACTCGAAATGTATTCATCTCATGTTTACTTAATAATTTTCTGACAAAAGCTTAGCAAACATTATAATAAAAACCCACATAATGGATAGAAAAAATAAGTTACCCATCTTTATAATAATTACTATTGTGATAAACCTAACAATATATTAATTAAAAATTCTTTATTTTGCATTAATTTATTTCTTTCTTCTTAACTTCATTCCTTTATTAAATCTGTGTTTTTCCCCATTAATTAATTAATTAATTCATTATATTATTAATTCCTTCTTCCATATATTTTTGTTATTCTTTCATTCATTAAGATCAGGTTTTTCTGCGTGTTTGTAATTGATTTTCTCACTGTCTATGTTTGTATAGGTGATCTGCTAGAGAATTACTGTAGAAGTGACGTTCTAATGAATGTGGCCAGGTTAATGTTTGCTGTCACCATCACACTCACCTATCCTGTTGAGTGCTTTGTCACCAGAGATGTATGTGAAATTTTGTTTATTTATTTATTTATTTATTTATTTATTTATTTACTGGTTGCTATAATAACTATCATTTTTAAATGTTACTGTTACTGTTATTGTTATTGTCAGTTAGTCATTCATGGTATTCTTCTTCTTTTTTTTTCATCTGTTTTGAAACTAACTCAGACTGGATTAGTTCTTAATTTCATTATTATTAAAAAGATTGAAAACAATTTACAAATTATGACCATGAAAAGATTTTTAAAAATTTATTGAAAAAGAAAATGGTAATAATAACAAAAATAAATACATAGAATTTTTCCAGTAAAATAACATTACTTTCTTTTCTCCAGGTTATAGAAAATGCAATGTTCCCAGCAAACACAGAACCACCTATGTGGCGACATGTCACTGTTACACTTCTCATTGTATTTCTAACTGCTGCTGTGTCCATGGCAACTGACTGTCTAGGAATAGTACTGGAACTAAATGTAAGTTAAAAATTAATAAATATATTGATACAGATGATCAGTTTTATAAATTAATTTTTAATAGCATATGATTAAAATAAAAAAAATATTCCAGAGTACTGTGATGCAAGATCAATAAAATCATCAATATTGTCATTTTATCCTTATTATTATTATAAGTAGTTGTAATACTGACATTATAATCATCATTATTACAATTATTATTGCTACAGTACTGCAACTATTACATTATCATCTTCAGTATTCTTTTATTTCGAATTCTGTGTGTTTCAGGGGACTATTGCTGCTGCTCCACTGGCCTACATGATACCAGCTCTCAGTGTTATTCGTTTACGTCAAGAGGCTTTCCTCTCAAGAGGAAACATTGGACCTATCTTTGTAGCTTTGTTTGGTGTCTGTGTATGTGTCATTGGGTTCATTATGGCCATGGTCAATGTGGCAAAGGGTCTGAGTTGTAGTCATGGGCAGGAGATGCCATATTGTCTGAGAAGTGACAATATGTCCATTCACTGGATCTCTGACAACAAAACTAATTTTGCTTCTAATCTTCATTCTCACTTCCCAACCTAAAAACAAAAAAAACAAAGGATTAAAAATAGAGAACATATCAAGATTGGATATTGTATTATGATACAGTTCACTGGACAGAAAGATTTATGTGCAGCATCTTATCCTAAATTCTGCTGGATAGATATATTCTAAGGTAGATTTAATGGGAAACTTGTTCCAGTATGTCACTGAGATATGTATATTGAGACAGTCATCTGTAATTTACCAGATATACATTTACTGAAAGAGTATTCTTTAATTCAACAATTTTTTTTAGCAGAGTACTTTATGATTTCAGCCTGTGGATTTACTGATATAGTGTGCATAGATAATGTTAATGGGAGAAAATTATTTAATTCATTGCATAGACACATTTGGGAGGGTTGTTATTTGTTATTGGGGAAAAGTCTGTAATATGTAGGACATACTATGAACAGAATATTTTTAACTGGCTGCAGAGATGATTTATTGGGAGCATATTTTTAACTAACTGCACAGATATTTACTGCAAGTGTAATTTTCTTTGATTATAGGGATGTAATAACTAATTACTCAATCCTAAAATCCACTGTATAGATAATATTTGGTGGCAAAGCATACTTCTATAAACCCACTGAATTATACAGGCTTAATGGAATGAGATTAGTCTTTAACTCACTTGGTACATAACAGAGAAAATTGAGAAAACTTTAACTAATTTATTTATAGCTTTACATGTACATTTATTACATGGAAACAAAAAAGATTAAAGAACTGCTTCTTAGAATGCACTAGAGAATAGAATATTCAAATACTGACTGCTTAATGATAGTGTCAGTTAAAATGGATTAGTAATCGGTGAATGTCTTATAATAACTTTTAATACATCATTAATTAATAAATAACTATTTATTTTAATCATAACTTGCTGTGAATATAAATATAAATTTCAAAAATTAAATATGTGCATAAAAAAAATGCATACCAAATATTGTATTGAATATATCAGTTGAAAAATGTGTGTAATTATTTTCTGTTTCTTTTCCTCCAGGTTTTGTTACTCTGTTGTACTTGGAGACAAAAATTTTTGTTAATTTGTTACTGCTTTTTATTTCTATTTCTGTTCAGCTATTTGTAAACTTTTTTCTGTATTTTATTACTGATTCCAACCAAAAAAAGTCTAATTAATTTTGAAGATAATGTCAAGGTAGAAATGAAATCCTAAATAATTATGAAATTTTGATGGAATCCAAATATCCATATGATACAAAAATGGTAAATATTGTTGTTTATTTATTCAGCACCTGATGCATGATATTGTATTTGGAGTTATTTCCCTTCATTTTTGAGTTCACAATAATATTCTTGATTTTTGTTCCTCATCCTTATTATAACACATACAATAATTCATTAATATTAAGAGAACTGAGGTGTTTTTAAAATTTTAATATCTGTATATTTGATTAAAAATCTTGAAAGTGCACTTGTTATATAATACAACTGGTCTCTTTTTAATTGTTGGATGTGTTTATTAACTTAGTATCTATGGGCACATTAATAAATGAATGCTGATGAATGTTATTGCTTCCATTGTAAAAAAGACTGAAAATAAGAAAAAATAAAAATAAAAAATAATAATAATAATAATAATTGTTCTGATTGTTAGTGCATGAAAGAACAATTTTATTGTTTCATTTCAAATATCATGATTGTATTTATGCATGACATGGTTATTGATTATTCACTTTTAGTGTTATTAATGTGATATTCTAGATTACAATTTTTTTATACATGTTTAATAATGCAGCATGCTATGCTTAAACTATTAAGTACAAAGAATATGAAATTTACTTGACTGCTAAGAAACCTGGAGGCTATTTATTATTAAATACAGTAGGCTATTTATTATTAAATAGTTTGCACATAAAAGGACAAGAATTAATGTTATAATCTTACTCATGTTTGCCTAAGCTTAAAAATTAAATTTCTTGTCAAATTATTGTTGTTGGGATGTTTTAGTGCTTCATTTCGGGTGTTTTTGAAGTGTTTTTTTTTTTTTTTTTTTTTTATTTTTAAGGTTTATTTTAAAATTATACACTTTTAATTATAAACATTATGATAAATTTCTGTGTTGTTTGTTTATATATGTCTGTTATGTCAAGGATATAATAATACAATAAATGTAAATGTCTAATGGATTATTACTCTGATTATGAAGATTTGGGAAATTAGATTTGATATTATTTTAACTTAACCAAGTCTACATCTTCTTTCAAACATATCTATGTTTACTTTATTTTTTTTCATTTTAACAATTATTATTATTATTATTATTATTATTACTAGTTGTAGTAGTAGTATATTTTGGCTTCAGTGGTTTTACTAAAAAGAAAAACAAAAAACAAAACAAAATAAGAAAGTAAAATCTTGATATTAATATTCTTTCTTTTTTTCACACAAACACACTAAAATGATCTCATACAGACATAAAGTTATAAACATAATGATCTCCAATTTATTGACTGTGATAAGTTTACATGTGGTCGTATAAACAGGCTAAACATATTTTGTATAATTCTAAGTGAGCATTTTGTTTCTCAAGACCAAGCTTTGTTAACAAAGAAAATATCTCAACAGACTTAATGGAGGCTGACATTTTTCTTTGTTCTTGTAACCTGTTTGTTATTTTTGGTAATAAAATATGACATAACTTATAATATAGTAGTAAAGGGAAAATTAATTTTTTATCCTGTATTAACTACAAAAACTGGTCGCAAGGAACAAATAAAACTATTATTTGGAAGTATACAAAGTTTGTTTAGGCCATTTGTATTCATTAAAAAGGTAAACAATTTTGTGCTCAGGTTTACAGTGTTTCTGTTATCTGAATACTGCTTTGTTCTTCAATAATACATTCATTTAAATAATTCTATTTAACAGAATATTAAAATAATAATAATACTTTTTTAAAATTCAAATAATAATTTATTATAAGAAAGAACTGATATATTCCACAAAACAAAATGAAATAGAACTCAAAACATTTTATTTATAAATTCTCTTATTGTTGATACATTTATGCATTTTTTATATATTTTTTCAAATGTTTCACTGTGTCCTTCATAATCAATGGAAATCTGTTAAATCTTTTAAATTTTAAGAAGCTTTTCTCAATATTCCAATGTTTATTATTCATTTTTAAAAACAAGCTGATTTTGAGTACTACTTTAAAATACATGTATATCACAAATCGATTTTATTTTTGTAATATTATGCTACATTTTTTGTTGTTCGTGTCAGTAGTATGTATTCTTTTTATGCACTGTTTCCTTTTTGACAATTATAAACTGATAATCCTTTACATCGTTTTGATGATTGATTAAAAAATATTTTATTTTTTGAATGTTTAATGTACTGTAATAAAAGAAGTAGTATATAATTATATAGGAATAATATATTGTATAATTATATATTGCTTGTTATGAATATGTGATTTATTACTTTTTTCTTGTCAATAATTTTTGTTTACCTATTACAAGAACTGATCATTTACTTACTGTGTGCAATGCTTGTTGTTAAAGTCATTATTATATAAAACAACATTCTAAAATAAAATAAAAGTTGTTATTTAGTTCGTTTTGTTATTTTATTTCACATACCATCTTTCATTAGTTATAAAACATGACTTTTGAATATATGAAGATTTAGATATTTCATGATACGCAATTCAGTCTATGATTTTTTTCTGCATTGTGAGCATTAAATGTCACTAAAAAACAGTTGTAAAAAAACACTAAGAAATGCCAGTCTTTGACATCTTCTTCTGCTTTATTACCATTCTTTTTATTTCCTGAAGTCTGTTTTCAAATCATATATCAAATGACACATTAAAAAACATGTTAAAGAAAAGAAAATATGAACACATTTTATGTAACAAATATATTTTAATTTGGAATATAAAAATGTAACTGCTATAAGTGCAGAGAAAGAAAAAAAGAAAAGCACTTTTATTTTGAAAATATGACTTGTGTTACCAGTTGTAACTGATCCTGATTTTTGTTAAAATTTTAACATATGTTAAAATAAGTAATATCTAACAAACTGAAATGCACCAAACTAAAAATTATCTGCATGTTATATGTGCAGAACATCATTAAAATATAAAACAAAACATTATAATAAAATTGTGCGAACACAAATACAATCAAACGAACTGTAAAACATTTTTTTTTAAACCTGTTATACACCAACAAGCTAATAAATTACTTTCATTCCAGTTTGTAGAATTTCCAAAACAGACTGATTTTTAGCCTGAATTATGTAACAAACTACATATCTTATGAAAAAAACCTCTTAGATATCAATTTAAAATTAATGCAACTTTAATAAAATGTTCAAAGCACTGAGATAATTTGTTGCTTGAATAAGATGCAAGAAAAGTATTTATTTTCATTTCCAAATCATATCTAGTTTCCACTTCATTATTAATCAAGATTAATGCACATGTGACACTATCTCTATTATTGTGTTCTATCTTTGAAAACACATCATGAGATAGGTAAAAAATATAACACAAGATAACTGCAGAACATTTGTTTGTTCTGAGGTTTTATGTTTGCTTTCTTTGCAATTAACTCCAGATAATATGCCTCATATTTGCTGTTTGTTTTACATATACCTTACACAAACAAAATCTTTCTCGATTTTTAGATGCTTTTTTAAACGTGGATCAAGTAATATTCTAAACCAATTACTAAAGTTATTTTCTACAAATACCTGTCTGTTTCATAAGGAAAAAAGTATTTTGGTATTTGAGCTATACAATTAGTCAGGTATGGAAATTCTACAAAATCTTTCATTCTCTGTTGAATTTCCTTTGGTACTGCTTTTCACGTTTAACATGTTTAAGTCTATATAATAATTAATATTATATTTTTAACTTAAAATTAAATTGTCTTTGTAATAATAAAAGTTTAGTTGTTAATCTACCATCCTCACAAGAAAGATCAGGCTGTTATAACTGTTAATGTTTCCCTTTACTGTTTCCATGGATAAAGATAAAACAAAAATATAACTTTTCTATTGAATTTCACCATCAAGAATTGACAGATGTCCTTTTTAGTTTTTGAGGTTTGATGCATTGAGGTCCATAAAGTTTCTTTGCACGTTTTAAAAATGCATTGACCATTGTTTTCACTACTTCATCAAAAAACAGGTGAGAGAGTTGTGAATGGAGAACTGAACGAAATTCAAACACAACCTGTGAAAAATTAAATAAAATAATAAAACAAATTTAGTTAAATTTAACAAAAATGGATATAAAAGAATGAATTAGAGGAAATAAACCTGTACAAACAAAAGAAAAGAGAAATTATTATTAGCTGTACTTCCAAAATAATGTCTAAACTAATCAAAATGTAACTGAAAAGAAAAAATTATTGTAAAACGTAATTTAATACTGGTTTAGATTAATAAAATAAAACTAAAAATACATTTATTGTTTTATACAAAAATAATTTTTATAAGGTGATATTTACATATAAATATTACAATATGGCACTATTTTTTAGACAAATAGTATATAGTTTTAATTTTATTACCTAACAGGACTGAAACTTATTCATTACAATCAAAATATTATAAACTCTTGTATAAATACAGCTTTAGGAACCATATGTCTTAGAAAGACAAACATTTTTGAAGAAAAATACATTATTAAATATTTACAGAGAAATCCAGAGTGCATGTCTGAGGGTTACCAGGGAGACCAGGACTAAACTTCCATATTGTTAGCAGTTGATTAAATAAACGACCATCAGTACATTCAGACTGAAATAACATGAAGATATATTTTAACAATGTATTAAACACAGTTTTAACCTACAATTATAAGATTTCAAATAAAAGAAAAGAAACCCACTTCTATCAAGACTTTACACACACCTTTCTTTAGACACATACCATATCCTTTGATAAACCTGTTGCAGAAATTGACTGATCTGAAATAGTCCAATAGGTGCAGTGGGAAAAATTAAACTTGTGATCTGTCATTTTCTGTGTCTATATTCCAGTTCAGTGTTAATCATGCTTAGACTTGTACAAATGCAATCCAATTAAAGTCAAATTATTATACAGAATGATATGTAAATTAGTTTTGCAGTTTATAGATTCTAACATACAAAATAGCAACTCTGAAAACTTTTAAATATACCAATCTCACAATCTCATAATGGAAAAGAAAAGCAATCCTTACAGATTACCTTAAGAAAAGAAAAAGAAAAATTATTTGAAGATAATGAAAAACTCACCCGAACTAAATTTGGCTTTGAAAGTGTTAGGTTTGATGTGTAACTTTCAACCAGTGGTGGAAAGCCAATTTTTAATTTGGCTTTACCATGGGTTGGACTCCTCTCAATGACAGTAGACCCAACACACCAAGGAACAAACTCAGTATAGTGTTCTACCTGAGACACCACATCATACATCTGATCCATGGAATATCTGAATAAAATAAGAATAAAAATAAGATGTTATTTTATGTTGCATTGTCTAAGGTTAAGTAAATTATTATGTATGCTGAAGAAACCATTTAGTGCCAAATGTTTTGTATCTAAATAAACCTTTAATATCAGATTCAATTCAATAGGTATTCTATTTATCAAATATAAATGCAGATGAATCATGCAATGAAAACACATAATTGTAAATCAAAAATTGTTATGATTTAATGTATCTCAGTACAATTGACTTATTAAAACAACTGACAATGCAGTATAAATGTCTCTGGAATAACATACAGAGATTGTAGCTTTGATCAAAAAAAAAAAAAAAAAAAAAAAATCAGTTTGTTAGCTCCAAATTGTAAATCATTATTTTAAACATACATAGTATATATACCTATGCATGTATGTTTCAGTGTGTGTGTGTGTGTACACACATATTTATATATTATTTTCTATTTTTTTAAATAAAATTACCCAATAAGCATCCTCTCTGCATAAGACTGTTTCTTTGAGTTTTTGGAAGGGAAAGGACTAACTTTAGGAAGTGAAAAGAAATAGCTACACTGTGTAATCAGCTGAACATCATTTGGTAATAACAAGTGTTTGCCTCGAATGCTTGAACACACAAAACTGAGTCTGAAATATAAACAGATGAAATATTACTTATTATGTATAAATGTGAATTTTTTTAAAAATATCTTTGTAACTGTCTTTTGTAACCACTTATACGACAAATCTGACCATAACAGGTTTCAGATAAATATGTAAGTAAACAACATAAATAAAAAATTCCACCTTTAAGTTTATTGACCTGGCAATGTAGTATGGGTGAATTGGGTCGGAAGAATTAATTAGTATGTTGGAATGTTATTCAAAACAAATATATAATATTTTTTATTTATTAATTTATAAACAATTGTAATTATACCATATTTGTTTCCACTCTCTTTTACTTTTATTTCTATTTTTGTTTTATTTTTTTGTTTTGTTCTTTCTTTTACAGGGTGGGGATAAGTTTACCGGTTTTAATTAAACGTGTTATTTCGTTTATTCAATTATTGATATTGAAACGTGGGAGCTTTGCTCAATTAAGGCGATCAAAATAAATCCATATTGATGTTTAATGTATTAGATAGTTGTTTAAAATAATATTATTACATAATGTTATGTGATACAAATATTATGAAAACAAAATAATGATAAAATATATCCATTTCAAACGGAACAAAATATAAATTTAAGCAATTTAAGCACAATCCAATGTGACCAAATAACCTTGCCCTTCTTTTTGCCGGCAATCATAAATGTTTTCTAACGATATACCATCCTTATTGTAGACCTTCAGATACAAACCTTGCTATATTCTGATTATTTTGAAGTTTTAAATGTTGTAAAATCTGACGTCCAGTCAAACAGAATCGCCGTACATTTGCCATAGCATTCTCCTATCGACGTGAATACCGTCCTAAAGGGCTATCCCAATCTATTTTTAAACTATTGCATCGACGGATGCATTCGAATGACTCACGATCGTAGTCAGAGTAATTTTTATTTCAAACTTCGGTTTTTGAAAGAACTGATGTTGACGTAATTAAATTTATACATAAACAATAACAGTAATCCTCACATAATTGTTCTTGAGTACAGTTAAATGTGACTGGCATGGGTCCCGATAGGTCTCAACATTTATATAGTAATTATGACCCAAAACTAATTCTTTTGCTATGCAATTCAAATCATGTAAATGCAGCGTTTTGGTACTGATACCCTCAGTTTCTATTCTTGATTCCTTCACGATGAACAAGACTTGTAAATATCAGCTAAACAAACTATTTTTAATTTTTTGTGTAAATTCCTGTCCATTCTGCATTTTTAAATTAACAATTCTGATGTTTATGTGCCTACATATTTTCTCATGTTCTTACAAGAATATATGGCAAATATGATAATACTTTTCAATTAAAAAATTTATTATAATGTATTTATTTTTAGAAAAACTTTGTCTAAAAACTAATAAGATTTGAGATATAAAAAAAAAAAAAAATAAGGAAAGACAATAAAATAATTAGCTTATGATGAAGACATGGAAACTTATTTTTTCTTTTATGTTTTTATTATTTTGCTGATTAGTAATGATTAATTATTACTATTTTTAAATATAAAATTTTAAATACTGATTATACAGAATTCTGTAGTTATCATACTATTACTATTTATAAACCCCAAAATCAGTTTGATAATAATTTATAATAATAAATAAAATAACGTTCATAAATCAAAATGAATAGTTCCACTTTCATAACATTTATTCCAAACCAGATACAAAAATAATAAATAAACAAATAAATAAAAACAACAAACTCATATTACTGTGCAAATCTATTTATTTCCAAACAGATTATAATAATTTTGGTCTCATAAATATATAACATTTTTATTTTTAAAAGGTTAAATGTCATCAGAATTAGGAAAACATCCTATGTGAGGTGGCATTAGAATTTTATTTTATTTTTTTTATTTTTTTTGTTGAGCAAGCACGGCTGTTCAAGGCTGCGCAGTAGTTTGCCAGTGACAGTATGAGTGATAAGGTGTGAAGGAGTGATAAATAGCCAAAGTTTTCTTGTGACACATACTCCTATCAGTGTCACAGACATCCATCTAAAACTTTAATACTTTATGGAATTACATTTGTTAAAAGCAAACGGTTGATAAAAGCTTTCCCTCACTGCACAATGCACACCATTAAAAATATAGCCTTTTTACAGTTTTTTTTTTACATTTTAACAGTCCATTGCTTTGTATTTCGTACAAATTTTGAAGAAATTGCCTAGACACGTCAGGCTCATACTTCTCATCAGCACAAAATAGATGATGAACACTCACACAAGTACGGTAACTCTAAATATAAAAGTAAACATCTCTCACACAATGGCTGTAACTCTAAATATATCAGTGAACACCTCTCACTCAAGGGCTGTAACTCTAAATATACCAGTGAACACCTCTCACACAAGGGCGGTAACTCTAAATATACCAGTGAACACCTCTCACACAAGGGCAGTAACTCTAAATATACCAGTGAACACATCTCACACAAGGGCGGTAACTCTAAATATATCTGAACATCTCACAGAAGAAAAACAAACGATACAGATTCCAGACCAGAACCGTTTATGATGAAGATAGACAACCTCAGCAGCCTGCTCGGCAACTGATTCAGCCGCAATATCCTTTCAGTTATTTCTGTATTTTTTTTTTACATTTTGCATTATATTTCTCAGCATTTTGTGTGTAGTGTGCCAGCAATTTTTTGTACGGCTTCGTGTGCCCCGACTTCATAAAGTTTGAGAACCACTGAACTATATAAACTGTTTCAGTTTATTTTATGATGAATAAGACTTGTAAATATCAGCCAGCCAATTTTTAAATTTTTGTGTAAATTCCTGTCCATTCTGCATTTTTGAATTAACAAAAATAATAACATACAGAATTCTATAGCTATCATACTATTACTATTTGTAACCCCAAAACCAGTTTGATAATACTTTATAATAATAAACAAAATAACATTCATAAATCAAAATGAATATTTCCACTTTCATAACATGTCCCAAAACAGATACAAAAAAAAACAAATAAAATAAAATAAAATAAATAAATAAATAAAAAGAACAAACTCATATTATTGTGTATATCTATTTATTTCCAAACAGATTATAATAATTTGGGTCTCATAAATATATAACATTTTTATTTTGAAAAAATTAAATGTCATCAGAATTAGGAAAACAATTCTATGTGAAGTGGCATTAGAAAAAATGTATTTTTGAAATAAATCTGATTTTTATTCACTATAAAATTATGATATGGCTGAGAACTAAGTCACTTTAATTTTGATCTAATATTAATTTGCAAACTGAAAACAGCAAAATTGGAACATGACCATCAAATGTAATTCAAAGTATAGAAATACCATTTTTTTCTAACAATAATTTTCCTGAATAAAACTTATTATTTAATAAAAGGCTGTTTATCAGTCAGGGTATTTTCATCATTTCTGAAAATGGAATACACCATTTTCGTGGTTGACGTAATATTCATTATTAAATGAGTTTCACTATTAAAAAGAAAAAGTGAAACAAGGGTCAAAAAAAAAAAAAAAAAAAGGGTGGAGTAGACATGTTAGGTGTATCAACTCTCCATATGCAAATAATCAAACTACACAGGATTCTGTAATCGGAAGTGATGCTGTAAGTTGTTTGCTTTTACTCCAAGTTTCATGAAGTGTTTATGTTTAAGTCTCTGCATGTAGCCCAAATCCTTCACACGCTTCTGAACAACTTCACCTAAAACAGAAACATCATTATAGCATCAACTCTTTAACAGAATGAAATGAAAGGACAGTGCTGAGAGACAAGAAAAGTGTAATACATTTTTGTACAAATAACAATAACAATAATAGTGACAATGACAATGACAATGACAATAATAATAATAAAATCCTGACAAACATTGTTAATAATGTCAATCCAAAAAAAGTCCTGCCCTTATCAAGAAAAAACAACAACAACAACAAAATATATTAAAGAAAATCCAAAATCATTTATGTTACCACATATTTTCTTTTTCAGACATTCAACAGAACTGATAGAAACCAGAAGAGCAAAGCACAATGGAATAGAATAAAGAAGAGAAAATATTACCTGTGGCCCCAGTCCATCCCAGAGCTTTGTATTGTGCCAACAATCGTGGTAAAACTGATCTTCTCTCTGGCCTAGTGGGTGGAATATTCTGTCTGTAATATTTTAACAATGATCTGTGCCCAATGGTTGCTCCTGAAAAACAGATGGATAAAACTGAAACACACAGTTATGATATTTGATCTACTTTAAGGGAACACATTTGGTGAAAATAAATAATAAACATTATTTTTTGTATTACAGAATTGAAACTTAATGGAAATAATCCCTTTTTGTTATGATAAAAAAACTAGTTCATTTTTTTATAACAAATAGTTACTTCTATTTTTTAATGCAATAGTACCCCATTTCACGAACCTCTCCAACCCAAACCAATACATATATATCATTCAAACTTCTGAAGTTCATCATAGACATATATTTTTACCAAAATAACAGAAAAATCTTTGCTTATATATTTCAAAAGAAATACATAATTTTTTTTAATAATTTTTTTTTCATTCATATTTTGAAACAACAGAAAACTGTATAAAGGTTATATGAAAAGATTAGTTAATTTTTCCAAGATTTTCTTTTGTGTTTGTTTTTAAATACACACATATGTATATTATATACCAAATGGAGACTCTAGCACAAACAGTTTTCATACATCATCTTTACAAAAATGTTAGTATAATAGAAAAAAAAGAAAGGTGATTAAAAAAAAAAAAGAATGAAGTTTTATAAATCATATTTCCAATTATGATGGCTATAGCTGTGATGTTATGTATCATTATTATGTGATCTCTGTATATGCATTTCCTTTTGCTAAAAACCTGAAACATTTATCTGAAAAAGTAAATTTTGTATGTACATTTTCTAAACGGTCATGTCAAAACCTCAAAATTAATTATGTTTATCCAAATAATTTCATTTTTCTCCTTGCATGTCCCTTCAATAAATGATTAATAGTTTGCAATAAATAATCTGTTACTAATAATTTGAAAATAAAAATATGCACAATTAGATATAATAAATATTTCAACAATAAGATTGAGAGGTGTTCCTTCAGAAATTTTCATCTTCCACCACTGACTAAATCTTGAATTTTTCTCAGAATGGATATGCCATAAAATTTTGCACATTAATTTTTTTATTTATAATTTTATAAACTTATTCCAAGAACCTTTTGTAAGGTACAAAAACAAAATGTTAAAAAAAACCTCTGTCAAGACAAATAAACTTGATTAATGACTGTACCTGAAGGCAGGACTAATTCATAACCCTCAGACAGAATTTCTTCAGTTTCTACTTCTTCATCTCCTTTCAGTCTATCTGCTTCAACCTTGTCTGCTTCAGTAGTGTCAGGATAACTGCTTCTGCAATTACAACAGAATACCATTTGTATGTTAAATTAATTTTGATTATCCTATTTTTTGTCTGTTTCCCTTTCTTTGGACATCACTTTATTATCATGGAGTTATTTTAATAACAATTTTAAATGGCTTACCTGTAATCATAGTAATCAGCATATTCGAAAACAACATCTCCTTCATGTAACATCTTACAGTGACCTTTGTCAAGCATGTGTTGCTGGACAGACTTGGTAGAATGAAAAGATTTGCCCTTGTCATTGCACCATAAGCAAACGTGGCCAACTCCAACTTTCTCACCTATACAAAGAGATAAATACATTTAGAATCACATACATAAATTTACATTTTAGTTGTTTGAAAGTTAATAATTTTGAAATGTTAGTTATTTATATACTTTATTATTATTGTATACTTTATCTATTATGAAATAAAAATGTCTGTACACACACAATTTTAGAACAAATTAAAAACATTAAATTTTAATAAATGAAAAAATTTACCCACAGGTAGAAAATCAGGTATGTCAAATAAACAATCAAAAAAGAGGTAAAATTTAAAAACATTTTTAATAAAAATAATTTTTATTATTATGATTGAAAAATGCACTAAAAAATTACAAAACAAAAAAATGTAGGCAACCTAGATATGTAATAAGCCCTTCAAGGTCACTGACAAACTCAGCATCAGGAATGAAAAAACTGTGGCTGACTGTCATGTGTTTTAGGTTGTCTTCCATACTTGAACTAATAAATGAGCAGAATAAACATTCTTCTATTCCCAAAACATCTTCATCCCATGAGTCTTCATCTGAATCATCTAAATAAACAAAATGAAATAAAAAATTCAAAAAACGGAATTAATGTCAGTGAATGAAAACAACTATAAAACGATTCTTACTGGAAGTTGATAACAAATAGAAAGATTAACAGAACACCGGATTTAATTTAAAAATCTTTTGTCACTTTCTAATGGCCATACATTTCTTTTAACAATTATATGAATATGCTAGAAAATTAATTTTAAGAGTTTAAGATATGTACAATAAATATTTTATTTTAGCTCTGTTTTGTGGGTTTTCTTTATTTATTTGTTCTTACATCTTTATGTAGAAGTAATGTCTTAAAATAAAGGAAAACTGGCATCTCTGCAATTGTTAACATACATGTATTAGTATTAATATTTTAGTTCATTATTACCAACTTCAACAAATTGTAAGGTATTATTAAAATAATCCACTGGAAACATAATAAGTATAATTTGGTTGTTCATACTAATTTATATATTTTAAAATAAGACTTGTTTAAATTAACATTTTAAACTATCAAAACACCTAAATGGTTACTTTGGTTCTTACTGTCTCATATCATTTTAAATAAGACTTGTTAAAGCTAATATTTCAAACAATAAAAATATCTAATTGCTTACTTTAGTTCATAAGATCTTATTTAGTAATCTTGTATATTTTTAAATAAATCTTGTTAAAGTTAACATTCGAAACTGATAAAAAACACCTAATTGGATATTTTGGTTCTTAGATTCTTACTACCTTGTATATTTTTAAAACAGTCTCATTGAAGTTAACATTTCAAACTGATAAAACACCTAATTGGTTACTTTGGTTCTTACAATCTTCTTCAGTTTCTGTTTTCTCAACAGCTTTCTTTGTCAACCTCACTGCAGCCATTTTGGACTCCAACTGTTTGTTCACCTCTTTTTTATCTTCTTGTAGCACATCACCTGATCCATCAAGTCCCTTTTTTTTATTTTTCTCATTTTCTTTCTCAGTTTCTCTCTTAACCTTTGCCTGATGTTTTGCTTCTGCCTCTTTGTGTTTTCTGGACTGTACATGGTTTTCATACTGACTCATTGTGCTGAAGTGTTTTCCACAGATCACACAGGCAGACGATGTGTCTTTCTCCTCCTCAGCCATCTGTTTAACAGCAAACAAGAAATTTTCATAATGTTTAATACATTTTCAAATAAAATTAGTTCCTTTCTTATATTAAAATCAAAATATTACAGGTCTGAAGAATAATTTGATATTCACTCTTCATCAAATAGTGATTTTAATTTTTTTTATCAACTACTGTTATTAAATTCTAAAATATCTTGGATTTTACTTCACATTTAAAAGTAAGAGATTATTTTCAGTGGGGGGAGGAAAAATAGAAGAATAAATAAGAATAATAATTTTATAAAAAAATAATAAATAAAATAAAATAATTAAACTAATAAGAACAGTAATAATAACAATAAACAAGTTTTTATAAATATACCTGAGCCTTCTGTGCTAAAACACGTTGTAGAAAATTATCTGCTGTCACTGGAGGCATCTCTGCAACCTTTCTCTTGAGGTTATACCTATGCCATTCAGTTTTATAATGCGATCTCTGAAGTTCAGCATTGGCAAATGCTACACGACATGTTATACATGTATAGACAGACATGGTTGCTGAAACATGGAAAAACGGTCTATGTCATTTGTATGTTATATTATATACTTATCTAATAATCTATCTAGTTAATAAACTATAATTTATGCAACGTTTACATATTATTATTTTTTTAAATTAATACAGTATTATCATAATTATGAGTATATCATCTATATGAAAGTACTCTCTTTTTTTTCTTTTTTTTCCCCCCAGAAATTGCTCAATAATAAGATTTAATTCATTAGTATAACTATAACTTTGCATAAGCACTGGGAAACTGGTCTTGGATTTCGAGACTGTAAAGGTTCCGAGAAGGCAACAAATGACAATTTCAATTTCAACAATTTCAACAATGATTGACTGATGTTACTTCATACTTGTTAGTTACTCAGTTCACTCATGTTACTCAACTTACTGATAATCACATTTATTAATTCATAGAAATTATAACTTACTCTTGTCAGTGAAACAACAAATTTATTTTTGTGATTTATAAAAATGAAATTAACCTATTATTTCAATATTGTACAGACTCTTATACTTAATAATTGTTGCACAACAAAAGTAACATGTTGTTGTAGTAGATGAATCCCAACAAAATATTGCGAAACATGGATATAACCAGTCAATATAATTCATCATCAACTTCCTTTTCCGGTTTCCGCATAAACTAAGATGGTTAGTTATTGAAATAGGTCCAATAAAATCTTCATTCATCTTATACAAATTACTTGTAGCAATTCATAAAAATCATTGTTTATAAAATAAATTATTTAACATATGTGATTTATTAAGTTGTTCAGTATTTACCGTTGTGGGACATTTTATTTTTGATTTCTTAACAGAGTAGTGCTGGCATCTCTCTAATGGACTCTTTAAGTTTAAGCTGTATTATTGTATTAAGACAATTTAGGTTTGAAAAGTTTATCCGACTGTTAGCATATATTTCGAAATAAAAAATCCTTTCTGTTTGAGTAGGGTGACCTAATCGAAGTAATTTTGCACTTTAGATCTTCACCACGTTAAAGGTTTTTCTTGTGTTAAACTTCATGTGTTGGCAGAGAATGAGAGATAAATATTAATTTAATATTGATAATAATTATTGTAGTAATATATATTGTTAAATTTTACTGCGATTTGATAAACGAAAGTGCGTTTTCTAGTTTATATTTGCAGTAGCAAAACAATGTTGTAGCGAAAATTAAATAATAAATTACATAGACATGATAGAGTGTGGACCTACTCAACTACTGTCAGTGGCGGGCTCTAAGCTTGAAAGTTACCCTAAACGTTAATCTATCTTGTTAAATAATCAATGTTTAATTTTATTTATAATTGATATTTGCTTACTGTAAAGCATCTCAATATGAATAAACCATTAAGACTCTACATTACTGATTACAAATCATTTACATTGTTTTTACTGTGGGATCTGCACATCTGATTAGATGTAATAAATGAATATAAAAATTATCTTCCAGGCCAAACGTACAAAGAAGGTTGGCATTGTGGGTAAATATGGTACCCGTTATGGAGCCTCGTTGAGAAAAACAGTGAAAAAGATGGAAATCTCACAACACAGCAAATACACCTGTCAGTTTTGCGGAAAGGTGTGTATCTTATGTTAATGAAATATACATGTTCAGGTTGCTTTTTCACAAGCATGTGTAAAGATGAAACAGTGAACTGGATTATCTGGATTAATCAACCAAATGTTTCTATCATTATTTATTTTTTAAAAATCAGAATAATTGGTCTTTGTGATACATTTATTGTAGGATGCCATGAAGAGAAAAGCTGTAGGAATTTGGGGCTGTTCCAAGTGCAGGAAAGTGGTAGCTGGGGGTGCATGGGTTTATAGGTAAATATTATTTTTTACATTATTTTGTCTTCTTTCTTTAAATGTTTTATTGTCATTTTTTTGAGATGTATATTTAGGTACCGGCAGCCTAGCTGTTAAAAGTTCAGATTTTGTCCATTTTCCTCCACTCCCAAATCCCTTCTATAAATCCTACCATAAAAAACAAGTACATGTAACTAAAGATCTTTATGTGCTTTTTTAAACGGTGATGGTGTTCTTGTTGTATGTTAAAACAGTTCTTTGTGTTAAACGCGGTGGGGGTAAACGCACTTCAGTGCCCGTGGTCAGGAATTAACAGTGTGGAGTAAAACATCCTAAAATAGGGTCGCTCTATAAATGCCTGGCTTATTTTTGCCGAAATGGCTTCAATGTTATTTTTAGCACAGCTAGGAGGGTCAAAGTTCAATCTTTCTAACCATGTGCACGTCGTTGCTGGCAATCACTTATATCAAAAGTTGTGTTCAAAAATGTACTTTTTCATGCCTTCAAACAATGTGTGACACTATGGTGTGTCTTCTTTGGCAAAAACAAGCTCCGCATTTGAACGTAGCATATGCTTGGCAAAATTACCATTACGTTACGTTTTTTACAGAGTGAAATCGCTGTACAGCTAGAAAGGTCTGGCACTGTTTAAAATCATTATATTTATATGTTGTTTATATTTTTAATAACTTGTTGGTTGTTTGTTTTTCTTCACTGTTCCTACTTTTAGCGTAAACATTATAACACGTGCGTAGTGAAATTGTGCTCTAAAATAAACAAATTAACATTGTTTTGCTGGTTACTATCTTCAGTTTAAAACCGTCGATTATTTTGCTTTCAAAATTCTTGTGATAAACATCGAATTAAGAATCATAAACATAACAAACTATACAACATAATAGAACAATGTATTCAGAGGTATTGATGGAATGCAGAATAAAAATCAAATCACTTTTAAAAAAATATAAAATCATAAATTGATCAGTTTTAAAACATTATTTTTGCTTGTTGATAAGCTCTGTCAGAGAAAAATTCAACAATGGTCAGATGATAGGTAACTTTTGTTTGCTGTCAAATCACAGCAAGTACAAAGCTAAGAAAATTATTTTATGTTTGCTTCAAGTGACAGACATATAACACCTGTGTCTTTAATTGCCTCTAGTCTCATGATTACATACATTTTATTGTCCCTGATTAATACCTGCAACATCTTTCTGGAGTTGACTCCAAAGATTAGCTGAATTTATGTATGGCAAAGGATTATGGTTAAACATCAAATGCTTGTAGACCTTTTAAGTAACATTTATAAATATATGATATATACACATCACAGTATCTTAACTTATTACTACCAGTTATTTAATCGAGTGAAAATTGAAGCTGCTTATGTAAATAAAGTTGTGCTGTTCTATCTAAATTGATACGGTGAATTTTTTTATGGGTTTTGCAGAATTTTTTTTTTTTTATTACAAATGTTAAGTATGTCATTTAAAAGATTTTGATAAATAGTTCACAACACAAGTTGAATTTGTCAAATAAGACAAAAACTGAAACCACAGTATCTATTTGAACTTTTAATCGTTCTGCCATGTGTCATTTTGAAGATTTTGTGAACACACATACAAACATACAGGTCTGAAAAAAATTGAGCTCATTTAGCAAGTTGGTCCCATCACTCTGTAGATTTTCAGCCTTTTGTGTCAATTACTTTTCAAACTACAGTTGGCCAAAGTAGCCCTTTCTGCTAATTGGCCAAAATAGGGCTAAAAAAACAACCAAATACCTGTCGTACTGATTTGCATATATCTTCTTAACCGCTGGAGATAGTCATAATTTTTGGTGTTTTTTCATTCTTTTTGCTACAGCTTTCATTATGTGCTAATTTTTTGCATATTATATGAAATTAAAGTCAAGAAAAAATTTGCCTGCCAGTACCTAGTATATTTAAAAGAAAATATGTAAAAAGTTCTCAGTTACAAAAATCTTATTACAGAAATAATTTGTTCTTTATTTAATGTTGATTTTAAATTTTTTGTTTTAACCCATGCTAACATATACCAGCAGATGCTAGAAAAAGAATTATAAGAAAGTATCAGAAAAAAAGATAGTTCTATTTCAACATACTATTCATTTTTGTATTAAAATGTAAATTTGTTTAATCTTCTTGCAGCTATTTTCAGGCCTTCATTTGCATTTTTAAAGAGTTTCTACATAAAAATGTTTCTTCTTCTTACGATTTTTAATATCAAATATAAATGAATGAGTAATATTTATCCAATGTTAATAATAAATTTTGTTAAATTTCAGTACAACTGCAGCAGCTACAGTCCGCAGTGCCATTCGACGTCTGCGAGAAATGAAAGAATCCTAAATTATGTGTTAAATAAACTTTTCATTGTGATTCCTTTTTTATTTTTTGTTAGAAAAGGCATACGATCGATTACAATTAACAGTCCCTTCAAAAGACTAATCAAATAGAATTCAGAAATATTATCTTGCAGTTTAAAATTCTGTTGTGTTAAACGTTAAATGTCTATTGGGTTTAATTCATCTACAGTTACTGGGTTCATAGTGCAAGTTCAGAACAAGTCAGTATCTTCTGTACATGGTTTTTTTTTTTTATCATAATAATTAGGTTTACATAAGCATCAGATACCCTTCTATGTAGTTCAGGTCTGTTTATTATGTTTCATGAAAGGTATAGAATCTCTGCAGCATAGAATAAAACACAAAAAGCCTAATATTAAAAATGGAAATTTAATTAATTTTGAAACCAAAAAAACTAACCAAGATGCTTTGTGTAACTGATAATAAGAATATGTTAGAAAATAGGAAATAAATATATTAAATTTCTTAACAAAGTGGCAATCAAAACCAAACTTGCTTAGATCCACAGTTGACAAATTCCAGAAGCAAAAATCCGTTTTAAAATGCATATAATGCCTCATATAAATCATCATAATGATTTGACACCCAGTCGGTTAGCAATCATTCATTCATTCTTTATAACAGTAGATAAACAAATGTGTGAAACAATTTCTTAATTGGTGTTCAAGCCATGTATCTGATCATTCTAAAATGTTACTTTAAATTTAGCAAATGTACAAAGAACATTTTTATTATACCTGTGTACATTAATTTTTACAGTAATGTTTTCTGCCTCTTCTTTTCCTTTCTGTATTTATTATTATTATTTTCAAAAAGGAAAAGAAAAAGAGAGTCAGAAAACACCACATTGCTGTACATAGACAATAATAAATTACCAGTAAAATACTCAATAAAAACATTTTCGTTTACTACGATTTCGCCCAGGAGCGCAAGTTCATGGTCTAAGGGAAATAACTCCATTTTATGTTTACTCGCATCCAGTGGAAGGACAGTTATGTATTTATTATTATTATTACTATTTTGAAAAGGAAAAGAAAAGGAGAGTCAGAAAACACCATATTGCTGTTCATAGACAGTAATAAATTTGCAGTAAAATATTCAATAAAAACATTTTCGTTTACTACCATTTCTCCCAGCAGCGCAAGTTCATGGTCTAAGGGAAATAACTCCATTTTATGTTCACCCACAACTAATGGAAAGACTGAGTCTCCACTAAAAAAAATGTATTTCCATAATAAATATTTTAATTGTTTTGTTTTTGTTTACTAAATTTAAAATAATAAAATTTAGAATGGTCAGACACATTAACATGTGGTGAAGATATATATATATATATATTGAATATTTATTTTTCCATTTTTCTAGGCCGTTTATTTTCAATACAGGAAAAGAACACGTGAACTATGCAACTACTACATTGTTACAACATTTTTGTTTCCGTTGGAAGACCATTTCTACATAATTTATGGAAACTAAAGCTGAGGTTTTCAGTCTCTCTTTTTCTTTTATTTCCTTCTTCTTAAAAAAGAAAATATGAAAAACCCCTCAAAAATATATATATATAATAAACTAAAACAGTTTATATAGTTCAGTGGTTCTCAAACTTTTACAAAAAATTGCGGGCACACTACAGATAAAATGCTAAGAAATATAATGCAAAATGTAAAAAAAAAAAAAAAAAATAAATAACTGAAAGAAGGATACTGCAGCTGAATCGGTTGCGGAGCAGGCTGCTGATGTTGTCTACATCTGTGTCAGATTCTTCATCATTTCGTGTATTAACGGTTCTCGTCTGGAATCTATCGTTTTTCTTCTGTGAGATGTGTGAGAGGAGTTCACTGGTGTATTTAGAGTTACCGCCCTTGTGTGAGATGTGTTCACTGGTGTATTTAGAGTTACCGCCCTTGTGTGAGAGGTGTTCACTGGTATATTTAGAGTTATCGCCCTTTTGTGAGAGGTGTTCACTGGTTATATTTAGTTACCGCCCTTGTGTGAGAGGTATTCACTGGTATATTTAGAGTTACCGCCCTTGCGTGAGAGGTGGTCACTGGATATTTAGAGTTACCGCCCTTCTGTGAGAAGTGTTCACTGGTATATTTAGAGTTACCGCCCTTGTGTGAGAGATGTTCACTGGGTATATTTAGAGTTACGGCCTTTGTGTGAGCGATGTTCACTGGGTATATTTAGAGTTACGGCCCTTGTGTGAGAGATGTTCACTGGTATATTTAGAGTTACCGCCCTTGCGTGAGAGGTGGTCACTGGATATTTAGAGTTACCGCCCTTCTGTGAGAAGTGTTCACTGGTATATTTAGAGTTACCGCCCTTGTGTGAGAGATGTTCACTGGGTATATTTAGAGTTACGGCCCTTGTGTGAGAGATATTCACTGATATATTTAGAGTTAACGTACTTGTGTGAGTATATACCTTTGTTCGTCGTCTATGTTGTGCTGATGAGAAGTATGAGCCTGGCGTGTCTTGGCAATTTCTTCAAAAATAGTGTAATATGAAATACAAAGCAATGGACTGTTAAAATGTCAAAAAACTGTACAAAGGCTATATTTTTAATGGGGTGCATTGTGCAATGTGGGAAAACATTTATCAACCGTTTGCTTTTAACAAATTATAATAGGCTAAAATTCCATGAAGTATTAAAGTTTTATGGTAGTGTCTGTGACAGTGATAGGAATATGTGTCACAATATGGCTATTTATTACACTTTCACACCCTATCACTCATCTTGTCACTGGAAAACTACTGCGCAGCCTAGAACAGCCGCGCTTGCTCATCAGCCAAAACTCGTTTCAAATGATCAATCTTTCTAATAACACGTTAACATAAAATAGAGTTATTTCCCTTAGACCACAAATCTGCGAAATTTGGCTTAAACCGTTGGGCCAAATCGAAATATATAAAACTGTTTTTGTTGTAGAAAAATCATGCTGTTAAACCTTGTCTGCAGACGTTTTTCTCAATATTTTATTATAATTTGTTCTTATTTTTTTTTTCTCCAGTTGTTGCAAAGAGCAAAAAGTCATATAAAATTGTCTGAAGTTACTTAACTTGGGTTTCTTATATTTCCTCTTAAATTTAAAATCAGTTACTTTTTACTAGTTGATGGCCTCCTCAGTTTGTCAATAAATTTAAGCTTGCATGAATAGTTATTTAGGAACAAAATGGCTACTATTTTGCACCACGTGAACTGTCCCCATTCTTTTAAAATAGTAGAATTGTACATAATTCCAAGGAATGTTTTAAAATCTCATGATCACCACTTTGATTCACAGCGCTGTATCTCAAAGAACCAAGAATGTAAATTTAACATTTTCTACAGACTTGGGATTAATTTTGTAATGAGAACAATTATAATTTTTTCCCATTATATTTATAAAAATAAAATAAATAAATTTAAAAATGTTAATCTGATGTTAATATTGTCATTACTGTTAAATTTGTTTATAATGAATAAAAATAAAATAATTAGCATATTTTTCTTTCAAATTTTAACAACAAAAAGAATTTTAATGATTGATATAATTTTTACTTTAACATTTTTCAAACTCCAACCCTTTATATCAGTTTGTTGCTTTCTTTAATCTAAACTTTCATCACAAATAATTATAATTGTATGAAATTTCAAAACATTCAGAATGAACTTTAATAATGAGAGTAACAGCACCAAAGTTATTAACAGAAACAATGAAATAAAAGAATGAAAAAATAAACAGTGGAAGAATACTTTTTTTTATTAATATATATTATTATTTTTTGTAATGTTTATATACCAATACATTCTAAACTGAGTCACAGTGTACAAACACTTAAAAGCTTTGAGATTAAAATTTTGAAAATCAAACTCTGAATTCTTGTGTTTGTTTTTGTCTTCTGTATGTAAAACAGGTGATTGCTTTTCTAGAATGTTTGTATCACCATCATTTACCATTTCTCTTTTAAAAAAAAAAAAATTGTTAGAAATATTATTTAGCTACTCTGACAGCTAGGTGCATCATAGACTGAATTATATATATTAAATATCTAACTTTGATTATAACTGCAAATTAAAAGAACCTAAAAAGATAATTATATTCTTAAGTTTATATATAGGTATTTAAAAATCAAATTCAGATGACTGTACTTTTAAAATTCTTGTAAACTTTCTTTTTCAACAAAACTTTAAAATAATTTTATATAGATTAATTTTTAATATTAAAAATGCCCAGAAAAAGTCAGAATGAGATCTAATAATCTGAACACATATAAATCATAAAATTATTTCTTTTCATCTGAGAAAATATTATTAATAATTAGGATAATCAACTGCTAGTGCTACATATCATCTCTATGCATAAATGTTTAAATAAAAACAAATTAAAAAGTACCACAAGAACAAAAATGTTCATAAAAGTTTGTTTGAAATCTATGAATGTTACAAAAATATTTATAAATTGTATCAAATTTTATTTCGTTATTATTATTTTTTTATTTTATTTTATTTTATTTTTTTTCATGATTATTTTGTGGGTTTTTTATTTTTATTTTTGGTTTTGTTTACTGTTTCAAAAAAATGTTTTATTTATTTATTTATTTGTTGTTAGTATTTTCATTTGTTAATAATAATAATAATCTAAAGTATAAATTGTTATAATAATTATCTCGATCGGCGAGCTCCCAGTCCCTGGTAATCCATTTTATCACAATTTTGCATGGTTAATATGACCTGAATGTTTAATCAAAATATTAACCTCTGAACTGAGAAGAAACCAATAATATAGAAATGTCGAGACACACCTCTACACTGTCGCTTATGATTGGCTAACAAAAAGTAGTTCACGGTCGAGTGCAAAGATGAACAAAAGCAACTACGTTTTTTCATGTACCAGTTTTTAATACTAATAGACAGTGGATATGAAAATCGATCTTCATACACATATTTTGCCGGAAACATGGCCAGATTTAAAGGAAGTATGTAGCACATTTGTTTTTCATCTCTTTATATATAAATGCATTATAAACATTTCCTTTTTAAATATAGTGTTACCGACCAGCATCCCGTACCAGTTTGCTGCAATAATAATATAATCAGGTACAATACATCTTTGTATACAAACGGTGAAGATGAAGATCCAAAATGATAAAGTGATAAAATTAATTAATAAAGACACATTTTGCTGTTTGCATTAACTTTTAAATTTTTTAATCATTATCATCGTTAATAAGTTATTTGTATTATTATTATTATTTATTATTTATTTATTTATTATTGTTGTTGTTCTTATTTTAAGCAGATGTAAGGATATTTAATCTGGCATTACTTTTTATTATTTTTTTTAATAAATCTGTGAGGTTGGATTCCATTTTATGATGAATGTGTTACTAAGAGTATTTCTCTTTAAGATTTAGTATATACATTTATGACAAAATAACTTGAAATTAGTCACTTGAATTAAGAAAACTATGAATGACAGAATAAAACTAGCCAAAAATTCTGATGCAAAAATATTATAAGAATGGTATGGTATATAAACTATATAGACTGCAGAGGGAATGTTAGTAAATCAAAGACAATTACTCACTGGACATAATCATTAGAATATTACTAGATTAAGTGAATCAGATTAGTACTTGAAGATATACACAGTTACTCAAGAAATAATAATTTAGTAAAATAAAAAAAATAAAAAATTAGCATATCTCGTTAGTATACTATGGAGGACTGATCTTGTGACTTGAATCAGTTATTTGCAAGTAATTAAGTTTATTGCTATTCCATGAGTTATTATTAACAGCAGGAATTCATGGTATTTTTTATAATAGTTTTTCATAGAAAGGAAAGCACTAAAGCAGTTTTTGGATATAAACTCTAACTGAAAAAAGTAAGACACATGGTGGTAACTGTGCCACTAAACTGTGTTCTGTTCTTTAAATCTCAAATACTGAGCTGGAACAGAAGTTGATACTGTTTTTCAACAGGTGACATTTGAGTGCATGTGTTGTGTCACATATATTACATATTCTGAAAAGTGAACAAGATGGCAGATATCTGGTTGAGTAAATCTATGTACAAATATCTCTATATCGTCTTTGAATTTCGTATAAAAAAGGCTATGTACTTTTGTTCCAACTAAATATGTTAACTTAGAACCACATAATATTTTATGGGGAAAAAAAAGAGTAAAATGCCAAAAAGTAAAGACAGTAAGTTGTATGTTAGGATACATAATTAGCCACAGGCAGTGTTAAACCTTGTTATGTGGATTTTAAAACAAAGTCAGGTTATGGTTACAAGATGATAATGAGTGTCAGTTTACTAAAGACAGAGACAGATTGTATTACATGGGGTGTTATATAACAAATAATATTTACACTCACCATATTGTTTTACCAGCAGCATTCAACTTTTAATCCATTACTGCCATATACTGTTATATTAACTGTCACTTTTCTTTTTTTAAATCTACAGTCAGATGGTCAAGCAGTGTTAAAACGCAAATAAATGTCATGATGTGACTCTGTTTTGTCACATCTGATTTATTATTTGCTCAAAACATAACAGTTTTTATCAAAACACAATGGAAAGTTACACCAGATGAAAATATATAACACATGTAATTAGCAAGGAATGAAGGAATGTTTGTTTAATGGCACTCCAGCATGAAAAACAGATCTGCTTCTGGGTGGTTATATTTAGCAAGCAATCTTCTAGTAAGAGAACAGACTGAAATATCTGAATACCTGAAAAAATATTTGGAATTATTTTTCATTACTGTCCCAAATAGGTTTAACAACATTTCATTCATTTTAGTGTTACCAGTTAATAAATGTTGATATAAAAATTTACCTGTCATATGTTTCCTCTGGTTTGAAGATAGAGAGTAAATGTACTACCACTATTTATCAGTTAACAGCTGGGGACCTTTTTATATGTACCTTCAAAGAGTTTACCACAGTATTAGGTTAATCTGACAATCCATCACTTTCAGGAACGGGTAAACATATGTTCTAAAAATATCTGGTTAGACATTTCTTGTTTATCATAGTTGAGTTGTGTTTTGGTATCAATGGAAATAATTATGCTTATAAAATGACATTTACTGGTAAATGTAGAAAGAGAAATTTTAAAATTATCTCTATTAAAAATAAAATTTAATGTTTGGCACTAAATACCATTAGTTTATTATTTGTACTTGCTTGTTCCTGTTAACTGATAATTTTTGATATTAGATATATTTATAAATATAGATATAGACTGATAGATAGATAGATAGATAGACAAGACAGATGAATACAGTTAAGGAAATAAGACACCAAACACTGTTAAAATGTTCAAATGAAATGAAACAATAAAACAAAGCAAAGACTCTTTACATAAAGTTAGATAAACTAAATATCAGTTTTCTATAACATGTTAAGATTTATCATAGATATATAATAAAATATTAACAGCTGGTGTGTATGATAATAGAATACTAAATATTACTATTAAAATAGACATTTATCTTTGATATTTAATATTTATATGCCTGTATTTAAAAATAAAAATGATAATAAATATGTTTATATATATTATTGTGTGTGTTTGTAAAATCTCATATATATAATACAGAAATATAGTATTTAGTTACCTTTTAATTTTTTAATCTATCTTTCTGTCATAAATAATGCTTAATTATACTTGATATAAATATGATGTTAAAATAGTATTTTTTAAATGGCACACACACACACACACACACACACACACACATGTATGTAGTTATGTTTGTATGTTGTTGTTATTATATTCTTGGTGTTACAGAGGTATGATTATGGAGGTTTCATTCAGTTGAATCACAAATGTATGTATGTATTTATGTTTGTATGTTGTTGTTATTATATTCTTGGTGTTACAGAGGTATGGTTATGGAGGTTTCATTCAGTTGAATCACAAATGTATGTATGTATTTATGTTTGTATGTTGTTGTTATATTCTTGGTGTTACAGAGGTATGATTATGGAGGTTTCATTCAGTTGAATCACAAATGTATGTATGTATTTATGTTTGTATGTTGTTGTTATTATATTCTTGGTGTTACAGAGGTATGGTTATGGAGGTTTCATTCAGTTGAATCACAAATGTATGTATGTATTTATGTTTGTATGTTGTTGTTATATTCTTGGTGTTACAGAGGTATGGTTATGGAGGTTTCATTCAGTTGAATCACAAATGTCCAGGGCAGGCAGAGATGGTGAAAGATGGAAAATTATTTCGAGTCATTGACTCCAACTGCTGGTCTCCAGAGCAACGAATTAAGGACATGGACTCAACAGGTAATTTAACTATTACATTTTCAAATTATTATTGTTATTGCTTCAACAAGAACAACAAATGGTTGCTATGAAGCATACAAGAAGATCTATTTCTGCTATAACATAATAAAAACAGTTGCAAATGTTAATTAAACATTTGTATTAATAAATGTTTAAAATATTTCAGCAAAATTAGTTATTATTTATTGATAACTATAAAAATAAATTTTGAATTAAATTTTAAAAAGTTATGAAATTAAAAAAGAGATATCTTGAAATATGTTTATTTTTTTTAAAGGTGTTACAGTACAAGTGTTATCTACAGTACCGGTCATGTTTAATTACTGGGTAAGTAGACACATATCTAAATACAATTAATGTTTTACTTAATTGTTTAAAGGACATACTTGTATAAGTATCATTCACATATTTATATAATAAACTGGTAAAAGAAATTTTACATGCTTTATTATGAAAACCTATCTTTGTGTTTGTCAAGGAACACTAGAATGTGGATCACCAAGTTTTATTAATGGTTTAGTTACCTGCTATTCTTAACTCATTTTCTGAACAAATGATAGGATGTTTATAATGTAGCTTGAAATAAGTGTGTAATATTTAATAATTTCAGGCACAGCCCAAAGATACTTTAGACTTGTGTCAGATCTTAAACAATAATCTTGCAGACACAGTGAAGAAATACCCAGACAGATTTGTTGGACTCGGAACATTGCCTATGCAAGCTCCAGATTTAGCTGTGCAAGAACTCAAAAGATGTTGCTTGGAACTTGGTAATTCAGAAATCTTTTATGTCTTTGATATTTAGAATTGGTTAATTTTAAAATATACATGATCAAGAAGAAAGATCAAGAAGATCATTTTCATGGTAATATCCACTTCTTTGATATACAGTCATGCAAAACAAACTGTCAGTCATTGGTATTGTTCCTGCAACAACTGGTCTGTTGTGGGTTTTATATTTCTTCAGGAAAAATGAAAATATTAATTAAGGGAAATTGCATCTTTTTGTTATTTTATTGCTACGATTTATTATGATTTAGGTAAAGGTTGGCTAGGTTATAATATTTTTAAACCACTAAAAGGCAGTTTAAATGAAATAAATCAGCAAATAATTTTTTTAAATATTATTTTAATATCTAAAGGAAAACAAACAACAAAAACAATCTTCATTTATTTAATGTTCCTTACTGAAATAAAAATATCATATACTCAGTATAAAAATACTTTAGTAATAAATGAAATTGCAGGTCAGTAAGCAATCCATCCACAGTTCCAAAATATTTTAAAACGTCAATACTGTTTTTTTTCTTTTTCAAGAATATTATTTAATTTTTGTATGTTAAAACTTTTACTTAATGTTTTTGTTACAAATAAACCTTGTAAACTGTTGATGATGTTTACCAGAGAATTCTGGATAAGGGGACGTTGACCTGTGTGTATGTTTACAATCATAATAAATACTATTTTCAGGTTTTCCTGGTGTACAGATTGGATCTCATATAAATGACTGGAATCTTGATGCTCCTGAAATTCAACCCATCTTTGCTGTAATGAAAACATTCAAATTATATTTATATATCTATTTTTTTAATAATATTTTATTATTTTTATTATTATTATTATTATTATTATTATTATTATTATTATTATTAATTTTTTTAAATTAATTATTGTTTTGTTATATAAGTATTTTTGTGTTACTTTATTTTTTTTATTTTTTTATAAAATTGTCTCATTTAAAAAGTAAAAATTATTTTTTTAAATATTTTTTTAATTTTAATTTAAAATGTTTTTTGATTGATTCATTAACACATATTTTGAAAGTTATATTGTTTTTTTTCAACTAAAGGCTGCTGAAAAGTATAATTGTTCTATCTTTGTCCATCCCTGGGATATGGAACAAGGAGGAAGAATGAAAAAATATTGGCTGCCATGGCTTGTAGGTTAGTTTTTATAATTTGGCATTTTGGTTTATAAATCTTCTGAATATGTTTTTATTTTTTAATGAGATTAAATATGATTTAATAGGCAATTTAAATTCAGCAAAGAAATATTATTTTAGTGGATGGATACAAATCAGTGATTAAAATTATGAAAAAGTAATTAATTAAAAACTAGTAAATAAAGTATTAATTATTATTATTATTATTTTTTAATCTTTCATATACCTCTAGTTAGAATTAAAGAGTTTTTATGATCAATATTAGCATTTTTAATTCATATTAATTATTCAAAATTTTGAACTCTGTAAACTCTTCCAGGAATGCCTGCTGAAACTACAATGGCAATTTGCTGCATGCTGTTTGGTGGTGTCCTTGAACGATTTCCAAAACTTAAAGTCTGTTTTGCACATGGAGGTATAACATTCATTATAAAAATATTGACACACACACACACACACATCCAACATTCATAAATATTCTTTTTATATGCCAAACAATAAAAATATTTTATTAGTCTGTCTTTTCTTTCTTTTCTGAATTCAAGAGTTCATATTAATTTTATTTTATTATTATTTTTTCTGATTATATTTTAAATTAGCATAGAAAACATATTTGCCAAAAATAAATATATCACTATTTTTAGTGTTATAAAAGATTTAAATCTAATTAAAAACCAGACAAGTACATAAATTGTTATTTTATTTATTATTGTTTTTAAGGTGGTGCTTTTCCCTACACTCTGGGAAGAATAGAACATGGTTTCAATGTGAGACCAGACCTGTGTGCCACAGACTGCAGTTCCAATCCTAGGAAATACATTGGTAGCTTTTACACAGACAGTCTTGTTCATGATGAACGGTCACTGAAATTTCTTGTCGATGTCATTGGAAAGGTAAAAATAACAAACAAATTTATTCAGTTTCAAAGGCTTCTTCTTAATAAGAAAAAGAATTAAAATAGGTTAATTAAATTTGTTTTAACCATTTTCATTATAATAATCTTTATTAGTTTGATACGTAGCTGGATATAACAAAATTAAATTAATTTTGAAATACTATTATTATTTTAAAAAATAAATTGAAACAGTCTCTTGAATAATTCATTTTCTTTTTTTCTCTTCATCTGATTCCAGGACAAGGTGATTCTGGGAACTGACTATCCCTTTCCTTTAGGTGAACACATCCCTGGAAAGATCATAGAATCAACGTCAGAATTTGACATGGATGTGAAGGTAAGAAAAATTACTTATGTCTTTCAACCACTTTATTTAGATGTTAATTGAAATTGGAACAAATTATAAATGATGCTGGTGAAGATTAGCAAAAATAACAATAAACCAAATTTGGATGTAAATATGAAATATTATTTAGAAAAAAAAACTATAATAAAATATGAAAGAAAATTATGTCATCCTATTTTTTTAAATTTTAATCAGTATTTATTATTGTAAAAATGAATTTACACTCAATACTATGTGAATAAATTTTATTTCAGAATCAACTTTTGAGTGAAAATGCTCTGGACTTTCTTGGTCTTAGCAAGGATAAATTTGAGAAGTAGAACTATTTAGTCTCATATGCAACATTATATCAGACACATTCCATGGTATATAATTTATATCTACATATTTGGATTTTATGCCAAACAGCAAAAATTGAAATCAGATTACTACCTGTGTTTTTAGAAAACAGAAGTTCTTTGTTTTTATGCCTACCAAATGAAATTATTATCCTGTTATGCATTTGTTATTGGTATGTATGTGTTTACATATATTTAGAAATATAACTGTATTTTATTTCACACACTGACTGTACTTCAAGTCAGACTTTAGTGAGTTAATTTAAACATTCACAGCATGTCACATTAAACACTCTACAGCAGAAGACATTATTAAACATTTAGTGCAAATGAAATTAACTTAATGCTCATAAGAGCACTTAACTTTACAATAATAAAATTGGATTTAGTTTTAATGTTAACATAGTATTCTATCTTGAAAATATATTTTTCTCTATTCAGTTATTAATGTTTCATGGATATCTTTTTATTATTGTAAATCTAACAACATTAGTAACTAAATCTGTACTAGCTAGACTTTCTATCACTGCATTTATTATTTTGTTGCATGAATATCATTTTAACTTTCTTTTATTATTATTTTATTCCACAAATATTAATGAGTAAAACAGGGGTCAGCAACACTTGGCCCACAGCCACATCTTGCCCGCAAGGTATTTTAGTGTCACCTGCCAACTGAACACTTGTACACCAGTTATTACATTATCTTCATTGTTTTTTCTTTAAACCTCCAGACCAAAGCAGCCTTGCTTCCTAGCATCCCTTTTTGGTGCTCAGTATTGAAGACAGTATTCAGAGAGAGAGAGAGAGAGATGATGTGTCTATGTGTGTGTACATATATGTATGATTAATACACTTGATATCTTGGCCTTCCTCCAAAACATTGCATAGCTGTCTGGACCTCTGTCCAAAAGGTTGCCAACCCTCTACTGTAAAATATGCCCAATTTTTCTATAAATTACCACTTATTAGTTTTGATTTTATCAGTATGAATATCTTCTTTTTTTCAAAAATTGTATTGTCTTTTTGATATACAAATAATTTTAGATACTATTTTAATATTAGACCTGAATTTTATTTCAGTTAATTGTCATTTAATTTACATTAGTGACATTTGTATTATAATTTTTTTTTTTTAAACAAACTTTTAAAAATATGAATCTGTAGAATATATTTTTCTACAAGAATCTGTTAAGATTTGTGCATGCATGCTTGCATGGCTTGTTGGCATATAATAAAATATATATCCTTTTCTTGTTTTGGTTTCTTATTTGTCAAAAATATAAACAAAAATGCAGATACAAAATACATCAATAATAAAAAAAAAAATTTAAAACTCATTTCCCATTAATCAGCATAGGTAATTTTTATTTCAGACTTTTTTTCAGTTTTACAACTCTTCAACAGAAAATAATCATGAGCCAAAAAATTATTAAAAAATCTATTTCTTTTTATTTGAGTCTAAGATACTCACAAACTGATTTTATTACCTTTGTATTACTAATGTAAAGATTAATTAAAGTGATGCTATTTATTCTGGATGAATGTTAGGAACTGCAATTTTTTATATTTATCACAGATATTCACAAGCACCATTGCCTATTACTTTTACACCCTATTACATTCTCTGTATGCTAAACCAATTTAGCTTTAGCATGTTCCAAGGAATGTTCTGGAATCTCAAGATCATCATCTGGTTTAATGATGCTCTTTTTAATGTCATCTTTAGCCATTTTTGTTTCTGCATAAACATCAAGAAGTTCCCTCAGTCTCACTTTGAGGTGATCAACGCAAGTGTTGTGTTTTGCTGAAATTGTAAAAATCCCATCAAACTGCACCAGCTTTAACGGACGAATATCTGGATCTACGGTTTCAAGACTTTCTGGAAGAAAACAAAGTCGAATTTAAATCTGAAGTATACCTAATAAGTAAAAATACATGTGCAGATTTCGTGAAGTACATCTATCAAGGGTACACTTTCTAATTGATATCACAGAAAGAGTGTAGGGGAGGGGGAAATCATGATTCTTTTTATATATTGCAAGGCATCAGTGAATGCAATGCTGATCAGAGCATGAAAGTAGACTATTTTTTCTAGAATGTTGCAACAAAAGAGGGCAGCATCTATGAGCAATATTAATTTTCATAAATTGTATTTAGTATAACTGTGCCTACAACTATAGATGCATTTAATTTAACAGCAAACTTTCTAAATTTTCAAAAATGTGACTCTATCAAATCACTAATGCCAATTTAATTACTTTTATTTTGTAATTTTGATGGAAAAGCATAAAAATTAGCATTTCTAATGATTCTTACAGAAAAAACACACTGGCATTTAAAGATGCTTTTGGAGCACTTTTCTGGAATAAATTACTAAACTTTGGTCAGAATTTTAAATGATTACCTATATTCAACTAGGCATGTTTTTGTATAGAAGCTTTTAACTCGACCACTCACTCGGTTCTAAGAAATATATAAAAATAAAAAAAATCTTTTTTCTTCACAAACCTGGTAAATTTTCAATTAATTTCATAATCTCCTCCAGTTTTTCACTACTTCCCTCTGTGTCACATTTATTCAAGGCAAGAACCATAGGTTTGCTTAACAAATCTTCTCTGTAGAGTTCAAGCTCCTGAAAAACAATAATTATTTTCTAATTAATTTGAAAACATATCTGTAGTTATAAAACAAATGGGCTAAATACATTATATTCACATTTGTCTACTTCTCTCTACATTTAAGATACACTAAAATAATATGGATTTTTGACAGCTCTTTGAAAGAAACAGAAACCACAATTAGAAACTTTTCTACTGTACCAAGTCAGTAGTTGTTAGTTTATGTCAAAATTACCATATTCAGTGACTCAAACAAAGCCTTAAACTTTATAAATTTATATCTTGACCATAATTTTAATGAATAATGCTATTCTGTGAAATGAAATATTTGCAATTACTTTGATAAATTGCTAATGATGTAAGACAATAAAATAAACTCCATATTCTTCTTTTTACCTGATTCAAAAGCAGTATTGTCTCAAATGCTGTTCTGTACTGGTAATTGAGTCCAAGTTTAAAACCATTAATGTCCACCATAAACAACAACAATTTAGTTCTCTCTACATGTTTTAGAAACTTGTGTCCCATTCCAAAATTAACATGCGCCCCTTCGATTAGACCTGGTAAGTCAGCAACTGTAATCTGAAATTAATTTCAATAAAAATAATCTTTATTCATATCAAATAAAAGAAACATTGTTTACCTAATGTCTTTAATTGTATAAAATATTAGTTTTTTATTGTATAAATAAACCTTTTTTAGTTCATATATGCTTAAATATTAATACTAAATGAAACAAAGGGAAAATATTTACCCTTCTAAAATCAGGATATTCAATAACACCAATCTGAGGTTGGATGGTTGTAACTGGAATAAAAGATTAATTATATATTTTTTTAAACAGTAAATTAAATAGAATAGAATAGAATAGAATAGAATAAAATAAATGAAAGTTAGTACTTTAAAAGAAAAAACCATCTGATATTTTTATCATTCCAAAGTCACTTGGCAGTTTAGCAGATTGTTTTAAAATATTAAATAAATAAATAAGTATCACTTTTATAACTTTTTTTGTAGATTTATTGCTCAAAGTATAACATATTTTTTCTGAAAATTTATAATCTGTTTTTGTCAGTACTTACAAGGATAGTCAGCTATTTTTGGTTTTGCTCTGGACACTGAACCAAGAAATGTTGATTTTCCAGCATTTGGGAACCTGTATAAAAACAACTAAAACTGAGTCCTGAAATCTAAACTAAAATTCTATCTAAATTCATGCATTTAGTTATGAATTTAATGATAAGTAAATATTTTGCAGCAATTTATAAAGAAGAAATTAATACATCCTCAGAATTATAGACAGTCTGAATGCATCCAGTTGATCAAAATGTTAATATCAATTGTTTTTTAAACTGTTGATTTTTTCAGTAACATGGTTTTAAAGTCAGACCACCATTACCCAACAAGTCCTACATCTGCAATCAGTTTGAGGTCTAAAACTACATTGCGACTTTCTCCTTTCACACCTAGAAAGTTATTTTTAGGATTCCCTCCCTTGCCTCCATGTGCAATAACTGCTGTCTGATCTGGTTCATTCAGGTCGGCTGTTGAACAAGGAAAAATATATATTTCAGAAAGTAAAAACAAAATAACTGATAATACATAATTTCAATACTTTATTATTAAAATTTAAATCTGAATGAGTGCTGAAATGCATTGTAATGGTTATTTCAAACAAAGGAAAAATATCATCTACATGACTGACAAACAAACAAAGCAATAATTTTAAAAATTAAATTAATCTAATTGCTTAATGTCTTTCCAACAGTATAAACAATTTGCTAAACTGAAAGAAACCAATCACTGAAAAGCTGTTATCTCAAATAGTTTCAATTAAAAGGTTCAAAATTCTAAATGTTATATTACTTTGTATAAGTTGCTAATATAATAATATATTAAAAACTAAAAGAAAAATATAAATAAATAACTAATAAATAATAAAACATTTAAAAAATAATAAAAATACAAAAATAATAAAATAATAATAATAATAATAATAATAATAATAATAATAATAATAATAAAAAATAATAAAAACAATAATAGTAATAATAAAAAAAGATTTCAAGATAATTATTTTTTGGTTAAATCTGTTTTCTCATGTACTTCATATTTATAATTTTAAACTCACCTAAAATTGCATTGTCATCAGTTTTAACAACAATTCCAACTGGCACCGAGATTTCTAGATGTTTTCCATCTTCACCAAGAAGACAAAATTTTCTATCAAAATAATATAAATAAATAAAGACATTTAGATACCAATTACTATCATTATTCTGTTTAATATAATTGTTCAAATAGAATGGAATTCTTAATTAAACACCTGACAAAATATACTTCACAAAGTAATTTTTTCTGGATAATTACTTTAGATATGTTATAATAACTCTATCACTGGTGTTTTTGTGTGTCTGAACATATGTAACAATCCTTAAGGCACACTCAGTTTGTACCCTAGAGGCAAGACCAGTTTTTCTTTAGAGCACTAATTATTGTTCATTATTTGTATTTTGTTTTTGTGTGCAGGTGAGAGCATAGATTATCTTATAAATATAAAATGATATTTTTTTTACTTACTTGCTGTTTGCTCCTGTGCCTGCTATGTATCTTTTCTTCTCATTCTGCTGTGCTACATCAATCAGATTAACACCTTTTTTAGCTACCACAGATACACTGCCACCATCACCACCAGTGCCACCATATTTGGGAAGACCTTGACCCCCTGCTCCTCCTCTCACATATATCCTCAGTGAGTCTATAAATCTGCGTTTCTGCTAAACAGCAAATATTCAATGAATTCAGCAACACATTTTTTAAATGTCCAAACTTTTGAAATTAGTGCATATTTTATAATTTTACAATTAACTGACTGACATGATGCAATACCTTGAGGTACTGTTTTTTTTCTATATAATTAGTGTATTGTAAATTCAATCATAGCTTCTTCACTAAGGAATGTCTATGACATGGGAAGAGATTATGCACATATAATCTTTTGCTGCTGTCCCAAGAATTGATGCAAATCCCAGCAGCTAATCTTTTTCCAGGAATGTCATATATGCAACTTGAGCACGTTTCATAGTAATCCTTTCACTTGTGAGTTTTCTGGCCTCCTCCCCACCCAAAAACCCACCTTTTTCTATTGCCACCTTGCTGGAAAGTGAGACCTACATCTAATTCAGTAAGAGAAACTGTAACTATCGTTTGATAAGACATTACTGTCTAGCACTCTCTTTTTCGAACTATAAATAATGTCAGCCAGGTGCCAGGTACCACAGCAGTCCACTAGGTCCAAATCATGGCTGGATAATTTTTGACTCACACATCAGTTGAGGAACAATTTCAAATTCCACACACTTTCATTTAATAAGTTATCTTACACTCTTATACTCTGGTACTAACTACTAAATTGCTGTTTAATTTCTTAACAGGTGCAATAGTGTTGTGTTTGATTTGATGAAAGGACCAAGATGAATACATAAATAAATAATTATAATGAAGAGCTCATTCTATTGTTAAAAAACCCCAAAAGTCTATGTTTTTTTCTCTAGTTATGTAAACATAATGTACCAAGATTTGTAGTCTTTAAATTTAATTTGTATTGACTAAAAATTAATGTATGTTTCTAAAACACACTTAGTTTTTAATTTTATTTGTTTGAATGTAAAAACAAAGTTTAATGATACTTAAGCTAAATTAGCCATTATTTGTCTAAAAATTACTTACAATAACTGAATAAGCAGTAACTGACTACTGAGTATTCACTGTATTCACAGTATTGTATTCAGTACTGTCACTATTGATAATTGAGTATTATTATTAATTTAAAAAATAAAATAACCTTGATAAAAAGAAATATATAATTTATATCAAAACATACCTTTGCTTTTGTCAAATTAGATTTTGTAGAAAACGATGCATTTCTGTTATGAAGTATCTGAAATAACTGATGCTTCCAAACATCAACATTCTTAATAGAGCACGCAGATCTAATGGACGTCGCCATCATAATTCTGTTTTGGAATTAACATTTTAAGAGCACCACCTTTTATGTCTTTGGGTATGTACGTTTATATTATATGTGTTCGATAATGTCCTTTTTATTTTTATCCTCGCTGATTTTCTTATACGTATTAATTGTTAATTATTTATCATGTGCCATGTATGCTATTTTACCTAAGAAATTAAATCAATCTATTTGACATTAAATCTACCTAAGAAATTAAATCAAAGTATTTCTCTACCTATAGCCTAACGTAGTAACGCTGTACATGGCGAATTTTAGATTACGCTTAAAAAATAAAATTAAACAAGTATTTGAACATTATCATTATGCTGGTTACTTTTTCTATATTCTATGATTAATTAAACAATGCTCTTTTCTTCGCTTCTTTCTTTTTGTTTTTTTTTTTTTTTTTTTTTTTTTTTTTGTTGTTTTTTTTTTTTGTTTTGTTTTGTTTTTCTTCCTTTGTTTAGCTGCTATGGTAAATCAGTTAACGAATACTTGTAAATATAACTAGTGCTAAACAAAATGCTCTGAATCAAGGATAAAAACCCAGCTTGTTAATGTTATAAATAAGTTTGGAAAAAAAGAGAGAGAGAGAGAGAGAGAGAGAGAGAGAGAGAGAGAGAGAGAGAGAGAGAGAGAGAGAGAGAGATTAAAAATAAAAATATAATTATGGTTATTATCAAATTATCATCATCATTTTTGTTTTTATTGTCCGCATCCGCACAGCAGAATTTCTCCTGCGTGTCAGTTCGCGTTACGATTCGTAAGACACGACGTTATCATGTGACACGAATGGTGGATGATAAAGATTAACAGAATAAGCTGCAGTAGAGTGATATGTTAATTCTGCATTAAATGTAAAATGTTCCTTGTCGGTCTGACAGGAGGAATTGCTACAGGTAAAAGTATAGTATGCAAACGACTTCTTGAATTGGGATGTCCAGTTATAGACGCAGATAAGATTGCGAGAGATGGTAAGTTGTTTTGATGATGTTTTTTTTGTTGTTGTTTAAAATGTTTTCCTACCTTCTTTTACTTGGTATTTCTGATATCACTGTGTCTTTTTAGTAATTTTATGATTAAATAATACTATATGTAGTAATTTAATTTTAGCTAGCTTTTCTTTTTTATATAAATAAAGAAGATTTATATTGTCGATGAAACCGAAAAATGAAAAGAATGATGACGACGAAAATGGATTTTTCAATTATTTATTTATTGCTAAACCATTATGCATGTCACAGCTGTTGAATGTCGGCAGATTAAACAGCACTGATACTTATATTCTGAAATATCAACTAGGAATCAATGCCAATTTTAGATAGATTTTATTTAATTTAACGAGATGGAAACATTTCACGTTAATAAATAATTTCATTTCAGGTAGATTTCTGTGATTGTTGATTATCTATAGTAATAATATGGAATAAATATAATACAAGATGAAGTAATGTTTATCATTCATCCAGTAGCTTTTATCATTTTAATTTTATTATGTCACTATATCATCATCAACTTTTGTATTTCTCTAATATGAAACAAAAAATTAAATGATATATGCTAACCATATAATATTAGTGATGGCATAACAAACTGTAATGTGACATGCACATACATCTAGCCCTCCATGAAGTGTGTTGGTCCATAGGACATGGATGTTTCAGTCACATATATATTAAGGATGTACACTAGTCAGTGATTGATTACTGATAGCACTCTTATGCCATTGCACCATCATAAGATTTTAAATACCTGTCATATTGTTTAAAATAATCTTAACCTTTGTTATTTGTCAGATTTCAAAATGAAATTACTACCCAGAGTAAAATATTTATACTCCAAGTCCTATATTGATATTTTTTTCTTTCCTCTTGGGAGACAGGTGGAGAATGCCAGATTCTTTTGATTTCTTCATTATATATGTAGATCTGATTCATACACTAAATAGTTAATGTACTATACCTGGTACTTCAGTTATGGCAAACTGGCAGCTAAAAGTAACTTAACTGCATATTGTTTCAGTGATAAATGATAAATATTTAAATCTATGTATGCCATTTTATTATTTTCATATACACATTGAAGTTGTAATATGCTTTATCATTATTTTCATTGTTTAAAAACTAAGAAACTTAGGTTTTTCTGAATCTAGATGATGAAAGTTTCAGTTGATAAAGCTATAATTTAACAAATGTCCTGATATCATTGTTACTTTACAAGTGGCATGAATTGTTTTATTATAGTACTCTTACTGTAAATCAGGAAATTAATACGAATGGCCTTCCTTTGAAATATTACTTGTGAGTACAGATCAAATAACCTCTTTAGTCCCTGCTGTTTTATTTACTTATTTATTTATTTTTAGATCAACTTAATTCTTAATTTTGTTGCAGTCCTTTACATAAATGGGTATAGTTATCTCGAAATAGAAAAATATTGACCAAATGTACCATTACAGTTGTATTTATCTAACAGTGTAGATTATTTTTGAACACTAAAAATCTATCTGTCGGATCCTGCAAACAATCATACAAAAGTATTAAAGAATTTTTATTGACATCAGGATTAGCATGTGCAGTAGATGGCATCAGAACTGATATGTTGACTGAAGACCTGCAGTGATCAGAGGGTTGACACTAACTTGATTTATTGCACATCTGCAATTTTCCCATTTGATCTTCTAATATTTAATCCATACTAAGAAATTTTTAGATCAGGTATATAGTTGTTAGTTTCCTGGTCTGTTAGACATTAATTAATCTAGACTAATTAAGATACATTTGCTCCATTTGTATTATGAATGGATTGCAATTGTGATCTTAATTTTCCTTTTCTTTGCTAATGTGTTACACACAGTTGAAGGAAAAATCAACAATTCAGCTGTTTTTTCCGTATGTAAACTGCATTTGAGTTGAATGTTATATTACAATTTTAATCTTTATTGTGTTTTAATAAAAGGTGACACAGATAAAACTTAAATAAAAATATGTCATGTAAATTTGAATAAAAGATTTGTATTTTATTTTAATATTATGATCACATTAATGTCATGATTTCTAGTATTCATTTTAGTTTTTATTATTTAGTTTTATGATTATATTTTATATTTATTTTTATTTTATTTTATATTTATTTTATTTTTGGTTTGTTTTTAACATTAACGATACTGATTGTGTGAATTATTACTATTTTTTTTAATGGTTTCTTTTTTTCTTTTTTCTTTCATATAGTTGTCCAACCTGGGAAACCAGCTTGGTTTAAAATCAAATCCTATTTTGGATCTGAGGTATTTAACAGTGATGGAACTTTAAATCGAGAAAAACTTGGACATATTGTTTTCTGCAATGAAGAAAAAAGAAATGCCCTGAATAAAATAACACATCCATCAATCATGAGGGCAATGCTTTGGGAAATATTTAAATATTTCTTAACAGGTACATTAAATCTATGAATACTTAATTATATCTTTTCCTGCTTTGTTAGACTTTTTATTAAATCTCTTTATTTTTGGGTGATTAAAACTTTAAAATCTGAGAAGACGTTTAACATTTGGAACATTTTAAAGTTTTGAATTATGAAGGTACATTTTACTATAATAAGCTGACATAGTTAGAAGAAAACAATATACATTTATAACAGATGTTGATGCTTACATGAGTTAAAAAAATATATCCAAGGTTCATTTCTTTTTTACATAATGAAATAGCTTCTTTTTTATGTAATATGTATATGTATATATGAATGCATTTAGTATTTCAATACTGCACTTTATGTATTTAATCAGAATGATATATTTATAATTAAAACATATTTTATTTTGTTTTTCCATTAAAAATTGTGCAGTCAAAATTTACATACGTTACAAAATATATAAAATATAATTTTATTAATTTTGTTTGGTATAAATTTATAAATCAACAAAATTATTGTAATTTGTGTTTTCAGGTTATCCATTTGTTGTCCTGGACATCCCTCTGTTATTTGAAAATAAAAAGATGTTGCCTTATGTCACATATATTGTAGTTGTTTCATGGTGAGAATATTTTTGGAGTATAACAGTTTTACATTTAATTTTTTTTTTATATTGACAGTATTTCACTTACATTTATGTTTTTCTGCTTGAATGTTTTCAAATTTTAAAGCAAAAGCAACCCCATGAATAAAATACCAGATGTAACCAACTTAAATAACATAGTATGACTTTTTGTGGATACTTTAATATTTAGGAGCCAAGAGGATATAGACTGTGAGTTTTGCATTTGTGAAAAAAACTTTAATATTCTTTTTTCAAGTTTTAAAAACCTGTATATATCAATTTTTTTTATTAGTACACTATATTATCATTATATATCTAAATGTTATCATATTTGCATTTAATAGAAGTTAAGCCTAACTATCAGAGATATATAATTAAACTATAGGTCTGAGTAACATGTTCCTTATTTTCAGCTCAGAATATCAGCAGAGACAGCGCCTTATGGCTAGAAACAATCTACTCTGGGAAGAAGCTAATCAGAGAATAACAGCTCAGATGCCACTGTCAGAGAAGTGCAAACGAGCCACATACATTATTGACAACAGTGGCACCAAAGAGATGACTGAACAACAAGTGACTGCTATATACCGCATATTTCAGAAATCCCGAGCTCACTGGAGAGTGAGAACATTTGTTTCATTCATCATTTCTGTTATTCTTGCCTTATTGTATTTATGGTGGTGATATTGCCAACAGCATTTTATCACTGATGTTGAGCATCCAGGCATATTAACAATTTATTCCTGAATATGGTATTTCTGATGGCAATTTTATTCCTGAATATGGTATTTCTGATGGCAATTTTATTCCTGAATATGGTACTTCTGATGGCAATTTTATTCCTGAATATGGTATTTCTGATGGCAATTTTATTCCTGAATTATTATATTCCTAACAGAGTTATTGACAACTGCATTTATTCCTAAATAACTAACTATTCCTTATGACAACAGAATTTATTTCTAAATTATTATGTGTGTTCTTGAAAGAGAAGATACAGATATTTTCCTGAATTTCATGTTTTTCTGGACAGGTGCAACCATCTGTATTTAAATTACAGATAATATAGATATACAGGTGCAAGCATTTGTCATGACATTGAATTCATGAGCATACAGATATTTTGTCCATAAAATTTATTCCTAAACAGATATTCATTTTTTTTAAATTTTAAATACATTTTTTTATGTTGTTTTGCTTTGGTGAGCATAAAGGTATTTTGGCTATACTTCATTTTCCTGTAGGTGTTATTGTGGTCAGATTTCACATTTTATAATCATATTTTTGTCACAAATAATTTTAGAATTGTCTGAATTAATAATTATTTTAAAATGAAAGGAATAACATTTTTGAGTTCTTATTCTCAAAATTGCAGCACTGAAAATCTGATACAAAAACGTTAATTTTATCAAAAAATAATATTGAAAATTGAAAATATGGAAATTTTATGGTAACCACTCTTTTGTGGAACAGTTTTCACTTATTTTTTAAAAATATATTTCAGAGACTTTAATATTTACTTTATTAAATGCATATTATATTAATCTTCAGCCATTAAATATTTAAAGTTATACAGAAAATGAAATTGATTAAATTATTAAGATGATGAAAATATATTTGTATTTAATATTTTATATCTTATTTTTAAATTTAATGTCATTTTTAAAAAAAAAAAAAAAAATCTCTGTATTTTCCACCCAGGCTTAAATCATTTTGTCTTAAAAAGGATAATCATTGATATACAGTTGTGTAAATATATTGTTTATTTAAAAACATGACATTGTTGTCGAAACACCTACAAGATCTTTTTGTAAAAACATTTTTGAGTGATTTAATTTTTTTTGAAGCAGTTTCTCTTACTCTTTAAAGAACTAAAAGGAAAAAATAATGAATGCTTTTCAAAGACACTGGATACCACATTTAATAATCTAGTTATTTAAAGTACAAAACATTAATGCATAATAAAAATATTAATACTTGATTAGTTTTCATTTCTCACCCTTTACACATTTTTAAATTAATTTAAATTTATTTAATTTTTAAACCTATTTTTATTTGAAAATGATTTTAGACTGAGATTTCCATATCCTTTTATTATTATTTTTAATTGATTTGTTATATACTTAGATTTAATTTTAATTTTTCACATTATTAAAATATATTACCTTTTTTCTTTTATTTTATTATCTTTTTGTTTTTTAAATTAATTTTCTTTATCCTTTTTCCCCTATTGTTATTTTCTGTTTGAGTTCCAGGTAATTACATGTTTTACATTCCACAGACCTGGACACGGTTGTCTGCCATAAACTCAGTACTTATTAATGAATGGTTTGTTTTTGTTGTTTCTTGTTTAACTCATTTGATGAATCGTGTTCATTTTGTGCCTTTATGTTATTTCTTGATCTATGCAAGAAGTTGTTTATAATGTGCCTTTTGCTACCTCATTCATGCTTGAGCAGTAGAAGTAGATGTAATCATAGTCCCAGTACCATCTGTCCTTATGTATCAATCCAAAAATCATGCCCTTGCTGTTCAAGCTCAAATATATTTGGCACACAGTATAGAAATTAGTAATGTCAACTCAAGCCTGTTGGTTAGAGAAAGGAGAGGGTAGAATTCATGTACCTTACTAATTAGTGTTTGGTAGGAGTTTGTGTCAATATTTGATCCCACAATTTTTCAGCCTTGATTTTCATTGATTCTTATGGGTGTTGTCGTAACCAGTGAAACAAATGATGCAACAATACAGTATGCAAATGCAGCATGCATTACATAGTTATAAGATTCTACATAAAGGTTTTTCTTTTTCCTATGCTTTTTCAATCTACTATTTTTTAATTAATTTTCTTAAGAGTTTCTTTTTAAGATGCTGAGCAGAAAGATCCAATTTACTTGTATCATTATTGAAATGTATACACAGCAAGAGTATTATTGAGCCTGCTTACCACCATACTTATCCACAGCATAGATTCCTGCTGTGCTCAGTTCAGTGCATTGTTCAGCATTTTTCTCTAAATTTTGCTACTTAGAATTTTTAATTGCAAAATTCTACCATCTTGTTCAGAAAAACAATTCCTTATTTCCTAGTTTTGTTTTCGTGATCTGCATTTGTAGACATCTGAAGCACAAGTTGGTACAGAGAGTGATTCATGTTTTTACTTTCACAGTCATTCACTGTCAAGTGTTTACATGCATTTCTTTTTTTTATTGATAACGTATGCTCAATGCTGCATTTGCATACTGCATTAATGGAATCATAGCTTAAGACTGTACAAATATCTATAGAAATATTTCTTCTCTGATAAGTTATTTATTTTCTTGCAGTACATGAACAATCAGGCACACCACTATTATTAAAATGTCTATTTTTAGTTTGTATTTTAAAAATAATTTTATGTTAATAAAATATATTTTATAATTTTTTGTTCTTGAAATTTACCATTGCAATAATTTTAATTTGTATATGTTGAAATATATATTTGCCACTGCTGTATATTGCAACAGAAAACTATTCATTGTTGGTTCTTATGGCAATATGTTTATATATTTAACATACAAAACATTTCCATATGTTATATGCCCATTAAAGTACAATATTTCATTATCATGAAGATTTTTATCATTATCATAATCGTTATCAAGTTTTTTATCATCATCATTATTGTAAGCATCCAGATTTTTATTTCATTGAATAATAAGTTATAGATATGTTATTGATTCAGGTTGAAGGTCTAAGTTTATGTGCAGTACCGTATTCCTGTATTCATACTTTGACAAAAATGAAGAATGTTTTAAATTTTTACTGATGCTTTATATTTTCATCATTGCATATTTACATCATTATGAATGTTTGATACTGTAAGGAATCATTACAAAGCATAATATATTAGCAATATGATTGTGAGTATAATGTTAAGAAGAGAACTGTGTATTCAAAATTTTTAAAAACAAATTTTTTATTATTATTTTTTTAATATGAGACATTGAAAACTGTCTTTTGAAAGCTTTAATTGTAAAAAAAAGTAAAACAAATAAATTAAAATTAACTTAATAATATCAAAATGTTTACAATTTTGACAGACATAAAGTAAAAATATCAAAAAATATTAGCCATAGCAGTTAAGAAAGTTTGTATTTAAACCAGTCAGAAAAACTAAAACTATTTCTTACAATTGTTTCTTTTTAAAATTATTATTTTTTTAAAGTCCAAAGGTTCCTGACACCTATCACCAAACAGACTTGTTTTATTCCCCATCAGATTAAATGTAGCAATATTAAATTGATCTCTAAAATTTTTCTTTATTCTGTGATACCGATGCTGACTTACTTTTCATTTCTTTATTTTTTTTTTTCCATGTACTTAACTTGTATTAAACACATTCTTACATTGGTTTTTGGATTTCATCAATTGATTGTGTAATTTTTGCATTAGAATGATAAATTCTTGAAATAAATTTCATACATTTAGTAACATATTTTTCTGAAAAATACCATTATTACTGGCTAATAAGTTAATATTATTCGAACAGGATTTAACCCTGTATATCTCAATATTTATTTATTTATGTTTTTAACTTTGATTATGAAGAAAAAGTAAACAATTTTGTAGACTATTCATTTAAGATCCCTTTTTGTCTTTATCATTATAAATATTTCAGAGGCCAGTCAATAAAAAAAAAAAATTCTATAAATGTATTATTAAAGATGCTTTTAAAAAGATTACAAATACATTTTTTTTTAACTTGTATTTCTGGTGATATTTTCATTTATTTGTTTACAATTTACTATTTTATTATATATTTTATTGTTGATGTTAATTCAGATATTCACATATCATGTTTGTCACATTTATACAGTATAATGTTAGTAACTTAATTTATTTTGATGTTATTCTGAGATAATTTCGAAAAAACAAACACTTTGTATTTTGAATGTCTTATATAAGATTTATTATTATTACTATTTATTTATTATTATTTTATTATTTGGTTAATTTTTGTTAACTGTTAGGTATTTTTATTTTGTTTTTTATTTTTTTCAAGGTAGCTTTATAATTATTAATTCAAATACATCCAAATTCAGTTTACATTTAACTCATTGAAAACAGTTTTAAAATGAGATAATAGTTATTATAAATATACTAATGACATTTTTTCCATTAATCTCAGCAGTTACTAGTCTTATTAATATCTTATATATATACAAATAAATAGAATAATTACATATTGTACTATTTTGTTAACGATGTGTATATATCTTAAAGGGTTAAATACCATGCTCAAATGACAATGCCTGTTTTCTTAAATATGCTTGCTTAAATGTTGTCTGTATATATAGTTTCTGTTGTGTTTAAGACTAAAACAGGCTTCCTGAATTATTTATTTAACATCACTACAGCAAGTTTCACATGTTTTTCTCATATGTTTTGAAGGAGAGTGAGAGATCTTTAAATAGTAATTATGAATTTTCTGAAACAAAAGGTTGCCTATATATATATATGTACACATACTCACAAACACATATACACAGACACACATGCATGCTTTAATGGTGCTTAATTAGAAAAGAAAATAATTAGTTAGCAGTACATATGTTTATAGAAAGTTCAGTATAAATTTCAAAAATAAAACACATTAAACATTTGCATGTGTTTTTATTAGATGTTAAGGGAACACATTAAGTGAAAGTATTATTATTTTTTAAAGAATTATTATGTAATTAAAGTCTTAATTTCTTTCTGTTGTTTTGTAGAAACATGTCTACATTGAACCCCTGCAGCTGGAATGATATTTACAATAGTTATGTGTATACAAAATTCAGCATGAATTCAAAATAATCTATATATTTTCTATTCATTATTTAATGATAAAAGCAAATATAAGAATGGGAAAAATATTCAGAGACAGAATTAGGTTTTTTTGTTTTTTAGAAATTTAGGTAAAAATGAATTTATTGAAATACAGTATTGTTCCCAATGTCCATATTTTCTAGTCAGTAGATTATTTATAGAATGGCGTACTCATTTTCAAATACTATAAAATACCCAGATTGAATTAAATCTGCATTTATCAATTTAATGTTACAGATCTTGTAGCTATAGAAACTTTCTTTATTTGATATTGTATGCTTATTGTATTTTTATTATATCTAGATAACTTAGAACTAAGCTTTTTGGTTAACTGTGCCTTGAAATGTCATTATTTTCTTATAAAAAGTGTGGGCTATAAGAAAATATTTATTTTTACATATGTGATAGTTATGTATGCAATTATTTGTATAGAATTAAAATTATACAGATGTAAAAGGTCCATGAATACCAGATTAATTAGATATTAAGTCATTTACTTACTATGTACATGCCATTTGCAAAAATACATGAACTAATTGGGACATATGATTTCACACCAGCTGTTAGATTTTTTTAGTATTTAGTTTTGCTGTTAACAAATTTTTTATGTAAGATTTAAACTTTACATTATGGTAACTTTATATTAAGTATAGAAGAACAATATTTTCATAAACCACATTACTTAACCACATGTATACACTGACCTAAATCAGTTTGTTGTTATATTTGAACATACACTGAACACATTTAAGAACAGGCAGTCATGCATATGTATATTCACACACACACACACACACACATCAACACCTTTCATTAACCACATAGCTACATTCATCTTAATCAGTTTGATGGTATGTTTAAAACCACTGTTGCTTAAAATAACATTTAAATTGCAACAGTCACACAAATGTTTTAACAGATTTTGGTTGGTTTTAACTTTAAAATTTTTATGAACCACGTTATTCAGTCACATGCATAAACTGAACAAAATCTGTTAGTTTTTTAACATGCTTTGCACATTAATATTAAAAGTAAATATGGATGACCAGTCACAAGTAAGCAGCATAGATGTATGAAAAAGTCCTTAACACACACACACACTCACTTTTTTATCTAAAACATTTTGTCAATACAGTATTTGTTAAAATTGTCAAGAATAAAAATGCCCATATAGCCTCTTTTAAAATCATGGAGTAAAGCTGAACTGGATTGTTGGTTAAGATGTGCACTCTATTATTAGTGTTAAATAATGCTTCACAGTATTTTTCCATGTCCATTAAAATGAATTATCTATTTAATTAATTAGCAAATAATAAAATTGTATTTGGTTTAATATGACAATTATGTAATTATATTGTTTATTGTTTATCTGACCATTATATTGTGAATCAGTTATTTATTAAATTAATGATGTAAAAAAATTTAATAGCAATTGGTTTCTCATGTTCAGTTTTTATTTATACATACATTTCTTATCAAGTATTCTAATCAAGTGTTTAATTAATCCAGTTATCCATGAAAATGGTAACTTGAATTTTTTTTAATGGCTGTGTTGCTTAACTTATGTCCTTGTAAACTTTTGAATCACATGGTTATTTATCATAACTTAATATTTAGTATTTTATAAAACTGTTATATGGAAATTGGTAGGGATACTGCTTAACTATTCAGATATGTACATTTCCATCTTGTTAATTATTATAAACTTTTTAACTATTAATCCTTAATTATAAAAATGGTAATTGGTGTGTTATGAAGGTTGCTTAACAAAAATTCTAATGTTTTATTTTTCTGATTTTAATTTTTTTTTTTTTTTTTTTTTTTTTTTTTTAAATTAATGGTTTGTATTTAAACATCTGAAATGTTGTTTTTTTGTTATGGATTTTGTGTATAACAAGATATGCTTTATTAATTTTTCTACTGAATAAAAATTTATTTGGATGTTTAATAGTTTTTGTATTGCATGAGATGTCTGGATGCCAGGTACCTCAGTCAAGATAATTTTTTTATTATGAATTCATTAAACTATTTTCTTTTCCTAATGGTGATCTATCAATTTTGTTTAAATCCATGATATATGTTATTCTAATATTCTAGAAAATGCTTCCAAATTATTCCTTGATAAAATAACTGAAAAGTATAAACCACTGAATGGTGTCAGCCCAGAAAATAGTGCTGTTTGCACATTGGACCTCTGAAGTCTGATTAACAAATAGTGTCTTTACTGAACTGATGTTAAGATCATTTTTTATTTTGATAAATTCATTTGTACAGGATTCATCACTTACTTATAGGTCCACTTACCCCATAAAAACATGTTGGCAAATTCAATTTGTCAATGAACATTTCCAATTTCTTAAAAATTATTTGATTTTACTGTTTGAGTAGTGGTGAGTAATACTGAACTTTCATTAAAAAAATATTAAAATCTTCAGTTTTGCTTATTTGTACATTTCAACGTGTTCCCTTTTTTTCTTTTTCTTTGGTGTCTGTGAACTATCATAAATGTCTTTGCTCTGGCTTAAATAAACCTAAGATTCACAATGAATTCTATAAATGGCTATGTATTTGATATGATCATTTTGTTTCAATTTTTAATAAGGAGTTGATGACTTCCCTGTAATCGGATCTTATTATGTAGCAATGCCTTACAGAATAATACAAAATAAATGACAATACTTATAATTAAACAACTGTTATTTTTTACATGTTTAGGTTTACTAAAACTATCACCAACTAGAAATCCATGTTTTCCAATACAACCAAATGTAGGTTCAAAATTTAAATAAAAAAGAAAGATGTAATCTAAGAATATTATGATTATGATGATCTCAGGTATAGGAATTCATTATTCATTGGAAAAATGGAAAAGCACTGATGTCTTGCCCTGTGAATGAATTCCCTGTAATGACATCTTATTATGTAGCAATGCCATACAGAATAATACAAATTAAATGACATTTTACTAACGAAAGCTTTATTAATAAACAAGTAACCATAAAAAAATGCACAGTATAATTTTTCTGTTATCATTAATAATTCCATTAACCAAGCCAAATGTATTCAGTTAAGAAACTTCACCATTTTGAATAATAAATGTAAAAATCAAAACAAAGTTTTTAAAATCCAGTGAATTGTACATTTTATCAGGAATCCAAGAATAAAATTGCAGCTATTCAGTGAAAGATTTTATCAAAAGGTCTGTTTTAATACCATTTTAAAAATAAAAATTGATTTTCGGTGAACTTATGACTGGTATGGAATGTCAGTATGAAATTATTAATTACAAATGATTATTGTATTTTAATATACATAATTATATTAAATAATTTTGTATTAAAATCAGTTACTAATTACATGATGTATTTAATATTTAATCAAGTGCATTTGTTTTAACAGCACAATATCTTAACTGAAAGATACAATTATGTGTGCAAATAAACAGTACTGAAATTAAACTACTGTTATTTTTTGTACCTAAGCCATTAAGGTTTTACTAAAACTATCACCAACAAGAAATCCATGTTTTCCAGTACAACCAAATGTAGGGTCAAAATTTAAATTTAAAAAAAAAAAGTAATCTAAGCCTTATTATGATGATGATGATCTTGGGGAGAGGAATTCAGTATTAAAAAATGTATTTATAAAGGGACAATCAAAATATTTTGAAAGACAAAGCAAAACAGTCTCCTAAACTAATTATTAAAGACAGTTGTGCTGAAATTGGGAAATGTGCAGTTTTTGTGCTGAGATAGGTTTGAATAGTGTTTGGTATTTAAAACACCATTAATTCAGTTTTTACAGTTCTAAGCCATCATTCACAGCGATCTGGAAATGCCCACTGGTCAAGACTCTTCCCTATTTTTGCTTTAACTGGGTCAGTTGCCTCAGATAACTGTTTGACCACCTCCTAAAATAGAAATAAGTTGGAACTTTTAATATTTCAATTAAATTCAGAATAGATAACATTTTCTGTGATGCAATATGCACTAAAATTCAAAGTATAATTATCATGTCATAAAACAAAATTTACATTATTAGAAAACAAGTGAGATTGTTGAGTTAAAAAGCACTATCAAAGAACACTGCTGAAATGGCTACTATAATTTCCCTCTAGATGAAAAAATAATAAAATTATATGCTGATCTTTAACAAGTAAGATAGAATCTTGAAATTTAATCATGCTAATTGGAATTGAGAACAAGTTGTTTGTAAAGCATGTTGTTAAGACAGTGATTGGATCAATTTGTTCGAAGATTTTTTTTTTTTTTAAATGAGACAATGTAGTAGTTTTAAACTTCCACAACAAGCTATGGGTAGCTGTCACAAGCAATATCTAAAGTACCAGCAAGCCAGAAGTCTGACAGCTTATTCACTGAACAACTGACGTTGATAGCAATACTTTTATGGAATCATCAAACATTAATTACATATTAAACAGACATAAAAGAACTGAATGAATGACTGAATAAAGAAAACATTGTATACATAAAAACATTATAACCTGAAACAGTTTTAAAAACAAATAAAAATACCAAACATGAATGATTCTTTTATAATTACACCACAGAATTATATCTTATAAGTTTAATAAGTATTTACCGGTGGTAATGTTACAACGCTGCTGTTTGTGACAACTTGTTCTGGTTTGCTTGCTCCTGCAATAACTGCAGCCACAGCATCTTGCTGTAACAGCCATGAGATAGATGCTTGGGACATAGTTATATCAGCCTTCTTACATATTTCTCGGATTTTTTCCAGTGCCTACAAAACAAATCTTTCTTATTTTGTATGTGTATGTGCTGGACTTTACTTGAAAGTTGTAGTTCTAAACATTATTATTTACTTTCAACTATAATAACCTTTATAGTGATATAGATATATTTGAAAGAACTTTTACAAAGTAATGGTATTTTATGTGTATCTTTTCATGACTATGTAAACACATGCCACAGTATTAGATAAACCAGTTCTGAAGAAATACAATAATAATAGTGAAATGGCAAACCAGTGTAATCTGTCATTCATCAGGCAAGCAGAGTTTAGTTATATGATAAATAATAATATATGACTTACAGCAATGACTTCTTCTTCCGCACCTTCTTGCCCATGACGAGCTAACTTGTTACTAAACAAATTATAATTATAAACTTTAACAGAATATCAGCAGCCAAAGGAATATTCATACCAAATAAAATACATAAATATGTCCCAAATGGTTAAAAAAACAAAAAACATATAAGTTTAGTATTAATAAAAATCCACAACAGAGGTGAATTTTATTTCTTTTGTCAGCATGAAGAATGAAGTATAGGAAGATTGTATGTAAGAACACAATAAATTATTTAATACCACTGAATGCACAGCAGATATAAGTATTCCTTCAATATTAAAAGAATCCTATATCAGGTAGAGGGAAAAGGCAAAAAATAATTAATCTGACATTAATATTTAATATTTAAAGCACTATTAAAAAAAAGGAAATGAAATTTTTGATTCATAACTTGTTATCTATCCCCTGACTTCAGAAGTTCTCATATAATCATAAATAATATAAATATAATCATACTTGTCTGCTTTTTAAATTATGTATCTATCCCATGACTCTACAAATTCCCATGTAATCATAAATAATATAAATATAATCATACGTGTCTCCAGTGTTCTTAAAAAGCTTTCCTCTTCTACGCCCTTCGGGTATGTCCTCCAGTTTCTGGAACTTTCCAGTCAGCAATCCTTGTTGTAATGGAGAATATGCCAGTATACTTATATTATTTTCCTTACAGATTCGCTGAACATCATATTCAACTGACCGCCACAACAAATTGTAGCCCATCTACAAATATTACAAATATAAACTGTATTGTCTGTTTAATGTTATTTGTATATACTATTATTATAATTAGTAATGTTATTGCTTATCTTATGTATGTATTATTATTACTATTATGACTTTTAGTAATAGTATAATTATTTAAATAAGTATTAGCCAATAAATATGTGATCTAGCTGTTATTCTACGTTGAAACAAAACATTATAATTTAAACAAAATTGTTGTCTTATGAAGCATCTTTTTATTTTAAATCTGTTTATAAAACTTAATACCATAAATACAATTTTTAAATATAAATTATTATTTCATTTACAGTCTTTGCTGAGCTTTTTGGAGATGTAAGGGGGATTACTTCTTCCCTTTTTTATTTTTGAAAAGGATACTGCTGTTTTACAATTTATATTTCTTTCTTTTATTTTCTGACCAAATTAAAGTAATAAAATGATGACAAAACAATGAATGTGCATAGGCAAAAGCTTGCTATTTTTAATGTTATATTTTATTGTTAGGAAGGACTGGTTATAGGAATGACACACACACTCTCTTTTAAAATACTCTTAACATTTTTATTCATGCTGACCTGATTAACAACTGGTTTTCCTCCCACAGCCATAAATTCTGTCAGGTTTTTAGGTCCATAGTTAGATACACCGTAACAACGAATCTTCCCAAGTCCTATCTGTCTTTTCAGTTCAGTTATTGCCTCTTCTTTATCCCTCACAAAACTTGGAAAATGAATCTAAATTATTTTTAAAATATTTTAAAATATATCTGTATGGATGGATGGATGGATGTATGTATTTTAATTAATAAAGCCAAAGTGTTAATCAGGGTTACAAAAATTAATACATATATTTCAAGATTTTTATCACAATTCTTTTTCAGTGTTAAAAATATTAGTACCTGCATAATATCAATGTAAGTGGTTTTCAGCTTCCTGAGGCTGGTTTCAATTGCTTCTTCTATCTCCTGAGCAGAATATGGTGGCGTTGCAATCCCTTCACGGAATCCAAACTTTGTGGCAATCACTGCATCTTGTCGACGTCCCTGCAGACATTCACCTAACACTTCCTCAGAACCAGAATACCCCTGTGTGGACAAGGAACATAGGATTTATCCTTTTTAAATAATAATTAATTTGAAGAAAACAAAAAATAACAACGATTAACAAAAATAATTTTATTAATAAATATATTTTTAAATAAACTAGCCAATGAATTTTATTATTATTTGGCAAATAATTAAATAAAGCTTAAATTAAATAAAATAAACTGACCAATGAATTTTATTATTATTTGGCATTTAATTAAATAAAACTTAAATAAAATAAAATAAATAAATTTTGATCTAATATAAGTTGATAAAATAAATTTAATAGTAATAATAAAATAAAACAATTAAAAAAAATGAATATATAAGACACATAAAATATTTGGAAAGCAAAATAATATATAGAGCCTGTGTTATAACGAAATATATACAAATTATTTGAACAGTATACTTAGAAACCAAATGATTTGTTTGTGCTTTAATTAAATCCTATAGAGCTTTTATTTTTGATTCAATGATCTGTATGCTTTCAACAGATTTATTTTAAAACCAAAAATCTAAGAATCTGAAAATAACTTTGCAAATTTTAAATATGTCAAGAACTCTGTCATATAACCTTGGCATAAATTACATTTTATGAAAACATCTTGATTTTCAAATACAACAAATAACCTTTTTTGCAGCTATAAATTAATTTACAAAAAAAGTGAATTACCTGTGCAGTGTCAAAGAAGTTGATTCCTACTTCAAAACATTTGTCCACAATGGATTTTGATACCTAAAATAATTAATAAAAAATTAATAAATTAGCAGCAAAACTGTATAAAACGAATCTTTGAAAATATATTTGAAACAGAATTAATGATGGATAAATATTTTAGTTATCTAATACACATTATTTCTGTTGCAAAGACAAACACTATATTACAAACAGAAAAATAAAAATGAAAAGTATTTGAAATGAAAAGGCATTAACTGGTTTTATAGTTAGAAAATAAAGTAACATAAATATCTAAAATTGCAATTTAGAAACATTGCACTAGACAAAATGTTTAACATCTATTTATTAATTAATCTTTTTATAAAATGTGAATATAATATCCCATGTTACTGTTTGCATGGACTCTACCTATGTATGGGCCAGTGACATCTGATAAAATCAAGTCATCTAAGGTCATTATATTTAACCATTGCTGTTTTCAGGGCTGTGACATACATTTGAGAGATACGGGTGGATATGATGACCCAAATAAAGTAACATTCTAGATACTGTTTTATGAAGCATCTTTTTTTTTTAAATTTCTTCACTGTTTCTTAGCTGTATAAAACTGACGCTCAAATAAAATAAATCTGCAGATATGAGGAAGACTACAGATCACAGATCTATATATTCTAGTTTAATATTATATTGCTAAAAACAGGTGTTATTTAAAATTTATCTTCAACAGTGACGCTCTTTTTTTTTACATATACAGTAATAATGTGAATTATATATTAATAGTATGTAGAGTGCCAGATTAATGTTCATTAACATAAACTACTGGAGATCACTACTGAACCTGTCAAATGGTGTATTTCACAGCATTAGGCCACTAATAAGGTAGGCTGACAAACCAAGCCTTCTATTTAACCCCAGAGAATTAAAAACAAAATACTAAATTTAAACATCAGGTTTGACATTTTAGATGAATATAAGTATTATGAAAAGGAAAATTTGTTTGAACGACTTGCTAAAAGGAAATTCTATTACATATGATCTCTTTATTTTTACTATTATAGGCAAATGAATCAATTATGAAAAGTATGACAAAGTAACTTTGTAAAAAATATCTCCTTTTTTTATTTTTTTTTTTTTTTTTTATTAATTCAAATGATTAAATGTTAATGGTTTTTCATTACGTTACTGTATAGTTTACAATTATTATTCCTCCAAAAGATGAATATTGTTTAAAGCATATGTACTATTTCTGGTTTTGATAATTAATATTAAAATAAAAAGAGTACTGAATCACAGTATTATAAACAATTGACATAGTCACATAGCTAGTGGGTGTTATCATGATCAAAATACAGGATATACTGTATCAGTTTAAACTTTTCTTTCATTTAGTATTCTGATTTGTTTTCATTAACAACATACAGTCAATACAGAGCATATGTCCCGTCGCTGTTTAAAATAGTTTTTCTACTAGTAGAACTACTTACTACAAGTACAAGATTAAACAGTAAAAACTAAACCTGAAAGATAAAATAATTCACTATCTCTGAAATGGTCTAAACCTTACCTCGACAGACTGTGCATTCCAGTTAATATTTTCTTTGTTGTTGTTAAACTGCCAACATCCATGACAGATTTGCGAAACTTTTAGATCGGTTCCTGGCAGCGTTATTCTTTTCATTTTGCAACGCTATCGTCTCTGACAGAGTTACATGCGTCATTAAATATTTATAGGTCAGAGGTCGAGGTCTTTGGCTTATTGATTTTTTAATTTTTAAAAAAACATTTCTTCACACAAACGCGCGTATATAAAACTCACCCAAAAGATTCCAACAATAACATGATTAGTTATTATAATAAATAAATAAATAATGAAGAGCGAAGTTGGTTGTTGTCTTTTCCTCCAGCTTTTCGTCTGTCTAGCCTCCAAAGTCCATTGCACATTCCCTGTGCACTAGTTTAACAATATCAATAATATTTTCTTATTCTTTAAACTGGAAAATGTTTAACTGTTCATAATCCTTTTACTACATTTTATTTATTTATTTTGTGTCTTTTTCTTCCTCTTTTATTTACGAGTCATTAAAATAAAACTGTTTTTCTTCTTCTGCATGAGAGATATCGCACGTAATTTTGATTAAGTAAATAGAAACTAAGAACCTCTCTCTCTCTCTCTCTCTCTCTCTCTCTCTCTCTCTCTCTCTCTCTCTCTGTTTAAGACATTACATCTGTAGAATTCTTTTGAAGTAAATGAAAATATTAACAACATGAATGAAAATTTCTAGTAATGAAATATATTTTATTGGTAAAACATAACTCGAATTTTATAAATTAAATATTTAAGAAAAAAACTAAAGTAACTGCTTACTGAACATATCCATTTATCAATTAATTTATTTTGACTACAGTCAACTATATCAATCAAAAATAATAATAATAATAATAATAATAATAATAATAATAATAATAATAATAATAAAATTAGTAACAGTAAGATAGATATGAAGAAATACTGTAGCTAACATCCAACAACAAATTCTGAAATGTAAGATTATATACTACATTTGGGTTATTTTTCAAAAACAACACCAATAATAAATTTATTACAATTTAACATTAAGAAAAAATAAGTAAATTTCTGTCTGTCTCTATATCAGTGTCTCCCGTTTCATCCATTTTTACTTCCATTTCCTCTTTTCCGTATGGATTCTCTGGCCGCATGTCACTGTACAGTCTTTGATCTTCTTCCTGAAGCATTCTCTCGTCTTTCTGTAGTCGGTGTTCTTCCTCTTGTCTAATTTTCTCTTCCTCTTTTTTCATTTCATCTTCTTCCTGCATTCTCCTTTGATCCTCCTGAATTCTCGCAGCTTCTTCCTGAATTCTCACCTGTTCCGCCTCCAATTCCGCGGCTTCTGCTAGACTTAATTTATCTTCTTCCTCTCTTCTTTCTTCCTGTTTTCTATTTTCTTCCTCCTTTCTCTCCTCATACTCTCTCTGGTTTAGTTCTTCCTGAATTATTTTCTCATCTTCTTCTACTCTCCTTCTCTCTTCCTCTATTCGCCTCTCTTCCTCCATCTTTTTTTCTTCTTCTAACGCCCTTTCATCTTCCATCCTTTTTGCTTCCTCCAGTTTTCTCTCTTCTTCTAACCTTCGGTTTTCCTCCTGCATTCTTTCTTCCTCCGTCCTTTTTTCTTCTTCTTGCATTCTCTCTATTTCTAGCTTTTGGTTTTCCTCTTGAAAATGTCTATCTTCTTCTTCTTGTCGTCTACTCTCTTCATCGATTCTCCTTTCTTCCTCCAATTTCAACTCCACTTCTTCCCTAATTTCTTCTTCGCGTCGTACTCTTTGTTCTTCTATCATCCTCCTCTCCTCCTCCTGTCTCATCCATTCTTCCTCCTGGATCCTTCTCTCTTCTTGCTTCTTTCTTTCTTCTTCCTGCCTCTTCTTCTCCTCTTCCTGTCTTAGCCATTCCTTCTCTTGCCTCATCCATTCTTCTTCTTGTGTCCTCCATTCTTCTTCTTTAAGTCTCCTCTTCTCTTCCAGTATCCTCATCTCTTCCTCTTGCATTAGTTTCTTTTTCTCTAATCTCAGCTGTTCGTCTCGTATTCTTTTCTCTTCTATTCTGATAATTTCATCTTCCTCTTGCAATTTATTCATTTCCTTTGGAGTCTTGTCAATAAGGTTTTCTTTCGAAAACGGTTCTTCAGTACATTCTCCAATTCCTTCTTCACATTTCATTCCTTCTATCCCAAGCGTTATTTTATCAGCATATCGTAGGCAGTCGTCTTCTTGGACATTCATTCTTGTTTGTTGTTTTCCGCACTCTTCGGTATCTGGCGCCCATGTTTCCTCCTGTTTTCTCTCTTCACCTGCTCTTTTTATTATTTCTTCTTTATTTTTTCTAAACTGTTCCTCTTGTCGCCTGATCTCTTCTTTGTATTTCAGTATCTTTTCCTCTTGTGTTCTCTCTTCTTCCTGCCTCGTCCATTCATTTTCCTGTTTCATCCATTCTTTCTCTTGCCTCATCCATTCGGCATCTTGGGCTCTTCTCTCTTCTTCTTGTATTTTCCTTCCTTCCTCCAGCGTTCTTAAATCTTCTTCATGCCTCAATTGTTCTTCCCAGTTCTGTTTCTCAACGGCCATTTTAAGAACATCAGCATACACTTGCTCTAATTCATATTTCTCCAGGTTATCTCCTGCCTCCCTTATCTCTTCCAGTTGTTGCGGCTCCATTTCCACCTATTTCTAGGAGTCTGTTAACTGAAGAACCAAGAAATTACTTCTCTCATAACTGGAGGGAGTATCTGTAATAGTGTATAATTTAAATTATAATTTCTAAAAAATTACATTTACAATTATTAAAATTGAAAGGCGATTAAATAAACATCACAGTGTCTGTGCAAGTATACATTTACATCTTGGTTATAGTTTTCAAAAATATTGATTTTGTTATTAATCGCAAACATTAAATGTTTTATTAATACAGAGGAATATATTCACAGAAATAAAATATGAATTTTCTTAATTTCTCTAGCCATTAAAACTTTTTTGTCGTGTATAATTAATGTTGCAATGGTTTATTTGTGTCCATTGATAAGACAAGGAAAACTGCTAATAGGTCTAAGTGTGACAATCGGTGATCTTGAGATTTTTGGCAAGTACGTGTACAAAGTCGTTTGGCGTTTTTGTTACGTAAACAAATGAACCTATTCAGAACATATGTTCAGTGACTGCTTAAAGTTATACAAAATATTAAACAACTGGCCATGAACTTAAAACAGTTTTTAAAAATTTACTTACTCAGGATATTTCATTGACTGTCAAAGTTTGTCGTTTGTTATTTCACGCTATGTTATTTCCGGTAAAATTAGCGGTTTTATTATCTCCCTTCGCTTATACTTACTAAGTTGAAATGACAAATTTGGCGCCAAATTTATAAGCTAAAGTAGGACTTAATATTATTTTCATGTAGCTACAGATATGCAAGTGTGCTTTTAATTTGTAAATAGTCTTTATCTTTTGAAAGAAATGATTTTATATGAGAGAAAAAAAAAAAAAAGTAAATAAATAAATAAAAATAAAATAATACAACTACAACACATACAAAAAATAAATAAATAAATAAATAAATAAATAAAATAATAATAATAATAATAATAATAATAATAATAATAATAATAATAATAATAATAATAATAAATAAATAAATAAATAAATAAATAAAATAATAAAACTGATTTATTGAAAATAATAATTATAACCTTATACACGTTAGACAAATTTTTCACTAGTTTGTTCACTATACTAATTAACGACTAGTTTCTCGTTGTTATTGTTGTTGCTGCTGGCATTATATTTGTACTCCTTTTTTAATTCATACGATTGTTATTATCTTCCGACACCGACTTTATCTCTTCAGTAAAAGATTACCTTTATGTTCTCAGTCTTAGCGAAATCATTCAGTTTCAGTGCAATATCCTTTTTTTGGAAGGTGACCTGAATTTAAGGTCAAAATATTAACTAAATGTTTATCCTTTCGTTTATTATTCAAAAGGGTAATAAAAAGAAGCAGTTCCGTGATTAATGGTACGTACTTCCCCAGTTATGGGAAGGTGATTATGAAAGATCATGTGACTTAATCAATATATATGGCGATACGGACCATTTATACAAGAAAACATATAACAGACACCTAAGAGTCGTTAATAATATTGTAATTAATCAAACATTCATACATTGTTAAATTCGAAGAAAATAAATAGGCACTTTGCTATTTGAGAATGTTGTAATTAATCTGTATGTATGTATGTATGTGTGTGTGTGTTTGTGTTATAAAACAACAAAATTACTGATAAAACTGAGCAATTTTTATTTTCAATATATTAAAATTTAACAATTTCATTGAGAGCCGTATTAACAGGAATTGCCAAACATTTCTGTTTACAAAACATTTTGTAATACTTCTGTTTCACCATTTAACCAAACCTACACCCTGAGTGTTCATACTATACATTATTTAAACACAACCAAAATGAACAAACGTTTAGTGCTCAGTCAAGTCTTGCAAATAATAATATTTTGGTACAAACAGGAATGAATTACTGTGCCTTTAAATGTGACCGAAATAAAATTGACCAAAAGGAACTGTGGTCCACTGAATTACTTAATAATAATACTAAACTTATATAAAGAACGCCAATTTTAAATAATGAATCAATAAATAAACAAATAAATAAACATCTGCATGAAAATACCAAAGAAAATGCTTTTAAATTTTAAGAACAAACAATAAAATGAAAAAGGCTTGGGGATAATCAAATCTAAAATAAAAACTAATTCATGTGTTAATTAAAAACCTGTATTTGTAAAAGTTAAAACCTTTACTTTTCAACAGCTTATTAAGAACAAAAATATAACTGCAACCAGTTTGTCAGATTATTAAATATTTCACCATTTAGCAACAAAATAAATAATATTATTTTGTTCTCTTGCTGTTCAACAGGTCATATTTAAAAGCACAATGCTGACATCCGATTTTGTACTAAACCTTACATAAAATAGCTTATGACAAAAGGTCTTAAAAGATAATTTATAAGGCCATGTGGAACATGTTAATATAATACATTAACAAAATACACTGTACACATACACATATATAAATATACATTTGCGGAAATGCCATACTTCACCTCAACGTAATCATTTGATTTTAATTCAACAGCAGAACATCAATAAACAAACTAGAAACTACGGATTTATCGACATGTTTCAAATTTAATATGCCTTCCAGAGAAAAAATATTATTTCTATTACCCAAACTGTATTTTTATATATATATAATGAGAAGACGTTAAATGAATTATTATTTTATCAATCCCTTATTGTTATGTAAATATTAAACAGCTTCATTCATTTACAAGAAAAATATATGGTACAGTTAGATTTAGCTTGTGAAATTCGTTTATTAGGATTTATCTATTTCCATGAAAACTATTTTTATTTAAAATGCCAGAATTTTGTTTTACGATTCTAGACATTCTCCATTACACCCATTACCAAAATATTTTTACATCAAATGTTTAGTTTTTTTCTAAATGAGAAAGTTTTTAAACGACTTAAAATTTGTACTGGCAGCTTCTTTTTGACAGTCAAACAAAATCAATGAAATGCATTCTTGATGGATGGCTGAATGTTTTGACAGCTTACAACTGAGTGAAATATAACAACAGTCTCCAGAAAACTCTGTGAAATCAAAAGAATTTTACAAAAATGTGGTTCAAACTATACATATTAAATAAAATGTAATCAACAGTTATCACAGAAAACCAGACAAATTTAAACATCATTTTGAATATTCATATACACTAACCGAAAATACTGAGCCGTTAATATCAGAATTATTTTCTTTAGTATATCGACTGTTTTTGACATTATTATTATTATATTATTATGTCTCAAACTTAAAGGAATATTGTAATAGGAGATATCACAAGGAATCTCAGACTAAAATGAGGGGATTGGGTATTTATAAACTCACCGAATAAGTTTTTTGTCTGAAGTTTGCCAGTTTAGTAAACGTTAAATTCCGATTAGTAAGTTATTTCTTGCCAGGCACTTCAAATACAAGAGTGAGTTAATCTTCTTCGTTTCCGATTACCTTTTTTATATTCTATAATTCGTTAGAATTTTAGGTGTTGTTGCAGCCTTATTAACTGCAAGAAATACTGAGGAGGTAGGTGGGAAAAACAATGTTTTTTTCTTTGAAAAGAAAGAAACCACCCTGAGATGCATTAAATAAATCAGCTTTCCTAACTTTTTAACCTTACACAAAATTATCGAAAAACCGTTATTAAATTCATGATACCATTAGTATCTTACTATATTACTGAACATTAGTGTTATTTTATAATATTCAGATTACAACTACAGTATTGATGAAATTATGTCTCCATATTTAATTACGTTTGATCGTTCTCGAACTAAACTTTCTTTATCAATGAGAGACAAAGCCAGAGAGTGAGATTCGAAAACTACAAATATATGCCTGTTACTTAAATAATTAATTAAAATGGTACAGAATGTTGACATTTAAATAACGTAAAAGGTTAAAAAAAAAAGTTATAAATGTTTTTTAAAAATATATCTTGGAATGTTTTTTTTTATACTTTTTCCCTTCACAGTTCTCGAAATATCCCTTAACTTTTAAATTAATTCTAATTTCGTTATTGGTTTGGTGAAATTATCAACACTGAGTAAAGTTTCAAGGATGTCAATTGTTAATTAACAATACATATACTATATCATGGATATAACTCAGAGATACATTTATATAATGTGCACAATAACAATAATAAAGTTATAAATAATTAACTACATATCGGTTAATGTGTCAAAATAGTTGTATTCAGTACACTATATTACCATTTTCACAAAATGTACAATTTTAAAATTTTTCCTTTCTTAATATTCTTACAAATCCTTTTTGGATTATGCTACAATATTGAAGCAAAGACTATTATTACTACTGTTTATCAGTAGTAGCTGTGAAAATAGTATAAGTAGTGGTAGTAGTAAGTTCTTGTAGTAGTAGTAGTAGCAGCAGTATTTAAAACAAAAATAAAAATATCCTCTGCATCTTAAACTTTACACTTTGTTTTCGTATTATACACATACTGAATTAAGTAGCTTCAAAAACGATTTCTCTTTTCCTATTTTATTGTAGTCCCATGCACCCGTCTTAACTAATTATTTGTCATTAAACTGCTATGAAATTATCCATTTAACTTCCTTTATAATTCATGAAATTTGTACTAATTATAATTTAATGAGTATTATTATATTTCTTCAAATATATAGAAGTACATTGATAAAATGAATTTTAGACTGATTCTTATTTATGGATCTTATCTGAAAGACTTTGTCATTTCCACAGAGCTGGCATCATTCCGTCCTCGAATGTGTTTGATGACGACATAGTCTTTGAGAGCCCTGGGCATCGGCAGGAATTCCACTTTCTCCAGTAACCTATGCCCAGCCATCTTTCTAATGCACTTCCGGCATAGATGCTGCAACGACACGACACTGTGCATCTGGACGCGGAGGCTGTGAATGTTGTCGTCGTGTTCAGACGGTCTGGATGGGACGTAGTTTGTGTACAGGGAGCTCCTGGCGCCGTAGTCAACGTAACCTAACGACGAAAGAAGACGGCATTGTTCGAAGTGCCCCTTTTCGGCTGCTAACTGAAAAATAGACTTGTAGATACCATTGGAAAAATATTTGGCAGGAACATCAAGGTCACAGTTATAGAAAATCATTAGTTTGACTACATCTATTTTATTACTCACAACTGCCTCATACGCGGCAGTCTCGCCTTGATGGTTGTAGATGTCGTGACGACTACCTGCTCGTAGTAACAGTTCTACGACGGCGATGTAGTTGCGCTTGATGGCGATGTGGAGAGCCGTGTCTCCTGTTTTGAACTCGCGTCTATTCAGATCACAGCTTGCTTCTATCAATCGCGAAATGGCGTCTTTGTGGTTGTAGCAAACTGCCTCCATGAGTGGTGTCCTTCCCCAGTAGTTCTGAACATCAATAGAACTCTTGGCGCAGATAAGGGTATCGATGATATCCACACATCCATTTCTTGCTGCATAGTGCAAGGCCATGTCCGAGTTCCTGTCGGTGATGTTGAGGTCGGCGTTGTGTCGAAGTAGTCGCAGAACGGCGTCGGCTTTGTTATTACGTACCGCCTTCATCATCGGTGTCTTTGACGTGATATCCTGACTGTTGACATTAACGCCGCGTCGCAGTAATACGTCTAACATTTGACAGTAGCCATCATCGGCGGCATAGTGGCAAGGCGAGTTGCCAAAAGTGTCCTTAGCATCAAGTTTGGCGCCAGCTGAAATGAGCAATAACAGACACCCCATTTTGTGGCGAAGTACAGAAAAATGGAGGGCAGTTCTTCTGAGAGTTGTTGTCGTCTGGTTAACGTCACATTTAGATTCTATTAAATACTGCAGCATATAAGTGTAGCCACGATACGCTGCTAGATGTAGAGGACATAAATCTGAATGATTCTTTTTTCTCACCTCAACGAATTTCGCACTTAGATCGATTTTGTGTTGTGCTGCTAGCCGCTTCAAAAGCTGCAGTTCGTTGTTTAGCACCGCGTCGTAAAACTCGATCCCAGCCATTTGAGTACGAAGCAGCATTACAAGCGATCGCGATATTCGCCTGTTTACAGCATTCCATGCACCTTCTTCATCACTTCATCGTCCGATTCTCCCAGCCATTATCTCCGTGTTCATAAAACTGCTTCAACAAAGACAGAAAACATGGCGGCCATCACTCGGTCTCTGTGGCAATCAATCCCATCTTTCTTGTCAGTGACGCACCATCCAAGAATAAAATAAATTATTATCAAGTTTTATGTAGATGTTGTGATCTGGAAGCGAGGCTGACGTGGTTAACAAGCTTCAGTGCTGAAAGTTTCGATAACTAAGTCGAGCAAAATCAATATACAGAACACGACTCGTCATTGAGCGGAATGTATATGCTGTTTTCTCTCACTGTTCTCACTCAAATTTTACATGCATTTCATTTCATTTTATCACCTTAAATAAAAATTACTTTAAATCCATTTCCGTGGAATTCATCGTGCGTCACGTGTGTGTGTGTGGTTATTTATTTGAAGGTAATTAAAATATATAAATTCGCATTAAGTATTGATTTATTTTCTTTTTCCATTTTGCTTTTCTTATGCCTTCTTTTTTAATTTAAAAAATTGAGAAGTATTTTTCAAATAAATAAATACACACACACACCTACACATCTCTCTCTCTCTCTCTCTGTACACACACATGGCAGCTAAAAAGAATTAATGATTTGACTGTTTATTCTAACCCTGAAAAACGTTCTTTAAAAGTTATTTATATTTTAAATAATTAAGATAAGCTAAAAAAAAAAAAGTGCCACTATGTATATATATATAAAAATTATAAAAAAAGAAAAAAAGTTAATATTTTTTTTATATATCTATTCTTTTTAATTTTAATATAATTTATTGTTTCAGAAAAGGCATTGTACATCTTCATATATGTATTTATTTTGCAACTTTTGTCTGATAATGATGGCCTGTTAGATTATTCCTACTTGTTGCTTTTATCAGACATTCATGTTTCATTAAAGTAATTGTAGCCTGTTTTTTTTTCTTTTTTCATATGATCCCTTCTACAGAATTTCCATGTCATCCTGGTCTAAAATGATAAATTTCACTCACAACTATTTCAAAAGCACATAACTGACACTTAATAATCGTTAATGTTATCTTTCAGCCACTAGAAACCCCTGCTACATTAGTCAACAGCATAAAAACTCACAAAATTACGGAAAAACAATGAAAATTTTGTTTAATAACGAAAAACAGAATTAGCTATAAATACTATTAGGACAGGAACCCAGATGTCATTAACTGAAGAGATACTCAGAATAGCACATATAATAACTTTTGATAAAAAAATTATTTTGCACCAAAGGTTGATCCTTCAATCATTCATACTTTAAAAACCATGCTCTAATGAACAAGCTGGCATGCAACTGCCACAATTTATTAATAATTAACAAATCAACACCAACTGTTTAATTTTATTCTTTTATTTAGTATTTAGGAAACATTTATCAAAAACCAAAAGATGCTGTTGATTGTGATATGTGGATTACATTCAACCCTGAATTACAGTATTTCACAATTGTAAAATACAAGACAATATCTCCCTCTTGTTACATAATTTACAGACGAAAATGTATTAATCCATATGAAAACATTCTTTGTTACTGCTGGCTTCAACCCTATGACTGAAATAAAAGATATAGCAACTGTCTCATTTGTTAAACTGTAGAAATTATTCTGATGAACCATGCAATACATGAAATACATCTTTAAATACTTGTTAATACTATAGGATAAATTATACTGGCATAGGTCTTTTCGTGTAGTTTGAAAGAATTTTAACAACTAAATTTCATTACCTTTTACACACCCTATAAAAACTTTATATGTAGAATCGATAAAAAATAAATAAATAAAGGAAACAAAACCCCCTTAAAAATGCTAGCTCACTAGTAACAGCTTTCTACAATACTCATAAAAGTGCATTTATGTAATTATTTCAGATATTAATTTAAGATGTTGATTATATTTAGATGTAAGTTGCTAATCAAATCTATATATATAAAAAAAAAAAAAAAAAATCTTTATATATCAGTATTAGATTGTGATAAAAACCTTTTTACTTATGTATATCTCTGGTGCTTTGATCTTTTAAAAATGTGTGGTTCATTTTGTAAATTATACAGATTAAACGTAACATGATGTGACACCATTATACAAACAGGGCAGAATCAAATTTTTTAAAACACTGAGGATACTTTTTAAAACACTAAGACTTCAGCATCATCTAAGATATTATGTTTCATTTGTACTTTAATATTACACTGGTTTGTTTAATTTACACATTATAAAGGAATACATTTCCTAAGAGAAAGTTATTAATTCTGATGAAAAACTATGAATGTTGTTAACTAATCCATTCTTATATTTTAGGGAAAAAGTTTTGTAATTAATGAGCATATATATATATCTGTATGTGTGTGTGTGTCACAGAAACAAATGTTTTCAGAATGAATAATGAAAAACATTGTTACACAATAGACTTATATGTTCTCACAGAAAAGTACATCTTTTCTCTCATTCTTTATCATTCACACTCCCAGAGAAAACAACACTATGTCAGTTTTTTGGCCTTGTTGTACAAGGCGTCCACCACTTTTCCCATGCTGTTAATAGTTTCCAGAGCACTTCCGTATGTCTTGTCAACAGGTGTCTCATCAAACACTATTAGAACTCCTTCTCCTTGATCCAGAATGCCTGCAAATAATAATGGTTACAACCCACCTATATTAAAAGAAATGCTTATTTTTGTGTATCTTGAAATGTTGAAAAATATACTCTTAAACTGGAAATTCTCAATTAACGTGTTGATGTTTTTCTTTTCCATTTGAAAGAATAATTTTAATTTGTTACATTATTCTTTTCATTTTGATTTTCAGAAAAACGCAGTTATAGTTTTTAAATTATATCTATTAAATTAATGCAGTGTTCCAGTGCTAAATTATGATATTAAAAAAAAGAAAGAAAAGGAACTAGTCAGATCATTCAAATGTATTATGGGTAACACTTGAGTTTGATTATTTGTTACTAGTGTATTCAATAGTCAAAGAACAGTGAAATACCAAAACAGTTAAAAAACAATTTACTATGTTTAAAGTTAGTTATAAATAATTATTTTATTATAAAAATGATGTCAAAAACTTCTTAAAAATAAGTTTGTTTATTTCAAATGCAATAAAACATCTATATGAGAAAAATATGCCACAGAAGAAATTTATAAAACATTTAAGGGCTATGTCCCATCTACCACTGCACCCACATACCTGTTTTATTATATATGAAGAAAAAATAAATAATAGAAATTATATCTGATTTATTTGCATCAACCAAAAATTAATTTAAAATCATTTAAAATTAGAGAAACAATAATTTTAAAAAAAAAGAAATATTACAAACAGTAATTTTAAATAAATTATAAGTATTTTTAAATTATCTCACCATGAAACTTTTTGTCCAATATCATCTGTGATAATTTCTTTTCAACATTCACAATTGGCAATTTTATAAGACTAGCAACATGGTCCACCTATAAAAAAACAAAACAACATATAATCAATTTTGTTTTGTATTAAAATTTTTTTATAAATATTATGCAACAATGAGCAACATTATATGTTGCCATATTCAGGCACTCTTAAACCATGCCTTTGAAAGATATGGTTGAGGTAAAGTCCTTACTTATTCTTAAAATGTTTATTTATTTAATTTATAAGATATTATAAGTTTACAAATTACAAATTATACTGAAATAATTGATCTTAATTTACCTGAACTCGGGAGAAAGGTTCAATAATTCGACATAGGTTCTGCTCCAGCAGGTTATCATACAAAGTTTTCAAATGTGCACACACGATAGGGTCATCCTCCAGCTGTGCCTTGTACATAGTCAGTGTCTGAAATGATTACATTGCTAATCATCAGTATTATTAATAAATATACAGCTACTTTTTCAAGTTTACATTTGGAGTTATTATTTAACCCTCTGTTTGATTATTGAAATACACAAAATATTGTTTAAAAAAACAAATCCACTACAGACTTAAAATCAATTCTTTGTAATACTGAACTGTAATGTTCATTTGTATATATAAATAATGACCCCTAAAAAAACAAAAAAAAACCTCCTTATAAAACATTTCTCTAATGTACGAAGTTTAAAAAAAAAAAAAACAGACAACAATAAATCATTCAATAAAATACATAAAAGAATATATATAAAATTTAGTTAATTTTTAAAAAATAAAATTATACAAATGACATTTAAAGCAAAATCCAATGTAATTTAAGCTTTCTGTATTTTAATTTTCAACCTGTATGGAATGATAATTGTTTTGTGACATTCTGATTGTTAGCTAAATTAAATTTTTATCTTACTTTCTGGAAGTCAGCTAATGATCTCTTGTGACTGGCTGATGCAATACTTTTCATTGCTTCAACTTCAGGTCCTGCATACTTCAGTGCTAACTTTCCACTTACAATAGTATTTACCTCATCAGAGCTGAAAAAAAGAAAGATAAATCATATCATATGGAATAATGTACACATTAAAACATCTATAATGCATAATCTAAGTTTATTTTACTTCTTGAATTCTATTTAATATATGATTATCACTATAAGGATTCTCATCAAACCAATGAAGATGTTTAAAAAGGTAAATAAAATTTTAAATACTTTCAAAAACTTTATATATTATTTAGAGCAACAGGGTAATAAAGCCAAGTTTATTAAAAGTATAAGATTTCACAAATAAATTAGTTAAATATAAACTTTCAAATTAAACATTGTACTTTGTTTTTTTTCTTAATCACTAGTTAAAAATAAAAAAACCTTCGATTCTTGCTTCATGATGAATATCAAAAACTTACATGTTAAGCATTATCTTGCTCATAAGCATATATTTGAGAGCTATTACAGCTTTTGGGCTGTCAATGGAATCGTAACCTTCAAAAGCTTCATAGAAATATGAGTATGCAGTTTTGAAATCCCTCTCATCAGCTGCATGAAGAATACCTAAAATAAAATATTAAATGTTTTTAATTATTATTTTCATTCTGTTACAATACTGCCACAATTGCTGGCAACTGAAAACTACTGTATTTTGTATTCCTAATTTTCAGTTAAAGAGCTTTATTTATTTCATTATAAATGAATGAATGTCTAGCAATGGTTCTTTTTGTCCAAGTTTGGCATTATTTTAATTAGATTTCCTGTGAAAATATGTTCACTGCTATTTACCTGATTGAAGATCAAGAGCTGCCTGTAATTTTGGAGGACAATAAATGCCATTAGCGGTAGTTCTGCCAGATGTTAAAGCTGCTCTGTTGAGTCATAATAAAATAAAATACACAAACCATTATTAAAATAATATTTACAATAAATGCTTTTAAATGAAGTTTTTTTCAGTTGTAGTTAGGGTACAGTACCAACAATAATACTGATAATTATATTTCAATATTCAGTTTAAAATTGATAATAAAAATGCAATATATTTAGATCTAGAATCTAGAATACATTATACATGGTAAGGTAATCACTTGTTTAAAGTCATAAAATTGATTTTTGCCTAAAAGTATTTTATTTTATGTAAGCTTTTACAGAAATTCATTTCACAAATAGTTGTGGACAAAGGTATTAATCATAAAAAATTTGGAATGAAAATGAACAATAATTCAGTACATACCGTGCTTTTGGGAGATTGCTAAGAGCATGGTAAACTTTGCTTTCTAGAAGTTGTACCTCAACCAAAAGTGCTTTGTCATCAAGCTTTTTCAATTCTTTCAACAAGGTAGATGCTACAACAAACAGTTTTAAAATAATATAGTATATGCAGGGAATTTAAAAGACATTTAACATGCATGAAAAAAGACTTTAGGTATAAACTAATGAGCAGCACTAGAAAATGCTGAATCTGGATTGGTTTGATGATTTTCAGTTTTTTTGCAGATTTACATCCCTGAACATACCAACTTTCAGGTTCAACATCTCAGTTTCATTAAAAATGTCATTTTTATGGTGTATAAATGCATTTACTAATGCTATCCTTTCATTTGCTATTAAAAAGTCCATGAAATAGTGACAACCGTTCACACTAAAAATCTAATATCACATATGAAACTGATCTAGGTTACCTCCCCTGTACTATTTTACAGATTTCTGTTGTGAAAACTACATCACATTTGGATAATTGATAATTTTTTAATCCTACCATTCAAAAGAATATTTAATTATGGAATATGAAGTGGAAAGCATTTATCCTATTTATCTGTTAAAAATGGTTCTTGGAAAGAAATCAAAACAGGAATCAGTTCTGAAAGCAATCATGAATAAAACATGTGGCTTATGCAAGGCAGTACAAGTAAGAAAGCAAATCAACACATGGCAAGAATCGTCATGAATCTGACTCATGTCATTGTCTTCAACCAGTACTTCATCTTTGTTTACTTCAGAACATTTTGTTTTGGGCAATAAAACTTGGTTAAAAGAGAAAGATACATTGCTCAGTTACTGGCTGAATGTCTAAAGTTTTCAAGCATGAATAAGAAATAAGTAATAGGGTCTAATTGTTTGGCTGCTCTTCTTATATTTGTGTTTTCCTTGTTTTGTGCTTTTCAATCTGCATGCAATACTGAAATCAAAATTTCTCTGAAACTGACTATTCAATTCTAATGAAACATAGAACACTTGTACATCAGTGACTTTGACATTACTATAGAAAGATTTTGGTGATAGTTTTCACTTTATAAAGGCAGACTGCTTAAAAGCTCACACTTTAAGACTTTTTAAACAAATTTTTTTTAAATTAACAAGCATTTGCTAAAAACGTTACTCTATACACCCTATAGCATTGTCAACATATACAATTGATGTACTTTGAAAAAAATCAATTCATAAAACCTCAATATGCCAGTTGTTTATAATTCAACCAAAATCCTGTGTTTAAAATAACAAATTTTTTTTTTTTAGAAAAATAATCAATAAAAAGTGTTAGAAAATATATTTTTAAGAATTTAGAGCAAAAAAAAATATTAAAAAACACATATTACTTTCATTATAGTAACTAGTTCAAAGGGCTACAAAAATCTTATTTAATAAAAATGTGTTTTTTTTTAAAAATCATTACCTATTTGAAGAGCTTCTTGATAATTCTTGGTGTCAAAATAAACTGCAATAAGTCGTGCCTGAAATTAAACATATTAATAAAAAATAAAATAATTGACAAACAAGAAAATATTAAATAAAATAATGAGATTAATGATTTACAGAATCAAAATGTCTCCATCTTATGCAAGTGGTAAGCATTGAAAACGTATATACAAATTACATGATCTAAAAAAAATAATTCTTTGTTATCTGAGTGAACTTTCATGTACCTTCAATTAACTTTGGATAAGTATAAATATTCATGGTTAATAAACTTTCACTTATAAATAGCCATTTAGTTTTCAACCTACAGGCTTGATTTAAAATTACCTCAAGTGCTTGACGCAAGAAAGTCCTTTTCTCCTCTTTGGCCCAATCAATGCATTCTTTACAAAGTTCAACCTAAAATAAAATATATAGTCTTAACCAAAATTTACAAAAATTAAATGGCATACACTTTTCTTTGTCTTTAGACAAAGGGTAAAAACACATATTAAAATTAATTCTTAAAAATTTTGTGTATAATAAAATAACCAGTGCTTTTTTTTCTTTTTAAATTAATATATACAAGAAAAGCTTCCTGTGGGTATATTATTTACTCCTGAAAACCACTGAAATGTAGCACAAGACAAAAATCCAAAGTTTAAAAATGTTTTACACTGCTTCTCTAATTATAAATTTACTTTTTTTTTTATTTACCTCAAATACTAATTTTTCTTACTTTACCATCATATCTTCATTCAAACACATAACTTAGTAACTAGTCGGGGATACATTAATACAGAATTATATTAAATAATTTTAACGTGAAAGTACTGAGTTATAAACACTGAACATAAAAACTGACCTCTTTACCAGTGGCTGCTTCCATATCGAGGAACAAGTCAACCAATGCTCGGACCAGTTTGGCTGCTTTAGCTTTACTAACCAAACTAAGAAAAGGTCGAGTAAATCGAATAAGGCCAGCAAGCTCTGAAATCAGTTATACAGATACATACTTACTATGTGAACATATCTTTATTATGTAAGAAAAGAGAACAATTTGTTTTACAGCTTTAATTAACTACTGATTCAGGTCACTATAAATCTGTTTTTCCTGTGATGCCAAATCATATTATTATAAATATAAGAAAAATTCAGGTAAGAAAACAAAAACAACACAGACATCATAAACTGTTTTTTAAATACTCTTACAATTAGTTTAAATGAAACTGAAGAATTTTTAAATGGCACACACAGTGTTAATCTGTTGTCAGTGAACACTACAACTAATATAAGATAAACATTTTGTCCCCATAGTTCAGTTTAACATACACTGAAAACATGAAATACCTGTGGCCATATTTGTCTTTGCTAATAAAGATCCAAGTTCGAGAACAGCCTGCTCCTTTGTCTTGAGCCATTCTTCTTCATCTTCTCCTGAATCTCTTTTCACTAAAATTAAATTATCTTAGTAATAATTTTGTACTACTTCAAGATAAACAGTGAAAAAGCCCAATTACCTTGCCTGAACAATGTATGGATTCATCATATTTTCTAATAAAACAAAATAGACATTTTTGTTTTAACTATTAAATATTAACTAAATATTTTATGTTATGTCCTTTTAATATTGTCAGATGTGTGCGCCCCTGTTTGATAATAATAATTTAAAAATAAGCATATGCTTAACAACAACAATAAAGCAGTTTTTTTACCACATGCAGACAACATAGATTTTGGTCTATTCCATCATGAAAGCCTTTTTGATATCTAAACCAGAATACTGTGGATAATATGAGAAAACCAAAAGCCTGTATAAGAGGGGAAGGGGAAGGGGAAGGGGAAGAGGGGAAGGGGAAGGGAGAAGAGAGAGAGAGAGAGAGAGAGAGAGAGAGAGAGAGAGAGAGAGAGAGAGAGAGAGAGAGAGAGAGAGAGAGAGAGAGAGAGAGAGAGACCTGTCAAAAACTGACAGTCTATACTGAGTTTGTCCATCAATTATACCTGTAACTTGTATAAATAATAAAGCTTTATTATTTGTTTGATATTAAACAATTCTGAACACAAAATCATGGCAATGCAAGTCAGACTTAATTTTACACAAATATCGACACTGATGATTAGAATAATTAGTTTAGTAGGAGGACTGTCTAACAATTCGGTAAAATCATTCAATAATGGTATATAACATGTATTAAATTATCAAAGAAACAAAACTATTAGGAAAATTGCCTTCTACATAAACCTCAAATGCGAGACCTCCTAACAATTAACGGACATACAGTAGTCATGAATCCAACAAATATGTATTTTAATCGAGACTAATGATAAAGCAATTTTAGAATTTAGGATAATCTATTTGAACTATTTCTAACTACAACAATATTTATAAAATAACACTCTGATTGTTCTTCAGATAAACAACTTGGGAGTCATATATCATAAAAATAATACCTATATTGGATAAAATATCAATGGCCCCTGACTTGTTTGTAGTTTGCAAAGCAAGAGCTCTCTCCAACTCTACCGCAGCCATTATTACTCGTCTTTGTTCTCTAACTTCCACAAGGCTTAGTCTTATTCTGCAGCGCACCGCATTCATAGCGCCACACCCTTCTAAAAATCGCATATTTATTTATTATTATTATTTTTTTATTAAGTATAGAGATTAAACCATTCCGTTAAATTACATTAAATATAATCCGTTTGATAGACGAAATATCATAATTATTATGCACTATATTTCTAAAAATATTACCGAAAGAAACAGCTATCTATAACAAAATATACTTTTTATTATTATTTTCAAAAAAAAAAAAAAAAAAAAAAAAAAACTGAAATATATTTTAAAAGATGAGTAGAAAGTAAAATATAAAAAGACAGATTAAAAAGTGAATAATGATAAATATCACAATACAATGAATAAAGGTGATCCTAAAAAAAATGAAATTTAATTTTATTCTATTTAACTCCTTTATCTTTTAAACCTATATTTATTTATTTATCAAATTTTGTTATTATTATTATTATTTCTTCGTGATCTTCGTGATCTTCGTCGCCTATATTTCGTCTCGTTATTTATCGTCATCATACTACTATTACTACTACTTTATTATATTATAACAAAATATGCTACATTCTAAACTAGACCAGATTAGACTATATTATTATTATTATTATTATTATTATTATTATTATTATTATTATTTAAACTATTGACTTAACTGGAAAGAGGCCCATTTCTTCATGACCTAGTTTTCAAAACTGACATGTAACGTGGCATTAAGTGGTTGCGCACCAACTCGTCACTTTTTATGTATTACATTCAAAGACAGCACGGTCGTGTAACAAGAAAGAAGAAAAATCGATATTCGAATTTAGTCATGATTGCCTCATAGCACAAATTGAACTACTCGGAACCTAACGAGTCAGCCACAGTGACAAATCTCAGTCCAGTGGATAATTACGAGTCAATAATCGATTTTCGTTTGGCGGGTTATTCACGAACGACGTATGTTGTATTTCTACTGTCATGTCTTGTAGATCGAATAGGCCACTAGATCCACTTTCTTCTCTTTTTTTAAAATTAGTTTTCTTTAATAATAATAATATTAATAATAATAATAATAATAATAATAACAAAATTAATAAATAAATAAACATCGTTAGAGCTATTCGCTTATTTTTCAAAAATAGTTTAAATTTACCTAAAATTAAATAAGTTTACAAGTGTTATATTTATTGGATAGTGTTCTGTTATTCTCGCCATCTATTTCTTCATTTACATTGTTCCAACATGGATTAGATTTGTTATTTTTTAAAGTCTGTTTTTCTTGCTCCCTAAGGAGTAATCTACTGCTTTATTAATCCTACTCAATGCGGATATTCCCTGTTCCTGAAAACCGTGTGTGGGGGGAATAAAAAATATCGACATAAACGTAATAACTGCTAATGAAGAATAAAAAAAAGCGTTGATAGGTTGTTAAGCAAATACATGTTTTTAATATCTATATATGCTTAATAACTGTTAATAAAAAATAAAAAATATGTTGAGGTGTCATTATACAATTATCCATTTATATGCTAGACTAAGCTAATAGCAAACTTATTTTTTTATTCCAAATAAATGTTTATTATGTAATATTTTTGTTTATCACCATCATGTTTATGTTTGAATATTTTCAATGTTCAGTGTTTTCATTATTTATTTTACCTTCTGTTAATGACTGTTCTGTTTGTACCATGATGTATGTGTGTTATATATAAGAATCTGTTAAAAACAGGAGTAGTTCAATTATATGAAAAAAGGGGTGAGCGCTATCATTGTTATACATATAATTTAAATAATACATATGTTTCACTAATAATAAATAAATAATGTGATAATAAAATAAAGAAACAAAGAAAAAATGCAGCGAATTAAGGAGACCGTTAAGCAAAATGCTTTATTTTGCTCGTTTCTGAAACTGAGTGCGTTCCCCTATTCTGCGTTTACTTATTGATCCGAATCATTCATCTTCTTTAGGAAGAGGCAGAATATTTAATGACTGTTGGCCAGATAATAATCGATATAATGTCAGACTGAAACCAGTTCACCTGTTTGCGCTTTCTGCACACGTTAATCCATTGCTCGATGTTTGTTGACTCCTGTTTATTCGGTCAATATCAACAGGAACATTAGAGTAATGACGTTAACCCATTATCTAATGGAATCTCAGTTAACATGACTGTACGACAGTAACAGCAACAGTGCGTGTCATTTCGACAAATAATAATAACAAAAATAAATAATAATATTCAGAGAAAAAAAATGTACAGACACATATATGCAAAACTTATATATATACTATACACACGTGCTTTTTTTCAAATACATGCATATTATCATGCACACATATAAATTAATGAATGCATACATCACTCCACGTGTGTATGCATCATTAAACATATACATGCATATACGATTATTTAAACATACATCCGAACAGAGATATATGTACAACTGCGTGTACACATGCACGCAGGGATACATACACACTATTTATACATATATGCCCGCTCGTGTGTCTAAAAAGCCTTTTGAAGAGAAGTGAAAATCACTCATTTAAAATGACGAAATAATTATGTTCATACTGCAGCTGTAAATATTTTGTTTCCTGCAATGTTTTTTTTTTTTTTTTTTTTTCTTCTTTTTTTTTTTTTTTTTTACCATTTTATTTCTTTCTCTTTTTTGTTGGTTTTTTTTGGTTACTAAATATGTTTTTATAATGCTACTTCCAGAATGAAATACCAAAATATTTAATTTGTAATAAAAACCTGCATTTTCTTCTTTAAGTCTGTTTAACCACTCAGGTTGAATATTGTTATGGTTATATTATTGATCTGAATGTAAAATATAATTCGGATCTTTTACCGTGTTTCTGGGGGTAAAATCGATCGGAAGAGCTGGACGAGGAAGCAATCTGATTGGATCCCAATGCGCTCAGTAGCATCTCCAAGGTGATGATGTCATTGCTGCATTATTTATATTGATTAGGCAGAAATTCAAGAAAATGGCTATATGGAGAACATACATCCGTTGAGGCGCTTTCAAATTCTAATTACAAAAAAGAAAAACTGTGAACTTTTTGGATTTATTAACTAAGGATACATACTGAAAGAGTATATCTTTAGCTACAAATATGTTATGATTTCAAGCAATATCTAGATTCCAAGCTTTTCAAACGGACATTTTATCGCAGATCTGATTTTCAGAACCATTAAATATGGGAACCGTGTTGTCGTTTTCGCCGCGGCCAAGAAAACCGCTGTATGAAGACATAAACCTGAACAATTTCAATTACGAAGTTTTGAACAATGCCAAAAACCAACAGAAAGACAAGAATTTCAAAAGACACACCATTTTTCTTAGTGCTTTGAGCTGGAAGAAATTTACAGTGAATACGAAAAAGAAAGAGAAAAATTTAATCAAGGTTTCAAACAGTGCATATCTCGGAGGGAAGTTTGAGAAAATCGACAACAATTTTAATGTTGAAAATGTGAACATTAACAACAATATTCAGAAGTCAATTTCGTGTTATAATCTGAAAACGGGACAAGACGAAACGATACTAAATAAAACCAAAGTTGTGAAAAAGGTTGAGAAATGTGCCAGTCCAAAACGAACTGTTATTCAGGCATCGACCTCAGAACTGTTGAAATGTCTCGGAGAGTATTTGAAAAAGAAATGCAAGAGATTAAAGCATTTCGAAGGAAGCGATCTCATAATCTGGTTGCGGTCGGTAGACCGTTCTCTTTTGCTTCAGGGATGGCAAGACATAGCATTCATCAACCCAGCTAATGTCGTATTTGTTTTTCTTTTGGTCAGAGACATTGTGTCGAGCGACGTGGAAACAGAACACGATCTTCAGGCCGCAGTTTTGACATGCCTTTATTTGTCGTATTCTTACATGGGCAACGAAATCAGCTACCCGTTAAAACCATTTCTGGTAGAGGACGACAAAGAAAAATTCTGGGACCGCACCATACTCATCGTTAGAAAATTAAGTAGTGGAATGCTGAAAATAAATCGCGATCCAGGATTTTTTACAGAAATATTCACTGAACTGAAAAGTTATTCGCCCTGTGTGTGAATGTTTTAGTACATTAACTCCAGCGATGAAAAAAGTACTGATCGGTAACATTTCTTTTAATTTTGTATTATTATATTTCGCTCAGAGAACTGAATTTAAAGACTGTTAATTGACTTGGAAGAGTTTGTTATCGATTTATTCCCAGAAGAACGCTGAGGAATTTGTGGCCCTGGAGAGCGACCTGATGAACAGAAAACCGAGGGCTTCCTTTGGCTGGGTGCTATGCGCACAGTGTCACAACATTCGTAATGGTTTTCTTTTGTTTTCGGTCTTCGCACAAAGGAAACACATTTGATTAATATTTATCAGTTTTATGAAAATACACGAAACAACATTAATAATAACAAATTTTAAAACAATATAACCAGTAATATTATTTAATAATCAACAGAAAGAAAGAAACAAAAAAAAAAAAAAAAAAAAAAAAAAAAAAAAAAACACGCCAATAATGATATTGTTTACAGAACTTTTTATTATTTCTAAGCAAAATAAATTACAACCAAACAATCGCAATATTAGTAATTTTAAATTCTTCAATTTTTTCATATAATTAATAATTTAACAAATAATAATATTTAGCTTAGACGACTACAAATTTGAATATTTAAACAAATAGCTTGCTTTTAGTAGTAGTGATAATATTAATAATAATTTTTGTTGTTGATATAAAACAATACATTCATATTTTAGCCGTTCATTTTTAAATTCAGATATTATTCCTTTTCAATCATTATCCACATTATTTTTAATTAAATATTTATCACAAATATCCACCGAAACGTTGAGATGTATATACTTTTCTTGATAAATTATGTTTTTAAAAAAATCAAATAGTTTGAATTTTATAATATGTATTATATAATATGTAATCTATAATGTTAAAACGATTATTCAAAGCAAAATTAAAAATAATTATTAATATCGACTTTAAATATTTCAAAACTGAAATAGTGTGCAATGTATGATAACTATTATAAACTGGAAATATTCTTTGATTTCACTGTATATAATCATAATGTGTAAATATTCCAAAAATTCATACACATAAATTATAATAAAGTTGTGAAGTTATGATATGTTCAGATATTTCCATAATTATTTCTGTAATTATCTCATTGTAAATATTTTAAATATTCTCATTAACACTGTAAAATTGCAATTAAAAAAAAAAAAAAAAAAAAAAAAATGGTCCCTGAGAAAAAAGTCTGTTTTTATCTTTCAATATTTATTTATTTATTTATTTATTTATTTATTCATTCATTTATTTATTTATCTTTCTATGTTATGTAAAACATGTTATATAATGACCGTAACTAAAGTTATTACTTAACTTATTTAAATAATGTGAAATGAAATTGTTTGATTTTGAATATGTATGAGTGCGTGGGTTTGTGCGTTTGTGTATGCTCAAGTTGTTGTATATAACTGTGTTTTATATATATATATATATATAGGCTGGTACGAATTTTGTTATTTGACACTACGTTATTTAAATTTGTTTAAAGTAATTGTTATAAGTTTAAACAAATTTTTGTTATTTTAGTGAATTAATCATTACGAAATAATCATTTGTTAAATATGTAATATTTTTTCATATTTATCACAAATAATCATTTCTTATGAAATTTTATTTATTTTTTATTTCTTTACAGAACAAATAAATGAAAGGTATCCAAAAATAATTTTCATACTTAGAAATTTTGTGATCTTAATATTTTTTCAAGCATTTCATTAATTTATAATGATCAGAATCACATTCATCTTTCTCGGACATCTTTTTTGTCGTTAATTACGCACATTGTTGCAATAATTACATTTATATGGTAAGATACATTAATATTATCAATTTTTTTTTCATATATGTTTGTTTTTTACATTAATTTTATGTATATACGTATTAAGTATGAATGAATAAATTTTTATAGGATATGTACGTACCTTCACTATATTTTTGTGCATGGATGGGTACGTATACAACAATGTATGTTTGTTTTTGTGTGTGTGTGTTTGTTTGTGTGTGTGTGTGTGATGGGGTATTTTTATACGCTTGTCTTCATGTTTGTGTATACATTTGATTAATATATACAAACGGATGTTTTAAATTTAATTTTTTTTTTTCAAATGTACATTATCTAATACTCATATTGGCATTTTTTTTTTTTTTTTTTTTTTTTTTTTTTTTACGCTTATTTATGAAACTGACGTCATAACATAGAGTATAATTGTTATAGTGATTTTTATTATGTACAGACATTATGACTGTTTCTGTCGTAGCTGGATTACAGTCAACATCGAATGTGATGTAGAGATTAATATGCTTTACGTGGGAAAGAAAGAATGTCCTTGTGATAAACCGTGAGGTGATGTGTGTTTTGATGTAGTTAGACGTATGACAGATTTCATTGAGATCAATATGGCTATGATAAAATGTTTGTAAATGCTCATGAAAATAAATTTTTAAATAAAACAGTTTCGTTGACGACTTTTTGTTTTGCAAGTATCCTTTAATTTCTTAGCCGAATTAATTTCTTGTTTACAATTTCTTATAGTTCTTTAACAAGTTAGAAATAACTAGCTTATCGATCAATAAGCACATTTTCAAATAAACAAACATACAAACAATATGAAAACTCAGATATAGTTAGACACACATGCACACATTTAAAATGTTATTATTACAGGTAAATATTTTATTTTGATCTGACTCAGTAGTCTTTAACCTATAATCCCATCAGCTGCATCGATCTTTTTATGTACATGCATACATATGTATGTGTATGTGTGTGTTTATAATAATTTATCTAGTTATCTCCATGGTGGTTTCACACACACACACACACACACACACTCCATCTCTGTCAATGTGTCTCCAAGTTGTTTTCTTATTTTTAAATTAATTTCCACTTTAATTATTAATCGTCTTTTTTCCTGATGTTATTAATGTTATTGATTAGATTAAATATTATCAATTTTTAACGAAGATAATTTGATCACGATAATATTTCGAAGTGATTCATTTAGCTAAATACCCTCGCTCATTGACAGGATCAACCGAAATTAGTCGAACGTCTCAATGGTTGAATGAATTATATGACTTTATTTATACTGCTACATCATAATTATGTAAAATCATTTTCAGTTTTTCAAGCCATCGTTGATACGGTTTCCTTGAATGTGTATTATTTCTGTATATATTTATATATATATATATATATATATATATATATATATCTATATTTAGTGTATATATGTAATATATCTCTATACTTAGTGTATAAATATGTAATATATCTCTATACTTAGTGTATATAGAAAGACACCAGTGAGATCTCATTTTATCTTCATATTAACCACACACCATTGTAATAAAATATTCCTTTCCTTCGTGTAAATAACATGATATTTATAACTAATAGCATTGAGTATTTTCAGCTTGACGAAACACGACTTCTAAGACAAAAACAAAATAAGCAGACTTTAATTATCAGTTAAGATATAATCAGGTCTATTTATAAATGAAGTAGGTGTATGATTAATTGTAAACAACGATATTCTTTTAGTTTATTATCTTTTATCCATTCATGTAAAATAAAATGATTTACCTACGTCATAGTTATAAAAATACCGTAAATCTTTTATTTCTTTTTCTTTATTTTATGACAGTACTTTTTTTTTTTAGTTATCATTTATTTAATTAATATTGTTATTATTATTTTACTTTATTTATTTATTTATTTATTTGTTCGTTTGTTTGTTCATGTATTACAAAATGATAATAATATTGTATTTTTTATAACATATTCTAAATTACCTTTTTTTAATTTAAGGAGAAATACAAATTTATTTGACTATTTAACATTAATTTGCATTGGGACTGTGCAGTTTCGAAGAAAAATTACTTTTGTTAATAAAAACAGTAATTTCAACAAGTGCTTTTACTTGAAAATTAGTTTTTGAATTATTACATTTCAATGCTCCCCTCAGTATTATTGCGCGACATTCTAAGCGAAGTGGTTCTTCTGTTTTTTTAATCGAAACTTATATAGCCGAGGACCATCAAATACAGATCAGTTATTTCTGCATATGCCTACTGACGAGAACGAGGATTGTCCTACAGGTCCAACGAGAAGAAATCGTCTTGGGACCAACAAGCCTCGTGCCAGACACCTCACGTTTCAGAGTTTTATAGCATTAAATAAAAATGCAGTGGATCAGTTAGTGGAAAAAGAGCGAGAGAAAAAAAGAACGATTCAGAATGAGGTAGACAGTTCTAGAGAGGGAGAGGAGGTGAGAGAGAGAGAGGGAGAGGAGGAGAGAGAGAGAGAGAGAGAGAGAGAGAGAGAGAGAGAGAGAGAGAGAGAGAGAGAGAGAGAGATAATAATAATTAATTTCAATTATCCCGTAAGGTTATTGGATTTAAATGTTATTGTATGAATTAAGCTGGTTCCATTATCTGCCTAATCTTTGTTAATGGTTTAATGCGATGAATGACCGCCGAACCTCAAATCAGTGATTCTCCTCAATGCACCGATCAGTTCCTTCTTCAAACACAACTACAAATATATCAGTGAATGTGCTGAATCTAAAGATGTATCACCATGGTAACAGTACTTCTGTAACAAATCGTTTCAGATGCCTATCGATCTCATGTTTTTCTGTTATTTTCTCTGAATTGCGCAGGAAAACAGAATAGAATTGTCTACTGGGATTTCAAGTCCCATAATTATAATAGACAGATAACCATATTTTTCATTATAAAAAAGAAAATAATAAAAAGAAAATATAAGCTTGGGGTTACACAGCAATCATGTGTGTATGTGTGTGTGTGTGTGTGTGTTGATTTTCGTGTATACGTGTATGCTATTGTATAAAGGCCTCTATACGCATGAACAAATGAATTTATATATATACGTAATGCTCGTATGTATGTATATGTACGTATGTATGTATATGTACGTATGTACGTATATATGTAGGCGTATATACGTAGTCCTATATCTGTATGTATTTATACGTGTATATGCTTGTATGTAGGTGTATTCTTGTGTGACAATGGCAATGACATTTATCTGAAAATAACATCATGTAAACAAGCCTGGATTCCTTTAAGTTATGACGAAGAATGGGAAGGTGTAATATCACAGGAAACAGGCCTCTACGATGATGAATACCATGTGAAATTATTTTATAGCACTGGGTCAAAACAAAATTAGAACGTTTCATTAATACTGTAATGTAATTACAAATGCATTAATGATTGTTTTGATAATGTGTTTTATTAAACTATATATCGACTAAATATGATTATTTTACTGCATTTCGAATCCATTTTAAGTGATGACTCAGTATAAATTTTAGTACTTTACTTTAAGGGAATGTGGAAGTAAAATATTGTTCAGTGCTAATGGATAAAATATTAATAAAGAAACGGCTGTGTATTTTGCTAATTGCAATCAGCATTGTTATTATATATAATAAATAAATATATAAATAAATAAATAAATAAATTCATGTAATGGTAGTTAGTCCTCATATGAACTAAGATATCTCTTAATAATTCAGTCTGGTTTTATTCTTTTCAGCAGTTTACCTGTAGATCTTCAGGGTAACAACAGCAATAATCTATTATTATTATTATTATTTAAAAAAGAACTGTACGCTGCATTTAAAACGGAAGATACATATCTCTCTCAGTAAAGACAAAAAAACATTTAATGTTTACTTGTTTTCTGAAGTATTTAAAACTATTTTTTAAAAGATAAACTAATTAATTTTGCATTAGTTTTCTGCCTTTTATTTATTCATTTATTTCATTTTTTTGAGAATTATTTATATTACTGTTTCGATAACTTGCAATATATCGTTGTTACTTTTGTAATCATGATTTTGTAATGTTATTCTGAGTTCCAATTTAACCGATGGGATAGGACATTTACTTCTTCAAAAACAAAACTAAGTAAATCTACCATAGTAAAAAATAATTATTATATTAAAATAGATAGCATAATAATAATAATAGAGAAATTAAAAAAATAAATGAGGTTAAATATCACGCATAATAATAATATAAAAATGCTATAAAAGCCATACAAAAAACTCCAGACATTCCTCGATATTTGTAGATTCTTCTAACATAGATCTGTTCTTACGTAATCTTATCTTGGTTTACAACAAAAATTTAGTGATCGAACCGGAGAGAGATAGATATTTAGTAAAAGCAGCTACATGGATTGAAATATTTATAGGGTATATTCAAACATGTTTTGTGTGTGCGTGTGCATGTATGCCTGGTTTTTTTATTTCATAGATCTTAAAATCAGCTCTTTGCTTCTGTCTCTTGTTCAGTCATATTTTGAATCTTTAAACTTCATTTATAAAATATGAAGAAAACAGAACTGAGAAAAGGCGTTTCGTGAAAAAAGTGACGAATTAAGACGTTCGGGCGTTTCCTTTTAAAATATTCGTAAATTACCCCCTTTATGACAAGATAGAAACTAATAAGAAATTAGCCGGAATTTAAATTATAAACATCAATGCTACAGAATTTTATCTATCCTTTAATAATTATAATAATCTAAACTTATTGTTGTTCTTTTCTTCCTTCAGTATTTTAATTAATGCTGAAGAAATGACATGGAAATATCCCTTTCTTTTTCATTTTTATTAATAATTGTGGACTATTTTCCTACGTGAAACATTATTTTAAAGTTTGTGTTGCGACTAACTACAGCTAATTTTACTCATTAATTTTCTGACTTTATTTATGAGGAATTCACGTTATATTTCTTCATTAACAACCTAGATTTTTATTGTACAGACTTTCTGTAGAGATAAAAACTAAGAATATACCATGACATACATAGAACAGACTGCATCAGGAAACAGCTCAGAGGAGCTAAAAAGAGAATTTTTTTGTTATTATTTTTTTAATTAGTTACGAAGATACACGAGGAAAATTATGTTGTTTGAATCGAGGCTATTTCTTTAGAAAAGGATCTGAAATGATCTAAAACAAGACTAATATAACAACTGCAATATAACTATGACAAAAATATCTCCACGAAAACACGAAAATATATGTTATGATATACAACTGTCAATAACAAAATATTATTATTAGAAAAAAAAAACCCACACTTTTAATTATTGTTAAATGTACATTAGTTGCCATGGGATAATGAAATAGATCCCTGTATTTTTGTAAAATGGCCTTATAAACAATTACGTTTCAAAACTATTTTCAACAGTATCTGTTACAGACGTTATAAACTGATTATAAATAGCAAGGGTCAAAATACTTTGGTTATTTTGAGATTATTCCAGAAGCATCTTCTGAAATCATGTCCTATAGGTCATTCTGTTTAGTAATAGTATATAAACATAATCAAATTGACATTGAACAAGCAAAAGAAAAATTAAATAATAATTATCCAAAAACTGTAGGGGAAAATATGTACAGCCTACAGGCATGCTATTTAATCAAGAGAATCTTCAGTTTTCTAACATACAGATATTAGAATAATTACATAGTCATTATACAGTGGTGGATTATACCAGAAAACAGATGTGTGTTAGCAAAATGTCAGCCAGCAAAAATGCTAAATAGAGGCTTTGCAAATAATAAAATTTAATTTGATAAAAATATAATAAAATTTATAACCACATAACAGTTAAAGAGTAGGGTTTGTTTTAGCTTTATAAATAAAGTCAGTACACATCAAAACTCAATGCAAAAAGTTTGACAATGAATTTATTAAACTGCATAATATACAAGTAAATAATTATGTATGCATATGCTAGTACCTATAGATGAAGCTATGTTTACAAAAGTATAGAAAATATGACAGATTTTAATCGAATATTACATTTGTCTGAATAAAAGTATTCTTAACTGTAGAAAATTTGTTTAAATATCTATAAAAAGGATCAATATTTTCTTTTCTCAGAAAAAATGATATTCGAAGGGTAAAAGACAGCATAGGCATCATTAAAAATATTATTGTATGCTGAAAACTTTTTATTTAAATAAAGAAATAATGCTGTCAAGGTGTGTATGTGTGTGTGTGTGTGTGTGTGTGTGTGTGTGTGTGTGTCTGTACGTGTGCATGTATAACATTATTTACAAAAGAAAAGGAAAAAATCTTCATCTGGCACTAATCCTATATTATTAACACATGGAGAATTATCCATTAAAGATTTTGGCAGAATTATTTCCTTTTCTTTATCATTTGTGATTGTAAAATAACTTATAAAATTAATCAGGATGGACGTTGGAGAAAAGAAAGGCACCAAATAAAACTTGTCGGTTGCGAGGCACATATAGATGATACAACAGTGGAATTATTAAAGGCCCCAACTATACATTTCAAATCAGAACTTAACATTATATAGTAACACAAAGATTCAGTGCTGTCAGAAAGGCACAAACTAAAAGCAAATTGCTAACAATGGCACCGTCTAAGAGCTTCTGTTATAACAAAGCACCATCTGATACCAAATTAATAAGGGGTCCAACTAATATCACATTAGTTAACAATGCACCAACTAATAACATACTCAATGTTTACAGCACAACCTAGGCATGGATTCTTTGCTGAATCATTTTAATGGCTCCAGTGCCTAGCTAACATAATATTGCTATACACAGTGAAGCCAGAAGTAACTATGATTGTCAAATAACCTGATTTTACAGTGATAACATTTAATGTCTATTTTCTTTGAATGGACATATCATATTAAACTGTAAGGCCTCTGTATGCTAACAAGGGTACCAGTTAATAACACATTTGCTAAGAAAGGCACTAATACTAAGAAAAAAGTGGTTTCACATATGTTAACAAGGGCATAAATTAACAACAGTTGCCAAAGGCATCAACTGATACTTCAGCTGTTAACTGAGGTACCAGTTAATATAGTTTCTATTAACATGGATAAATAACATATTTGTTAACAAATGAGAAAAGCTCATGCTATATTTGTTCAGAGTACTGGTCAAAACCACTTTTGTTTACAATGACACCTACAACAAACTGCACGATGTTCATTATTGAAAAGACCATGAAAAAAGCCCCAAATCACCCATTCACAATTAAACTACAGTTTATACACAGTGGCCAGAACGATACATAAAATCAAAGTTTGGGTTAGAAGATTATATAAATTGTCAATAACAGATAAAAAGTTAATAATCTGACAAAAACAGACCTGGTTAACATTTGAATTGTAGCTAGATGAGATAGTAACAATATTTCAGAACAATAAGACAACTTTACATGATGTTCTTTCTTAAAGTATAATATGTGTTACTCTAAAATACACAAAAATAACAACTGTTCTATCAAAAACATTTTGCGTATATTGTATATTTGCAAGTGATCATTTTACTTTGACATTGACAATCACACTAAAACTAAAGCAAGGAAAGTTAATCCAGTCATGTCATATCAAAGATAAAATTTCTAAAGCAAAATAAACTAATTACTTAAAATTACACCAGATGTATATATATATATATATATATATATATATTTTAATAGGATATTTTTAATCACAAAAAAAAAAAAAATGTATTAGTGGTAATAAAAATACATATTGAATGCATATACATATATAACATAAAGGATTCTTTATATTGCAACATTAATATATATAATTATTTCATATTATATTAAATAAAACATAGCTAAGATAAATAATAAATATGTCATGTTATACGCACAAAAGAAATGAACACTGCTTGGTATAATAAAGCATAGATAAATATAAACTATACTAAATATAATATATAATATGTAAATGATACAGCTTATGTAATTATACAAATGATACAGCTATATAAAATTAAACTTGTATTATCACAAAGGTAATAAACTGTAACAGAACCTTCAACATATAACAAACATTCATGAAAAATATACAACAAACATTTACAACAGAATATTTATGTTGTATACAAAAGCAATTGAATTTATATTAATAAGAAAGCAATTCTGATTTATCATTTAAATAACAATGATTTAGGCAAAAAGCAAGACATATATTTCCATTTTAATTAATCTTTGTCAAAGTTTCCTTTTCAATAGAATTTTAATTTCAAGACAATACTTTCATTTTTCTAGACCAAATCACAAGATATATCTTTAATTTCATCAAATATTTGGATATTTTACATATTACAGACATGTTTTTTTGTTTTTATTATTATTATTAATATTTTTTATTTTTTAATTAATCTGAATTACTGCACTGTTAACAAAATCATTTGCTGAATTTGAAACTACTGCTTAATACTCCGTGTCCAAACTATAAAACAGAAAATGCAATTATTATTTACTAATATGAATGTTATTAATTCTGTTAATAATAATAATGGTAGATGTAATAATGGAAAAAAAAAAAACAATAAAAGAAACAAAAAAATAGTAATAAAACAACAATGCTTTGCTATGTAGATTTGGTGTTTTAGTATGTATATATGCATGCAAGTCAATGGAATTTTTTCAGACATTAAAACATCTTATTGACATTATGAACAAAACTATTCAGATCACATTCATTAAAAATATGGATCACAAGTAATTATACAAGAAAATATATAAAATTATAAATAATTTTGTTTGACTTAATGATTTGAAGACTATTACTTAAACATGTGTTAATTCTATAAAAAATATGTTATCTTCTAATTGTTATAAATGCTAAAAAAAGAAAAGAGGGAACAGTAGTATGTATAAAATTAAAACAAAAATTATATATTGTAACTATAAAAAGATAATGTTTTTTCTTTTATTTATCAGTAACCTGATTTCAGAAAATAAAAATAATAATAATAATAAAACATGAAAATATGAATACTGTTGAATGGTTGGTTAATATAAAACATTATGCATGAACATGAAAAAATTAGAGTTCTAAATAAATATCTAACAGATGACAATGTTTCTGCATAATATGGTGAATTAAATGTTGGATATAAATATAACAAGTTTACAGTAACAGACGTAAAGTTAAAGATGGAATTTATTTTATACAATCTAAATATGTTTTCACTTAAGTTCCTTTTTAACTGAACTATCAGTCAACATAAATGGATTTTCTGTTTAGAACACATCAATTACATTACAGCACTTTTAAATGTTTCTTCATTTTTTATTTTTACCTTTGTATTTTCAATTATCTATTGGATAAGATATGGGACTCACAATAATATTACATATAGGGTGTAACGCGTTATTTCTTAAGATACTAGCTTTATCCTGTAAAGATTAGAATGCCAAATACAGCTAGGTCAAATACATTACTCATTAAAACTGAACAGGATAAAGCTGATAACTTAAGACAGTAATCAGTTATTTCTCTTATCCTGCAATTCTAAATATTACAAAATCTAAATGAAATCAGTTGTTTTATTTCCCAACTCACTGTTGACAAGTAGCAGATTTACCAGTATCGATTTTGTTGTTAAATGCAAAAATTAACAATTTGTTATTTTTTAAATGAAAACCATTTTCAAAATTATCTTTTAAGATCTGAATCAGTAATTAAATACTGAAGAATTAACTTTTAACAATATTTATATACATGTAAATAACAATTAATTTATCAAAATAAAAACAGTTCTACCCAATAGAGCTACATATGTGGTCAGTGACTGAATTTAGAAATGTATCTAGACAACATATCTTGCCATTACTTATAGCGACTGAATAGGATTTACATATATGTATGTATATATATATATAAATATATAAAACCGTAAATACGTATTTAATGTAAGTAAATATATACATTATATAAATTTATATTGTTAATATATATGCATAAGGATGTGTATAAATGAAACATATTTTACTACTAAAGTAATTTTGTTTTTTAAAAAGGAATTAAATTTACGTTATTATAATATGAATTAATAAAAGTCTTAAAAAAATTTAAGGTTCTCTCATTATACTTTCCTTAAAAAAGAAAAAAGAAAAAGATAAGAGTATGTTGAAAAACAAGAATTGCTTTTAGAAAAAATGAATTAATCTGAACAATCTAATTGATCAGTAACATAACACTTATAATTAAGGTTTTTTTTTTTTTTTTTTCAACAGTGAAAATGTGATATTGAAAAAGTAAAATACATTTATTAACAGGTAAACAAGTAAAATAATGGAGTCTTTGTAACTAAAAAGTAAAAGAAAGAAGATGTGCATAGAGTGAAAATACTGAAAGACTTGAAAGATGGATTTCTCAAAACTTTACACAGGCAGTTCAAATGCTATTTTGCATATTTATTAATGACTTTTCTTTTCAATGTCCGTTATAAATGTAGACAAATTGTTGTAATGTTTTATGTATAAAGCAGATATAAAATTAGCAGTAAGAAAACTAACAAAATTAATTAATATATTTACATCTTTTTATTATTTTACTGGGTTTTATGGTTGTTATTTTTTATTATTATTTCTTACATTTAGTCTCAGTAATTATAATACTTCTTTTATGGAAGATACATTTAACAAAGTAAAAAAAAGAAAAAAAGAAAGCTTTTTAATTATTTATATATTTAAAAAAATAAATAAACAATAAATATTTCATCTAAAATAATTTTCAGACAATCTGAATATAAAATCAACAAATTCATATCAATCTTTGATAAACAATCTAAATTGTCAAGTATAAATTTTAAAATATGAATGCATTATACATTTGGCAGTTACCTGTTTACTGAATGACCTTCATTTATATCAAAATATTTTATTACAATAATAGCAATATTAATAATAAAAGACAGGTTCAAAGTTAGAAAAGGTAACTAACTTGCAAAAGTAACTATGATTCTGTAATATAGTCTATTCATATTCATTTGTTAACTGAACTTGAACTATTAATCATAAATCATAATTCCATTACAATCAAATTAATGGTAACAATCATTTTACCATCTTCTTCATTTATTCTTTTAGTCTATTAAATTTCTTTTAAGTATTCCAAATTTTCAAAGTTCCATTTACAATCTCTAATTGATTTCATTTTGTATTTCCACTTTTTCTATTCTGTTTATAATTCCAAAGTATTTTAAATGTCTTTTGACTATTTAACATATTTCAATGTTCAAAATCTCATACATAAAAATTCTTTCATAAAACATTATTGGAGACTTTCGTAAAATATATACCTTTGCACATCTTCAGTAGATTTTATTTAAAACTGTTTAGTTCAAATGTCCTCTATTTTTTTTTTTTTTTTAACAACTTTCAGTGTTATGATGGTACTAACAAAGCCAAATCTTGACCTTCTTTCTTGAAAACTGGGCCACCATTTGTATTTGCAGATTTGATCACAATATGACGACTTTTCCCTCCCAGACTACAGTTGAGTGTTTTGTTGATTGTAACTTTCAGATCTTTTCTGTAATGTCTGAAATGTTAAACCAATGAAGTAAGCAAATATTCTTAAATTTTAATTTTATTTAAAAAAAAATGACATAATAAGTAAATGCAAGATACAAACAACTACAAGATAATAAATGACACAATAAACTAACACTCAGTCCTGAACTTAGACCTCTGATCACTGAACTCGAGTCTTAATTTCAAAAGTGTAAAGGGCAACTGTTTTATTTGTGAACTTATAATTTTACATACTTTTGTATTTTTGTGGCCAAGTAAATTTTAGTTTAGAACTATTTTGATTCAAATTCAAATAACACTGATTTTTTTGCTTTTTGCTCTAATTAACCCTCAAATAAACTAGAGGAAACATGGGCAGACAACTCAGGCTCATTTTTATGTGCTAAAACAGATGCACTAGAGCACAGGATGTATTGATTTATTGATTCCAGCTCACCTCTGCCAGAAAGCACACAGAATTCCAACCAGTTCACCAATTCGTTCTTCATTCTGTGGATTCTGTAGGTAGAGGACAAGATCATTACCTCCATTCAGGTGTATGACAATCAGCTGATCTCTCTCAGGTGAAACTGATAATCCGGTGATCTAGAAAACATTAGTAACTTGCATACAGCAGTCAGTTGTAAATAATATGTTTTGAATTAAAGAAATTACTTCTGTTGACATTAATGAAGGAAAAAAATGTTTAATCTGATGATACATTAAGCATACAGTATTAGATATATGGTTAAGAACAACTCAGTTGATAAGAAAGGAAAGCTGCTGCCTGCCAATTCATATATTATTTCCAATTAGACGCAAGGGGTATTTTATCTCTGCCTTCCCACAAACAGGATTGTATATGAACTTTGGAGCATTGGCTGGAATATATTAATGAATGGCTGAATCAATAAAAAAAAAAAAATAATATGACTTACATCAGTGATAGGTATTCCTTTCTGCATTGATTTAAAACGTTTTCTTGGATCCAGTTTGTAAATAAACTTATCAGTGATGACAATGCCTCGGTCAGCAGTTTTGTTAAATTTGTTTGTCTACAGGAAGATAAAGGACATACATTGAGAAAACAGTAAAAATTAACCAACACACTGGATAATTATAAGCTTCTATGGAGAAAATGGATGTCATTTTTATAAAATTATATTTTTTCACCAATAAAACAGCAAATTTAAGTATACTGGCACTGGTAAGAGTGCTTATAAAATATGTATTTACCCTATGAATTTTTGCATTACTGGTTCATTTTGTGGATAGGTCAATAAACAACAGTAACAATAATGACTAATACATAAATAATTAAGAAATCTTAAATATAATTTTACTTGTTTTTCTGGAAAACAAATAAAAAGAACAAATCATTACAGAATAAGTAAGTGACAAATTTGTTGCATTTATGATCACAGTACTTTTATATACAACTAACCTTTTTGACAAAAGATGAAAAAATAATCTGGGTAAATCCATCCTGACCTTTCAGATGATTCATCTGAGCCACAAACTCTGCTGTATTTGGGTTGTCCTGGGACTAAATAATAATAATAATAATAATAATAATAATAATAATCATCAATTATAACATGAAAATATTTTTTTAAAAAGAAGAAATTATATAACAATAGTAATAATAAATATAATATAAATATACATATTTCTGCATTTATATTAGTTTCTCATGATAAATGTTTTTCTCAGTGGTGTAAAAACAAGAGACTTGTTAACAACTCACCATTGTAAGGTAATTACCAAGCCATTTCCGCTTGACTCCCCAGTCTATTCTCCGACCTTTAAAGGCATCAGCTGCTGCAACCTTCAACCTTAGCATCGGTCGTTCTTTGACTGGAATCTTTCTTAGAATCATATTTCCTCTCCATCTAGAAAACAAAACAACAAAATCATAATTATTTTAAAGTAAAATTATATACCAGATTGTGTAGTTAAATGGATTATTCTGCATTGAACATCAACAATATTAGGAAAGCGCAAATGTTATTTTGAAAATTGACATCAATAAGAAATCTTTTCTTCACTGTATAATTCATAAAATAATATCTGTGCTGATAACATGCACAATTGTTCTGCATTGGCTATGATTTGTTATTAACTAATTCAGTTATAGAAAACTAATTTTAGCATCAAGGAATAACGTTCCTGAACTGAAATCTATACAAACCTGGCATGAACACGTTTCAACAAGGCCACCATACCCTGAAGGTTGTGTGGAGGTGCTGGCCATCTGATGTTCTTCCCATAGTCTGGCATTCTCTTCACATTTCTAAAACAAACAACATTACATCAGAATGCTACTGATAATGAAAATACTCTAAAAAATATAATTAGTTATTAAATTGAAAGTATGTAAAAAAAAAAAATAAAAAAACCCACAAACAAAAAACAAATCAAAACAAAACCAGAATGAAAACTAAACAAAAACCAAAAAAAAAAAAAAAAAAAAAAAGAAATGAAAAAGGAAACAAGAAAAACAATTAATAAAATAATTATGGCAAATACTTAGGCTTTCAATATATATTTATTTCACTATGTTTATTTAGCAAAGATGAAAGTATGAAGTAGTCTGATCCATGAAGAATATTTATGGAAAAACAATGTTAAATTCCACCGACTAATGAAGTGTGTATTTATTCTAAAAATTTATAATTAACTGAGAAACAGAAATGGAATAATTTAAATAATATCAAAAAATAGAAAAAACAGTGGCCTATTTATTAATGAACAGAATATATTTAACGCATGTATTTTCATGTATTAGACACACAAAATGTTTAAATGTAACAGAAGGTTTCTACACAAGAATTAGCAGCAACAACAACAACATACAAATAAATAAAAGAAAAAGAATATAATTAAAAAATTAAAAATGTTTAGGAAACAAAGTGCTAAAGGTAGTTATTACTATATTTTACATACTTGAATAGGTCAACCAGTTTCAGGATGTACATTCTGAGTTTGTATTTGCGATAGTGATCCATTATGAAATACATTGCACGCATCATTTTAACCCTTCGTCTGGCAAGTCCACCTCTAGTCATCTGTAAATATTCAAAACATCTAACATGCAAAAATAAATCTATTGTTTACAGACAACTCAATATAATTCAGAATTTAAAATTCGGTTAAAGTGATATATAAACGATAAATATTAATAATCCTCATCTCAGTGAATAGATAACTGTAAATAAAAGGAACATTTTTATTTAAACATACTTGTAAAACATAATGCACCTTATCAGTAGTCAAAATATTGTTTGATTACTTCCAAAAAGAGGTATTCATTCAGGCATCACAGACAGTGAGAACACGGACATAAATAAATTTTGAATCCTTCCATTGGTTTGTTCTTCACAGCTAAACAAATGTAAAGTACCTTTATTTGTTCATGTGACCACAAATACTATTAAAAGTGATTTACATTTAAACTGTTTTTTCTTATTACCAAATATATACATTATAGAAACTTTATCAATATAAAGATGCTGTTTATAAACAGTCAGCTTAAAAATAGTATAAAAATCAATAAATGTACCCTCTGTAGAAACACGACAATATTTGGTATAACAGCATCTCGAGCTTCTTCCAGAGAAAACAGTGTTTGTGGTGACCGGATGAAGACTTTAGAGCGGCCATATTTGACATCATCCTGGAAACCTTTTGTGTTAATTATACACTTGACACCATCAAAATCGGAACCTCGAAAGTTAGGCCATGTCTCTTTAGTGATGCATTTGTACCTTTGTAGAAATCTGCTGTATCCCATCCTGTAAGCAAAGCCAGCACGTCTTACTCTGACATTCTCCAGCAGTCCGAGGTACATCACCTGATGTCTCACTCGCTCCGTGTCAAACACAGTTGGAGATTTGATTTCATTAGGTTTAATGCATCTCACATAATGAGGCTCCTGAAATACAAACACAGTGTGAAAACATTATTTAGTTTATTTGGATAAACATGGCTCTTGATAATGAAATACCAACTCCCCCACACCCCAAAAAAATCAGAGACATACAAAAAACAAAAAACAAAAAACCCAAATCATATTTATAACAAGAAGAAGAAGAAGAATGAGAATAATGTCAAAATATCAATAACTGTATCATTTAGGAAAATTCATACCAGGAACATTTTGGCAATATTAATATTTAGAAAGGTCAATGTGTTAAATATCAAGCAAAACAAGAAAACACTTTCAAAGTTAAACAGGGTTACATACAGGCTTACATGAAACTGTTTTCAATCTAATAAATAGAAACAGTAATATATACACTATCTAATTACTGTTACATTCTGAACCTGATTATTTCAGTACCACAGAATGTTGTATTTCTCTCAATATTTTTGATTTATTGCCATAACAAAATTAATTTCAGGCTATTATATGTAATAAATTTCATTTAGAAACTACCTTTAAACTATATTAACAATAATTATTAGCCGACATTTATTATTACCTTGGATGCTAGGTTTTTCACAAGAGCTACAATGGAGTTTTTGAAAGCGGTACCAGCAGTAATAGGTCTCTTTGTGGTCTGTTTGAAAAACAATCAGAATAAATACATTTCAGTACATATTATTAGAATATATAACATAATAACATATCTTGCTTTTATTTTCATGATGGGATATATTCAAGTTTATTTTTATTTCAATGTGTTTTAACAAACAAAGAATAGGAAACATAACTTTACTATTCCCACACAAAATGCTTTGGATACTAACTTTCCATAATTGGTCAATTAAAACATTAGATTTGGAACACAAAAATCAATAAACATAAATCACAACAGATTTCAGAATTAAAAGAGAAATTATTTACGTTGTAAAAGTGCAAGTATTGTTTGACCTACCTCTGTGACATGTTGTTTTCCTTCAGGCCACATTGTCTTTAGTAATTCATCAGAACTAAAATAAAAAGCAGATTTTAAACATACATAGACACTTGCTTTAAAATACCTGCACATTTCAGTGTTCTTGTGACACTGATATACTTCACATGAAAAGGGTTATTTAAACCATGTCTCTATTACAAGTATTAGTTCAAATCAAAACCTATATACATTTTATTAACATTGAAGTATTTGCTTTTAAGGATTCACAGAGCCTGCCATTTACATTTATTTTGGTACTTAATCAGACAAAGTAGTAGGAAAAAAAAGAAAAAAAAAGTTGGTAATATTGATAGCAGCTGTTAATTATGATAAAGTATTAAAGGTAAACAAATTTAAAAAGAAAATAATTTGCTGGTTTGTTGTAATTATGTAGCACTTATTTTCTTTGTATTAAGTGGTAACATAAAATAAAGGCATCTGCCTGTCTCAACATTTATCTTGTCAGTATTTTATTCAACTCTTGTACTTATAATATCTAGACCTAAAAAACAAAGACTAAGAGTCAAAATATTTTATAACATTTCTACACAGAAGCATTTTATTCTTCGTAAATGTAATTTATATTAATCAGTGAACATTTTTACTTTCAAATCATTACAGAATATTTGAATTTAACATTTCCTTTTCAAATAAACAGAAAAAAACTGAAAAAAATACTTTGATAATAATAATAAAATAATGAACAAAAACATGATATTCTTAAGTCACCTGTTGTACAGAAGACGTTTGAAGTCCTGAAACAAGGAATCTTTGTTTTTGTCGATGAACGAAACAACAGAGTAGATGACATCACCAGCATAGTGGCGGATACGGAAATCACTGTCATATTCCAGCGTCTTGTCAGATGGGTTCAGCTGAAATAGTCACAAATCAAATGTTTTTTAAATTAGTAAAACAACAGTACTTTAGACATGTTTCATTAATTTAGTTTTTGGAATGAATTTCAGAGACCAGAAAAAGTTGTAACTTTATACATGATCATTAAAAAAAAAAAAAAAAAGAGTGAGAGAGAAGAAAAAAAACAACTAAGGATAACAACAATAAGAGATGAAACCAGAAACTGGCTCATAAAGAGCTACTTTTTCCAGTTAACAGAAAAGATCTGTTCATGCACCTTCCAAGGCATTCAACAGTGTGAACTAGTTTGAATGGGTTACTGAAAAGAACTGATCCAGCATTTCTTCAGAAATTTCTCTTCCACAGACTTGCAGGTTATTATTTTAGTGCAACATAAACATTTATTTAATAAATACTTACTGATCTGCATGTGAACCTGTTATTCCTGCTCAGTTTCTGTGCCATTGCTTGTAAGAACATCTAATAAACAAAATAAGAATTTTCATAGTAAATGCTTTGAATTTCAAATTTCTATTACAAGATAAATTATGGTATAAGAGTTATGCTATTTTAATAGATTTGTAAATATATCATTTGAACATCTGGTGTAATACAGTAAATAAATACCTCTAGATCCATTAAAAGAGATATAAAAATAAAGTTTATACATATGAAAGTGTATTTTCCTTTTTTAGTGAAAGATAATAAAATTTATCAAAAAAATATGCTTACATCAACAGAAAATTTATGTTCACCTATCTGTCTGCAAAACACAATTCAGAAACCAAAGTGTTTGCCTAGTTAAAGATTAGTTTGAAAATGGACATATTTCACTAATCAATTCTGAATGTTTAGAAAACAAAATAAGATGTACTTACAGCATCTGTGACCTTGCCCACATTAAGACAGGCTTCGTCAAGTATGGCCAGTATTCCTTGATGAGGCTGCTCAACCAAATCACAGATCACTTTGTTGTTGAAATAATCCACCTGAAAAACCACCACATATCACTGAAGTCCAAGTTAATCTATTAAAACATTAAAATATTGTAACTGAGTAATTAAAATCAGTATTTGCTCATGTTATCCTTTCAAACATTGTCAGCCATTACTAAAATAAAACATAATTAATTATAGAAATATCTTGGTTGTAACAAACAAACACCATATTATAACTTGACTGATATTTTCTGCAATTAAGCACACAACTTACATGTTGCCATTCAATGCCTTCTTTCATGTATTCTTCTTGTTCTTGCTTCAGCACCAACTCTATAAATAGCTGCTGTAGTTTCTCATTGCAGTAGTTAATGCAGAACTGTTCAAAACTGTAGAAACAATATATATGTTGAATATACTTCTTATAATGCATGTTACTTAAAATTAAGAGAACTGTAATGTCTGGTTAGCCTCATATAGTCATTCTGTATCTTTGTTTTTTACCATGTGTAAACAGCAAACAACATTGTTTAAATATTGCTTTTGATACAATACAGATTTTTTGCTGAAAATATCCAAAAATATCCTCCAAAAGTGAACAAATTTCAATTTGTTTCTTTTAAGCTGAAACATGTTAGTTATTATCATTAGTTCAAACTATTCTGGGTTTTTCAAACAACATAATGTTTTTTTTTTTTTTTTTTATAAAGATGAAACAAAAACGCCAAGTATAAACAAATATCTGTCAACAACTGAATTATACTATTCAGTAACATATAAATGTTTTATCTATACATTTTGAAGATAGAAACAAATTATCAAGATGTAAATAATATCAAATACTGATCATTCATGATTAAAAAATAAATAAAAATAAAATTAAAAATTCACCATCAGATACATTTATTTACCTGTTATTTTGAAAAATCTCAAACCCATAGATATCTAGGACCCCAATGACAGTATTCTTGCCCACCAAGTGTCCACTGAGTTTTGGGTCAATGGCTTCGTTGATCCGTGAAACAATCCACGTAAACATTCTGTCATAGATTGCCTAGAAAAACATAGTCCATTTTTATTTTCATAAACTTTTAATATTAATACAAATACTTAAGTGACAGCATTCTTTAGCACCAAGCAAAAACAAAATAATAATGCACTACTTGTTATTATTAAACAATTATACTGTATTGAGAACTATACATTTTAAGCTTTCCAAAAATTTTGAATAATAAAAACAGGTAATAAAAGTTGAGCATTGATGTAGATTTTTCCTGTGAGAATTACCAGTAAAAAGGGACATTAAAATCATTTAAAAATATATTTGACTAATGCATGTTTCAAATTAAACCATTATTTCAATTTTAAATGCTGCTTGAAAGTGCTGTTATTCTAATAAACTTTAATAATGTATTGCAGAAATGACTAATAATACAAAGGGATAAATTAACAATATTCCATAAAGTTTATTATTTTTATCAGTCCTTCATATATTATTAATTATCATGAAGGTTATTTTATATAATTTTACTATTATTATTATCCTGATTACTATTACCACAAATCTTAAATTTATTATTTTCAGTGTTAATACAACAACAATACATATTATGTTACTACATTAATATCTGTCATTGTTAGCACCTTAGCAAAGGCATCTCTAGCATACAGAGCATCAGTCTTATTGAGACCTTTCTCAACAACGTTGCCTCCAGCAGCAATGACACGATGTAACAACGTCTTCTCCAGTGTGGAGGGATCAACTGATAGCAACTCTGCAATGTCCTGAATAGCTGACTTACTGGGAATCACTGCAAGATCTTCATCCGATTGGTATTCTAAATTACCCTGGAAATGTTACACAATTAAAATATTAATTAATACATTTGTATCTGTATGTATAATAGGGTATGTCAGTGCATGTGTGTCTGTATGTGTGCGTGCGTGTGTGCATGCATGCATGAGTGAGTGAACACATGTATAAACATCTGTTATTTTTTTAAATAATACTGACAGTTACGCAATTCTGTTGTAACTGAAACCATTTTCATATCTTTTTAAGCCATTAATTAATAAAGCATATAACTAAGTAAATTATATAAAACTTGTAATGTTTACAGGGAGTGTAAGTTTTGTTTAGGAGTAATTTGTCTGTTCAATGAGTATGTACCAAATGAATCACAGCAGACACAATTCTCCATAATGTCTCCACATGTTTGAAAGAAAAACCTGTTGCTTTCATGGCATCCATCACATTTCTGAAGTCATGTTTATCATTAATAGAGTCGACCTGAAACAAATAAATAAATTAGATGCTGGTTTCAGTAAAATAAAGAAACATATTAGCAGATAATATTTTTTTAACAGTTCATTACGTAAGACGTTTTTGAAATTTTGGAATAATAAAATAAAATTGTGTTTAATTTCATTTAGTTTAAACATTATGTCTTGACAAGCTTAAATTTTTTTTTTTTTTTATTTTTATTTAATTAATTAATTTAATTTATTTACTTTTTTAAAGGCCTTTGTTTTGAGTTTATGTCATACCTGTGCACTGCCACCCTGTCGGATGTAGTAATATTTTGAAGGGTCACGGGACAGCTTCAACTTGCTTAGCTGTGAATCCTGAGCTCCAGAGAGCAGCTTTTTTGAAGAAAAACAGAAAAAGAGAGAACAATGATATATATATATATATATATACAAATGGAAGAATAGAACACAAAATATTAATGAAATAGTCATTTTAAATAATAATAATAATAATAATAATAATAATAATAATAATAATAATTCCTTTTTTTCATAAGATGTTTAGATACATAGCCAAAAGCTGGGTATTACTGCATTACTGATGACTAAAATAATTTTTATAAACTGAAAGGAATAATTATAATTTCTGAAATTATTAAAATATATACTGAAAAGTCCCATTAAACACTAATATATTTTATACAAACAGGCACTGTAATTTACAGACAACTATTTGTTCACTGATAATCAAAAATATTATTAGGCTGACGTTATTATAACATTACTGAACTTACTTGATAGAAGGAATGAAAATTTCTTTCTCCTTCTTGCTGATGAACAACTCGACTCTACAACAGGAAACATAAAAATATAACAGTTAAACTAAACAAACATATCAGCATTTTTACCTTTATTATATAAATTTAATTTTTCTTTTTTATATTTGCTCGCATATACTATAGTGTACACACACACACAAATCAGATTTGATTGTATTTAAGTAATTAAGAAATATGTAGTTTTTTTAAATGTAAAGGAATAGTAAAGAGTTAATTTTGTACAAATTACTTGTTTTATTTTTAATTATTATAAGAGAAATGTTGATAATTACAAATGCTTTAAAGTTTAATTTTATAAAATGAGAAAGAATATGTTGATTATAGATAACATAAATGTTCTGTAATGTTTAGTAAACAAGTTTACCTTTAATACCTGTAATCTGCAGTAGTTTTTAATTTAACTGTTCTTTTTGAAATTATTATTATTCCCAATACCTTTTCCAACAGGTAGTTGTTAATGTGACCTCCAATAGGATCTCCTTTGAAGTCAAAGTTGACATCCATGTATTTTCCAAAGCGACTGGAATTGTCATTTCTGTTTGTTTTGGCATTGCCAAATGCTTCCAGAATGTTGTTGGATTTTATCAGAATATCTTTAACTCTGAAATTATCAAAAACAAGTTTTTAAATATTTATACTGTCTTTTTAAAAATAGTGTGAAGAAAATATTTTACAGTGCTCAGAATGTTTATTTAAAAAATTAAAGGGGAAAAAAGAAAGATAGAGAGAAAAATGTGCAACAAATAATTGTCTTTTTGAAAAAACTGACCATCATTATTAGAATCCTTTGGGAAATATCATACACTATGTAATGCAAATTAAAACTTAGGCAGCCTTGATGTCAGAGTCCCAAATGCAAACACATTAATATTTCTACAACAATGATGAATGGTCAGATTGATTGGGATAAACAGTAACTATTTCTGTGAACAATATTATAATTTACTTGTACAGTAATAATAAAAATGAGATATATACTCTACTGAGTTTATGTGGAAGGAAAACAAGACAAAGTAATTTGAATGACACACACACACACACACACACACACACACACACACAGTGTTCTTTATAATAAATAAACAAAACAAACAAACAAACAAACAAACAAAAAAATTAAACTGAGGAAAACCCAACATTAAAATTAAAAACAAAAACAACAACAAAATCCAGGAAAAGAAAATTTAAAAAAAAAAAAAAATAATAATAATAATAATAACTACAACAGTGAGGAGTCTGTAACTGTGCATAATACAAGCTTTTCCTCATTCCACAAATAAACTGTTTTGTAAATAAAACATGCTATCAAGGTCATGTTTGAAGATTATATTCTATTTTTATTTTTTTGCAGCTATATAAAACTAATAATAGTAACAAAACAAATTACATTTTATATATCAAGATTTATAAAAAGAGAACTATTTGTAGCATCTTATTCATTAGCATCTTTTATATATCAGTGCTGTTGATGAGGAAAATACAGACCATAGCATTTAACAAACCAGGCTTTGAGAATGGTTTAGAATATGAAAATATCTAGGACTGATCATAACTGGTCAGAAGGACACAACAAATATTTATAAGTAACATCGATGACAAAAGAAAGCATTTACCTTTCAATTTCTTTCTGACCAGAGATGTTGGTTACAGCTGCGATATATCGCATGATAATCTTAGATGCTTCTGTTTTACCTGAACCACTCTCACCTGTAAACAAGAAAAAAAATAAGAAAACACAAATTAATAATTTTCAGACATTGAACTGAGTGATGAATGTAAAATTAAAATAGTCTACATAAAACGTCAGTTAGACTGACATCAAATGTTTAAACAGACAATTATAATTTTTACAAATATTTTCACTTATTACAGAAATTGAATGTGATTCGGAATAGAGAAACAACCTTCATAGAGGTACTTAATATACATTCAGTTTTAATTATTATAAAAAACTTGTTTGAAAATTAAGTTTATGTGCTTAAAATAATTCTTATCAAGAAAAAATGTATCTTAAAAGGAAAATCAATTTAAAAAAAAAATTTATATATAAAATAAGCATTTCCTTTCTCTCTGTTATTTTCCCCCCTTTTGCCAATCATTTTACTGCCTTTTTGACCCCTGTGACAGTCCTATTTCCCTCTCTTAGGATAATCATTAGCTACAACTTGAGTTCCCAAACATTATTTAGTACATAAACTGTACAGATGTCAGGAATGTGTATTTTTTTTTTTTTTAAAGTAAATAATAAAAAAAGGTTGCAGGATAAAGGTTATTTAACTGTGACAAGACAATGAAATTCCTGTAGGTGATTTCTGCTTTGTTTATATAGGTCAATTCAGACTTGCTTCATGTGTATGATAATGGCTGTATTTTACATGTAGATGTCACGGAAAGCATTATAGTATATCATTTAAAGTAACACAAGCTGTATCAGTGTAGTAAGCTTTTGTTTAACTAAGTCAACACAAACTATACTGATATATGTGCATGTAAATGCAATATTATCTTATGACCTATCATTGTATTTTTTATAATGATGATATAGAAAACTGTAACATGTAAAGTTTAAATTAATATGATCTATATTACCTACACTGAAGCAGAAAATAAAAATCATTAGTGTGTCCAAACAAGTTTCTCAAGAGATGTTCCTTGATACATCATGTTATTTCCTGAAACTTATTATTAAACTATAAACAAAATTATATTTGTGTAGGCATATGTCGATTTTATGAATAATAGCATTTACAGATGGTTTTTAAAACAAATTAACTAATTAACTAAGTAAGTAAGTAAGTAAGTAAATAAAAAGAAAAAAAAAGAAGAAAAATGATTAAAAAATAAATAACAAAGTAAAGAATAATAATAATATTAAAATAAACATTATAACATTTTGAACAAAATACGCTGAATGTTAAAAATAAAGTTAACAACAACAGGGCCTGATATAGTCAGTGTATAAATAAATATTAATATGCTTCCAGTCTCGGTCCTTGGTACATGCATTCCTAAGTACAAAATTTGTCACAAAACTGCCATGTATACAGATGCCAGCGAGAGATGGCTTTAACTGTGAGTTATGAAATGTTTGAAAACACTGCTGAAAAGCTTAAACAAGTACTTAGTGATAATGTGAGTTATTTAACAATTCTCTATTATAGGATGTCAACAAAGTGGTGTAAAACATACTATCAAATTGTTAAAAAAAAAAAAAAAAAAAAAAAAGGAAAAGAAAAAAAAAAAAAAGAGAGAATTTTTTTCACATTCTAGCCTATGTTCAAAGACTGGTGTATCAAAGACACATGCTATGTCCTTTCCTATTTACGTGAAGCTATTTATGACATATAAACACCCTTTTAAACTGGATTAAAATCTATCTAGAAGTATTAATCAAGAACAAGATAAATAATAATCTGTTAAGAAATAAAAAGGACTAACAAATAATACACAAAAATGAAAAAAAAGAAAGAAAAAGAAATGGTACACATGAAAACGTGATAAAGCCAGCATGTCTTTTTCCTAACAGCAGTTTTACATCTATTATGTGTGAATGTGCTGTAATTTTTCAACATCTTTTTTTTTTTTATCCTCATTCTTTTGTTACGTTAAATACATGTTACCCAACAGGTATTTTTCATAACTAATCTATAAATAATCCTTCAGATGTATCACACTCTTGTGAAAGTTCAAGCAACATTATACAAATAATGTAACAACAGCATGCTTATCTTGAATTCTGAATCAACCATTTTCCCATTAAACTGTAAATGTGATGTTTAAAACAACTTTATTTATGCAAAGTATGTTTAGACATTTTATTATTATTTAAACATTTATTATAATTTCTTTTATACATATTGTATATATATATGACTGTGAACGTTCTCATATTTTCTGTTTGTAATCTTCCCACCCATTGCTGTGTGTAGTGATTTATATACTTTTATACATTTTGTCAATAATTATATGCTTCTTCATTTATCACAAAATAAGACAAAATTATTAACAATGATAAAGAAATGGAAGATATATAGTAATTAAGAAAAAAAAGAAACATACCATTATTTAGAGAGAAGAGAGAGAGAGAGAGAGAGATAATTGTGCTTGTCTCAGATTAAAGTTTAGTGATCAAGTACTCAGTTTGACAGTCTGCCAGCCAGTTTCAATGACTAAACCACTCAACAGTTAACATAACAACAATTTTATTTGATGACAAACTACACAGAAATTTACATCTAAACAATCACATAGTGATTCTTGGTAAGAAAAGCTCTTGAAGTATAGGTAGTGGGTTTCTTCTTTTAACAAATGTCATTGTTGTGTCATATGTTGTGTGTTTTAGGTGTGAGGTGTTGCTGTATGACCTGATGTATCACAGACACTAGCCATGAAAATCAGACTTGGCACGATCAGAATCTTTTAACTTTTTTGTTATCAAGGTAACTGCTCTGTTCTTGTTACAGAATAACTGGTTAGTTTCAGTTATAAATAGCTGTAGGAACATTTTATGTTTTAAAACAGAAAATATCAAAGCACATTATCTTATTGTCTTATTGTTAGTACTGTTTAAAAAACTTACATAAATAATAACAATTGTATATAGAATGATATGAAACAGCAGCATAAATAATTATAATATGCACATACACATGTGTTGTTAATTTAGAATTTTATTCTTATTATTACTGTGCTTAAAATTATGTTACTGTTATCAATTTATTGACATTGTTATTCTTCTTCTTTTTATTACTGGCGCACAGTGTATGTTCAAACTCATAAAAATTATGATTCATCCAAAGGAATGTTTCATGAAGTCAAAACTTCCCAAATGTACACAGGAGAACTATTCTACATGGGACAAAAACTAATCACATTCTGCTGTTACTGTTATGTACTTGTGATATCTGAATAAACTGTGAATTGTGCATGAGCCTCGATGACAAACACAATCAGAGCAGAATTACTTAGTACAGTAGCACCATCCACTCAAACAGATTAAATTGATTTCATGGATCAAGTGTGAGAATGTCATTGTATTGGATGCTGGACATTATGTCTCCTCTCTACAGCACACGCGTGCACACACACACACACACACACACACAACACACACAGCTGAATATTATCATTGGTTAACTGTTTTGTACATTATCAGATGTTTTAAAAAATTTGTGACTGGTTAAAATGTTTTAATAGTCACTTAATAAATTATATTTATACTTAATAATCATCAGCTAAATAATGTTTTATATCCTGTATTACTGATGAGACTGTTGTGTTTAATAATCACTGGTTAAATAAACTAAATCCAGATGTTATTAATCCACTGACCTGCTTCACTGAATTTATTAACATTCTTCTCCACTGTAGAGAATAAACACAGAACACATGGTTCTTAGCCTTGAAACAAATTGTTTTTATAGTAACATCGAGACAGAGACACACAAAAATTGTTTTAACTTCAAGAAGATTACTGTTTCATTTAGACTCCTTGTTTGTATTATCTATCTATCTATCTATCTATCTATCTATCTATCTATCTATCTATATATATATTGTTTGTTAATTCCTTATCTGCTGAAAGAACATGTTAGCATAATTGTATTGCAGAATACAGGGTGTCAAACACTTATTATTTCTATCGTAATTATAGTCATTAGATAAAACACACTGTTTTCCTATCAGAAGTGATAATTTTTTAATATGTAACTTTTCACTGACACAAAAACAAATACTGTTGACTTCAATAATCATTTGTATTTTTGATTGAACATACAAGTCAGGTTAATATACAGGCATAGAGGTACGTCAGGTTTGTTTATTCTTATACTTTATTACTAGAAAACACTGATAATGAGTATTACAAATAATAACAAAAAAAACACAGTGAATGTATTTAGGTTATTACAGTCACTCTGATATATAATGCAGAAAAACATTGCAATTAAAAACATCATTTTTGGGTACTGAATCTTATTTTCATTTTATATGCTAATTTTACCCAACTTTGGATTTAAACATAAATCAATACTCAGAATTAGCATTCAGAGACAACCATCTATATTCATCAACACCATGATGAATACTTAACAGCTCACTCAAAAGGCATTCTTTTTTTTTTTTTTTTTTTTTTACAAAACTGAAATGACGAATATCATACTGTTCCATATAACTACTTCCTTGTTAACTATATTCATAATAATGCTATGGAAAGGAAATCAAAATACTTTTAATTAAATTCTAAATACAAATTTTACAATGTGTATTAGGCCTTGATAGTTAATTTCTGAAATGTTTATGTTACTGATCATGTTACAGACTTTTTAGAATGTCTATATGATTGAATTATGAATAACTGTCTTTTGTACCATTTGAAAAATGTTAACAAATTTTAACATTAATATTTTTAAACAGCCATTTTAAATCTTTTTAAAAGAAAAACGTAACGAAATATTACTATATTATCAGTATATTTAAAGCACCCTTCATGTGATATTGTGCCAGTGATTTTTATCCATGTGTCATTGGATCAACTCCGATATAAATCACTGCATACATCTTATAATGCACCTAAGAAACTTCATTTAAATAAAAAAAGAAACAAAATATAAATTATGGAAATGATGGTATAACAGGAATGCAATTTATATTATGATACAGATTCTCCATGACTAATGCAGCTGATTATTCAGTTTTGCCACACCTTAAATATGGTACAAATATGTCATACTGACATGTCAATATTAACTGTTTAATTAAACTAGAACAAAATAAAACAAAAACAGCAGGAAATTGCTGTAAGTTTGAATCTTCATAAGGATGTATGTGTGTGAATATAAAATTTGGGAAGTGTCTGTATATAAAAATTCAACAAAAATTCAAATCTTTTGTTAGATTTAAAAAACATTTTTTTTTTTTTTTTTTTTTTTTAACCTCTTAATGATTTTCAATGATTACTGTTATTATAATAATTGTATGAATTATTAAACAGAATTCAGTCTTAAGTTTTTTTTCATTCTACACAGGATTGATAATCTCACTGAGTAAAAAGAACATTCACAGAAATGAGATGTATATACATATACAGTGTGAACTTGTGTATGTATGAAAAAAGAAAAAGAGAGGTTTTAATCTCATATCAGCAGTACTTTCTGAAAAACTGTCAAACAACCTTTACTACAGTTTTCTTGGTTGAATATCATCGGTGATTTAAAGTGCTGACCCATATCCAAGACAGACTGTTTGAGCAGCAATTATTAAATGTACATGCATGTTTACTTAAGCCATCAGGTCACATTTGTTAAAAGCTGTTCAAAGATTCACAGAAAGACATATATAGCTTTTCTGAAGACAAAAAATTAGTATATATTTATTATGTATAGATAGGTTTTTATAAACAACAACAAAAAAATGTAATTCAGTCTGTTTGGTAGATGACACACAATTCAAAGTATTTAAAAAAATATTTGTATATATCATCCTTAACAGTACAATAAAAAAAAGTATAAATAATAAAAAATGAAAATAATTTTAATAACATATTTCAAATAGTGCTCAGCTAATCCACATACAAAAGAAAAGGAAAGAAAGAAAAAATACTTTTTCTTTTCCACTGATTGCCCTTTCAGGGTTTTTCTTTTTGTCTGTTTTAAGACATTTTCATAATGTGTGTCTATATATATATATATATATATGTAATATTATTAGAGTATTTTTTTAAAATTAATTTAAAAGATTGATTTTTATGTAGCTTTTAAAATTGCTTGATATATGTAATTTTATTTTATTTAAATACTGAACATATAATGTGATGAAAATTGATTCAATATGACTTTCAGTGCAGCCTGCATCTGTATCAACTTATATCATTCATCAAAATACTGCATACACAGCTGAGTGATTCAGCTTTCACATAAACATTTTGTCATGTCATTTTAGTGCTGGCCAAGGTTTTATTGTTGAACCGTAGGTACATGAGTTGATCTTTCTACAGCTCAATATTTCTCATTGTTGCTTCTGACACTGAGATGTTAAGTTACTTTAGATGTGTGTACTACAAATGCAATAAATACATTATTCTTTCATGATTATGCATTCAGTATTTTCAATTTTGATTTACAATCATGTAAAATCATTATGAAATTCTTCTTAAACCAATAAAACAGTTCTCATATGCACAGAAATATCAACCAGTATGATACTTCATTTTTTTTTTTTTTTTTTAATAAAATTTAACAATGATTAAATTTTAATGAAAGAAACCAAATAATAAAAAGTAAAATAAAAATCCAATGGCCCAAAAACAAATAAATATAAATCAAATTCGTTTTAATACAGTAATTTTAGTAATTATCTCATGTAATATTGTTTAATTATTTAAAACACACACACACACACACAGTGTTTACTTTGCTTGATAAGGAACTGAAACAGCAAGTGACAGCATGTGGGTGTTTAGGATGTTAACACCCAGTAAGGGCTAAAACTAAACAGAGAGAGGGCTAACTTGATACACATATACACATATTTTAAAAGTAAACTGAGTGGTCTCTGCATGCAATCTTTCTTACTCAGCAGTGATGACTAACACACACAGGATGCTTCAACTCATTCATTACCTTCTTTCTTTCTCAAACGGCTTATAAATTAATTTTAAAGACTGCTTTATGTAGGTAATTAATATTTTCACTGTTGATTTGAGCTGCAAAACCCTCTGTACATATATCATTTTCTTTTCTTATGGTGTTAAACTGCAGTGAAATATGTAGGTGGTCTAAAATTCTCAGATAATTACACATTAATCTTAGCAGTTTGTGACAAACACATTATCTATCAGCCTTGATCTATCACCACAATGCCCACCAGGTCTGTATTACATAATTTAAAAGTACCAATACAAAACTACAAAGTCACTAATAATATTATTAATACTAGTTATTAAATAACTGCGAATGAAAAAGATACAATGGCAGACCAATAAAGTACTTTTAATATGTAAATTATTTCTGTTCAAAATGTGTGTGTGTGTGTGTGTGTCTGGGTGTGTACTTAAAGCTTTAATTAAAATAGGTTTTAAATGATATGCTAAAAGAAATCACATTTTAATTAATTCAGTAAAAAAGGAAGAAGGAAATTTTCATTTGATATCATCCTTAAAACTTTTATTTTATAATTATGTGGCATCATACAACTGGTTAATGTCATGCAATGACAAAGAAAACTGCTGACTGAAAGCAGTATGAATCCTTTAAAGAATCGGGGCAAAATGACAAATGTGAGACTCTTGGTGACAGGAAAATGCTCCGGTGGATGATATATTGTGGTGAACTGACACCTCAGATCTATAACTATCTTGTGATATAGAAATAAAAATAATAAGTCTTTGTAGAAGTCTTAATATACATAATATTTATTACATGGTTGTTGTGAAAAAATCACATCTATAATTTCATTAACTGTTAGATTAATTTTTAACATAACTATTACAACCAGTTGTAAAAATGATTTGTAATAAGCTTTGTGTGATAAAAATTCATGAACTGTATTTTTTTCTTCTATGTACACAAATCCTTTTCAGATGACATTAACAGATATAATTTGTTATGCAGATTTTGTATTACTAATGCAAATTGTCTGATTTTAACGTGAGATAAAATGCACTTTGACTTGTACAAAAACAAATACTTGCACAGTACACCAAGTTGGAGTGAATAAAAACAATGAAGTTTATAATCATTATGAATAAAAGTATATTAATATACAAAAACTATACTGAGTTTTAATAACAGTAGTAGCATTTCCATTTTTAGTGTGGTGGTATGGATTACCATTATTAGAAAACTCAGGTGTGAAAGTCAAGGTCCTAAAAAGTTAATTTAAGAATTATCTCTGTTTAATGAGTCATGACTCATTTGTTTTGTTTGGTTGTGAAAAATTGAATGCAACTTCAAATTTTCAAACAAAATTCATCAAATTGTTGAAGATATTTTGGGAGTTTTTTGTTCTCAGTTACAAAGATTGTTTTAAAGGCATCCTGGTTACAATAAATAGATTTTTTTTTTTTTCATGAATGCTTTAATGATGACGACATAAGATAGTACAAGATGTTTGCACCAAAATTACTGAAAATGTATTTTAGATCTTCCAAATTAGCATACATTATGCATGTACTTATGTGTTTTATTAATCTTTGAAATGGTTTTTGATTATAATAAATTTAAGTCAAAAACAATTCTTTTTCTTTTTTTAATGATGCAGTCTACCCATGGTGTCATAAGACATTTTATAAGGATAAACAAATTATTCAAGATAGTTATTTTGCTTTGATTACTAAACATTCTCAATAAATGTTATATTTTAAATATTTGTTTTATGTTTATATATGTATATATTTAAAATTAAAATATTATATTGATTATAAGAGTTCTTTGTATCAACAAAAGTAATGCAGTATTAAACCTTCTGGAATCATAATCTTTGATCACATAGTTATTTATTTCAAAATTTAATCATAAAAAAACCAAATTCTTTTTTCTTCAAAATATTAAATATTTATAGTGTGCCCACTGAAGTTATGAAAAAGTAACAATGTTATCCATTTTTTTTTAAATAATGCAGTTACAACTTGATCATGATGACATAGGGGAGTTACACGTAAACGACATGTGTGCTGTGCTGTGTGTGTGATATTCCAACAAGCTGGTAGAAGATACTGCAGGTATTACCTCTCTGTGCAGTAAACAGAATAGCTAATTTGTAAACACTTCATCACAGCTGAGTGAAGGAAACGAACAATTCAATATTTGTCATGTTCACATTTAATGTTGCTTTGTGCAAGCAGCTTTGTTTTCCTTTCATAAACAAATGAGCTCATTCAATACACAGTTTAGGCACGCTGCCATGATTTATACACATTAAAAACAAAATAGACAACCAAATAACTATGACAATGGCATATCATCAACATTAATTATCCATGTATATGGACAAATAGAAAGTTTGAGTGATATATATATATCTATCTACAGAGTTTCAGTTAACAACTTTGACAATTGCAGTTACACTTTTCAAAATTTATCAGGTTAGGTGGTAAGGAAGATACAGCTATTAATGATGATAATAACACCTATATTTATAATTGTATATTTACAAAATTTAACACTTCCCAAAATTAATCATATTAGTTTATGAAATAGATATTGTTTTACTATATATCTCTCAATATTTTATTAAGAAAAGCTCTGATTACATTCATTACTCATTCAAGAATTTTATATATAAAATTAATTACTGAATGACATTAATATTTAATTATTGATGAATGAATACATTAATTGTAATAATAACATTTGATTGCCCATACATTCTGATTTATATTTCAAGTATTAACCAAAATATGCTCCATACAAGAAATGTTTCAACTGATGGTTGATATAACATGATCAAATACAGACAGATGTTATGGAAATATTTTAGTTTAATTCTGACCATTCCAGTAAGGTCCTTCAAACTATGACAAAGATAGATACCTCTCATTCTATCCTAAATGGATAAAACTAATTATTTATTATAAATAGGTAATACATAAAAATGTAATTATCTCCAAAGTACGAAAAGTGCTTTTAGCATCAATCTACAATAAATGCTTGCTATAATCATTTCTAGGCATTTACTATACTGTTTAAAATATTTGTATGTGTGTGTTTGTAAAAAGAATACTTAAGTTAAGACTTGATAATAAGCAAGTGTAAAATGATCCACCCATATATAAATAAACCTACCCTTTATCAACAACCAAAAAAATATCTACGCAGCATTCTTACTTCTTACACTGATACAGGATGTTTGAATTAGGTTTTGAAGTAGTTCATGCAAGTTATTAATGTGTACTAACCTGATATTACTATACAGGTGTCTCTTGCACTTCGTTTCATTGTTTTATAGGCACTGTCTGCTAAAGCAAAGATGTGAGGTGGTCTCTCATAGATCTCTCTTCCCTTGTACTCCTCAATGTATTTGTTATTATAAATGTCCATTGTTCTGTATGGGTTAACTGAAACCACCACCTCACCAATGTATGTGTAAATCTTTGACTTCTCAAATCTGCAATGAGAATAAATTATTTGCTTTCATAATCATAAATATGGGCTAAACAAAACAAAATGATCTATATTTTAAGAAAGTAAAACAACATGCTTTGCTTTTTTTCTAATCACAACAATAACAAATACATTAATAATTATTATGAGAATCATTTAGGAATAAAAAATTAATATATTAAGATTGTGATCACAATAAAATCACTGACAGCTGAATTCAGTTTAGTTAATAATAATACAATTATAATATACATCATTATAATTTATATGAGTAATTCCAAATATATTATTTAAATTTAATTAATCAGTTCAAAATAAATAGTTGTCAGTACTTTATGAACAGAAATAAATGTTAGTGAGACACTACCATTTCGAATTCGTTTATCGTACATACGCCGACAGTTATACCAATGACTTAAACTTCAAGCTGAAGTTGAATGAGTCAATCTCATGTCATAATGATATTTTCATAATCATCGAATGTACGACATAATATTATAAAGTTTCAGTTTATATATCATACAGCGAAGTGACAACAACCAGTAATAATGTGAATAAACTGCTACAAACCTCCGTTGCAAATTTTCCATAAAATGATCCATTGTAACCTCCCGAAGGAGAACAAAATCTCCGATCCCATATTCAGGACCTTCATGTATACCCGCCATAGTTGAGTTTGAACAGGTGCTACGTCTGACGGTAGATGGCGCATTAACTTCAGCAGAATCAGAGATAAGCGGTGTAAACAATTTTTAACACCCTATAATTATATCGGTGTCAATATTTTAAGCTATATTTAGAATTTCCAGAATTCTTATAAATATTAATTAATTAATTTATTTACTGACGCTGAACAGTATTATAATAAAAAAGATACATCTATAATTTTGTGTTAAATAATTTTGTACTTTGCTTTTTAAGATTATTAAAGTGGTACTCAGGCCAAACTCAAGGCGGTAATGGTTATTAATGATATTAAAACATATCGTTGCTTCATATGATATGCTTAATTGTCTTTTAAAGATTATTTTATTTACGGCTTTTAAACTTATTTTGGAAAAAAAAATATTACATGCGTCATATACAAATTACTATTTATTTACACATGTATTATTTGGTCATTTTAAAAATTCTATTTTGATACCAATTTTGAATTGCAATAACACTATAATTATATATACCGTATATACTTGTGTATAAGTCGAATTTTTGGGAGACTATATTAAGGTGATATTTTGGGGGTCGACTTATACATAGGTAATGCTTTTGTAGCTGTTGCTGAAGAGTCGCCATTTTGACTATTTTTTGCTACGGGATGCATCTAAAATAATCGCGGTCTTTCAGCTTTTCAAAAATATAATTTTATCGTATAAAAAATTTTGAAAAATTAAATAACAAAACCAAATATGAATGTAAAACATGATATTCTTCCGTTTAATGACATAAAAATACATTTTACAGCGAGAAAACCGTCAGTACGGCGTTATGCCTTACGGCGTCTTGCAATGATCTAGGAATGCAGACTTCTCTGCCAAATTGCACTAAATATCGGTCCTAATTTCATAAACAAAACTCACTTGTTTAATTGTAAAGAATTTGGTGAAATAATATTGCAATCGTCATTAATATCCACTACCTACAAATTTTGTAAATCATAGAACGGCTAAATATAACGGTAAGTTAGGTCTCCATGTTAGATCTATTACATTAAAGAGATACTATTTATGATACATTTAGGCTATAGCTCGTGTAATACATGCATTTACGTTATTATGGTATGTTCGTGCAAGTTACAGCTCGTGCAAGTTATGTTACAGTAGGCGTACAATGTAGGCCTTCATGGCACTGTCACACTGGTCTAAAAATAGTGACGGTGCCTGGAATCTACAGTCGACTTATACACAAGTAATACCTAAAATGACGCAATTTTTGGTCTTAAAATACATATCGACTTATACATAAGGTCGCCGTGTACACAAGTATATACGGTATATTTCTGTCTGTCTCTTTCTCTAGTGTTGCTAGTATATGATAGACACAGAAAAGATCACTGTTTATTTAAGTTGCAACACAATTTTCATATATTTATTAGTCGAATAAAACACACATTTTGCTGATAATATAGTTATTTAAAATATAATTAATTCTTGTACATTAATTCTTATAAGTCGACACTAACAAGCATAAGCTATATTGCTGCGGCCATAAAACGAAATATTACAGGAGCTTATTTGAGACATCACCGGGATTGGTTGACTCGTAAATTTTTTCGTTAAATTTGTTTTTATTAATGTTTACCTTCAAGGCATTCACTAATAGTCTGTGTTTTATAAAAACACATTTATTACGAGGTACATAGATTTTAAACAAATAACACGAATATGCTCTTTTTTGTTTTTCGTATTAATACGTCGTAAAACTATAGTTTCAGATAACTCGATAGGTGTCGCTAGTGAATAATAAGAAACTGGCGTTCGGAGTGTGTTAGTACTAGTAGCGTTATTTGGACAGTAGGATGTGAATTTTTGTTCATTTGGTATATTAATGTCAAGCAGAGAAAAAAAAAAAAAAAAAAAAAAAAAGAAGTAAGAAAGAAGTCATCGGAGAAAATAATTATAATTTTTATAGGTACAAGATATTTGTATTTATTATTATTATTATTATTATTATTATTATTATTATTATTATTATTATTATTATTATTTGAATATAACAACAATAATAAAAATGTTTATGGTATGATTATATAGTTAAGCAAATGAAGACTTGTGTAATCATACATCAGTCTTGAAAACCACAGTATATTTAATCTTCAAAAACAATTAGAAAACACTGACATATTAATAATTAACATAAATATTTAAAAAAAATCAAAATTTTAATAAATGTTTCTGCACTATATATATTTATATTAATATTTGTGCCATAAAATTACAAAATATGTTGATAAACATAACTAAATGTATTCATTCCACTTTAGTTACTGTTGATAATTAATTCATACATAGTTCAAACAATCATACAATGTGGTGAAAATCTAGGATTATGGCTTGATTTTTCTGCTAGTAAAATAATAATATTTACAAGGGGTTTTATTTGCAGTCTAATAATACAGGTCGAGGATCTCTTATGCAAAATTTTGAAATCTGAAAAGCTCTGAAATCCAAAACCTTTTCCAAGCTGTAGAAATAATATCTTACAATTTTCAGACATAGGTTCTATTCTTATTGTTATTGCCTTACATTCCAAACTCCAAAATATCTTGAAATCTGAAACACTTCCAGTTCCAAGCATTCTGGATAAAGGATTCTCAACCTGTAATTAGTAGCAAAATGGCCAGTAAATAAATAACTAAAATGAAAATAATAATAAAAATAATAGTTTATAAAATTCAAAAAATAAACCAATGAAAAAATCTGAAAACAAAAATAAAAATGGACTGTTCAAGGGATATTTTAATAATAAACGTATTTCATTATGTTAACAAATTAATATATCTCTATCAAACAATCGTGAATGTGCAAATCCAGAAAGAAGATGCATGACACACAATCCTCCCAATGCTTTGCTGATAGATGTTTTTTCATAATAAAAATTATTTCAGTTTTTGAGTTCTATTCTGTGTTCCTCCTTTTAATGCGGCCTGTATATATTCCTGAAACCCACTTCAACCAAAAAAATGTTTTTAATAATAAATAAAAATAATGATAATATAATAAAATAATAGAAATAATTGAAAATGAAATAAATGAACCTTTGATTAAAGAACTCTAATATGTTTAATATTGTTACGGTTATAAAAAATGTATTAACAAAGAATACATAATACTTTTAACTTTAAGTAATTAATTATTTTATAGTTTATTTCCTTTTTTTTTAATTTGTTTTCCTTCTTTGGAATGTTTCTTTTTTCTATTACTTTTTTAAAATTTGGTGTTAATAATATATTTTAGGTTTTGGACTGTTACCAGTATCTTCTACTGTCTGCCTCTCTCACTCCTCAGCAACAGAAAATACACTGAAAGAAATGAAGGTTCAAGTGATTTGTGCCCTAGAAGACAATTACATGTTCATAATTTCAGATGCTAAAACTAAAAAATGTTTAGCTGTTGATCCAGTTCAGCCAGACAAGGTAATTTATTTTCTAAATTTAATGTCTGTTTTATCCCATCTGCTTAATTTTTACAAGAAGAGCAGCTCATCCTCAACAGTTTCCTCAGCTGTAGTGTAACACAATGTGTACAGTCAAAGCTGCAAGTGTATTATTAAATGCAATATTTTTTTTCCACATTACACTTATCTTTTCTAAATGCTAGAAGTAATCAAATTTATCTTTTTTTTTGTTTATCAAGCTTTTTACAAGACAATATGCATGGCAAGGAGCACAAATGTATATTTGACTTGTATCTAACACTTTACATACCTTGGTCATAATCATTGTTTTATTTGTTCCTAATAATAAAGTGTGATGTGTGTTGAATAAAAAAACAGTGATTATTTTTCTCTTTTTATAAGTATCAAAAATAAAAAATAAAAAAAGGAGATAAAAAAAACAGATGAATTGAGTAAATGTTTGAGATTTGCAGTGTTTTCAAATTATTATTAATTAAATACGTACTACCAGAAAACCTTTATTCTTTTTTTTTTTTTTTTCACTGTTAAATATATATTTAAAAAATGTGTTAGCAAACTGTTTTACAGTTTTCACATTTTTATTTTTAATTTTGTTGATCATAAATGTTAGTATGCTTAATACTAATTTATACTTTCAGATCTTTTATACAATCAGGGAACAAGATCTAACATTAGTTGGTATACTGTGTACACACCATCACTGGTGAGTTTTATAGACCATCAAAACATTTTTTGTTGGTTAAAATATTTGATGAGCATACATACATATATAAGTTTAAATGGTGGCCTGAAATATCTTAGTTTCAAAGTTTTTCAAATTTTGGAATATGATATTGATAAGATGGCTTGAGTAAGATATTGAAGTTTAAACATAAAAACCTGTGATGTATCATATACAGCTGACATCTATAGACAACATGATGTAATAATAGTAATAATTTTGTTCATAGAAAAAGTTTTGTTTAATATAAATCAACCACAAACTTTGCTTATGACATGAGTTAAGGGTATTTTCTGTTAATGTTCCATTCCAATTTCTGTGCATATTAACTGAAGGTTCCATTGGGACAATTTCTCTACAATAGTTCCTTGACTATCAAACTTATATAACAAAGTTTAAAAATATTCTTTTCAGGTAAGTAAACATCAGTGTAGTTAGAAATCATTTGTTTTTTTTGTATTAATCCACACACAGAAGAAGCAGAAATTTTTGTTATTAATAAATATTTTTGTCTTTAGGGATCACGCAGGTGGAAATGAAGGTTTGCTAAAGCTTGCAGGAAAAATAAATGTATATGGAGCAGATGAGAGAATTGGAGGTCTCACAAACAAGATAAAACATGGAGACATGTTTCAGGTGATAAACCAATATATTATATATATATATATTCTCAAACCTTACTTTTACAGGCTTAAAATGTACTTGCAGTCTTTTCCTTCTCAAAATACATATTTTGTATTTTCCAGACCTATATATAATCCCAAAATACTTGATAACTGATCATCTGTATTTAAATATGTACATAAATTTACCTTGTTTTATTCTGCCTGCAGTCTGCCGTGTGCCAACAGTTTGGGCAACACACTCTTATGCAAATGCATAATTAACCAATAAATCAACAATCACAGCATTTTGTCTCATGTTTCATGAATAATAATTATATTTTTCTGTATAGTTATTTTGAAAAAATTAAGAATTTAACTTAGCATGGCATTACAGAAAATGCTTTTAAAGAACTGTTATCTAATTCATAATTGTTTATGACTCCTAATAATTTTATTTGATAAGATGAGTTGTTCTAATTATCTGACCACTGGTTGGTACCAGTACATTATAATAGTTGGTATTATTTTTAAACATTAAGACTATTTAGCATATATTTCAGTAACTGTATAAATAAAAATGTTAGATAAGTTTAAGAAATAACCCACTTGTTTTGTATTTTGTATTTTGTAACATGTGATCTTGTAGTGACGACACGAATCAAGCCATGTAAATGGTTCGAGTTAGCATTTTGTTCCCTCAAATATTCATTTCTTAATATCAGCCTGTTGAACAATCAAAATAAAGTGGTCTTTAATTCAGCATACTTCTTGATTTCTCTGAGAGAAGTAAGCAAGAACTGGGTTATTATGGGTTAGTATTGAGTTTTGATGCCTGTAGTAATTTTTAATCTCAGAAAATGCTTTATTATATAGCTTGTTTATAAAGACAAACCAGTGTCAGCATTATAAAGAGGTTTGACTGTAATTTGTATTGTTTGATTAGTTTTCTAGAATTAAAATAATATTGCCAAATTCAGGTATTAGTAAAGTTAAATTTCCTAATGCTTCAATTGTACATTATTTCAGAATTATGTAAAGTTGATCACCAGTATTTTTTTAAATTACTGATGGTCAAGGGGGCAAAAAACAACAAATAATAATAATAATCAAAAAAGAAAGAAAAGAAATGAAATAATGCTTTCAAAAATTATTTTATTCAGTTTACTGTAAAGAAGGAATATCTGAACTTTTTTCCTTTATTTATTTGCTTACTTAATGTTATTTACTAGTTCATTTATTATTTTTTACATGGATTGAAAATAATCTGTTATTTGTGTGTTGTTGATGGTCATTATTCAAATAGGTAAAGTGATAATAAAATTGTTTATGTCTTGTTTTTTTCTCATTTTTCAGATTGGTTCACTGAGGATAAAATGTTTATTTACACCATGTCACACAACTGGTCACATATGTTACTATGTTACAGGACTGAATGATGAACAGCCTGTGGTCTTCACAGGTAACATTTGTTTATGATAAGTTTCAATAATTAATTTATAACAGTTGTTAAAAACTGTAGGAGAGTAATTCATTTTCAGGTAATATTTGTTTAATAACCATAGTGAATAATTTACAGGTAACTTTTATTTAATAACCAGAGTTAACCAGAATTGCACTACTGTTACTATTTCATTCCCTCCAAGTAGTCACATCTGTTAATAAAATATTTTTAACTGGGGAAATTGTTATTATTGTCTGTTGCTAAATATTTATTAAAATGTTGTTTCTTAATTTCTTTCTTTCTTTATTTATTTATATTTTTCAGGAGATACATTGTTTATTGGTGGCTGTGGTCGATTTTTTGAAGGCACTGCTAACGATATGTATCATGCTTTGATAGAGATATTAGCAGAGTTGCCAAACGAAACTGTTAGTTAATTTGAATTTTAGAAATGAACAATTCCAGAGTGTCAGGGTTCAGGTGGTTGGTCTCTGCATCTTGCGTGCTTCCACTTTTCTTTAAACAATCTCATTTCATTCATTGAAGTTAAATGTAAATTTAAAATTAAAAAAAAAATAGTATATATTTTTATGTTTGTGTGTATGAATTTTTATATATATATATATATACATGCATTCAAATTTATGCTTGTTTCAAGTACTTGTTATTATATACAAAATTGTTTTGTCGCTGTTCATTACTGTTCATTAAGTATATATATTTTGAACAATAATGTTTTACAATACAGCTGATTTGTTTTAATATTGTTAACAGGTAAGACTGCTTATAAGGATACAACTTTCAACAGATAGTTTGATGTAAATGGTGCATTCAGTAAAAGACAAATGTATATTAAAATTTTCTTGAAACGTTGTTCTATTTTAGAAAGTATACTGTGGACATGAGTATACAGTCAGCAATCTGAAATTTGCACGTCACATAGAACCAAACAATATGATCATTAAGAAGAAATTGGAATGGGCTGAGGTATTTTATAATTTTAATATTGTTTTTAGCTCATCAAAAACATCTGACAAAAATAAGATAAGAGTGCTGTATGTGAAGTGGCTTGGATGAAAGAATCCATCATCAAAAGAGTTGTTTTTTTTTTTTTTTTTTTTTTTTTTCTTTATTTCTCTCTTCTGACAGCTGATATGTAACTAATGCCTAATCATGACACATTTTCGTTCTCACTGATGATAAAAAAGATGCCAAGCTAGCTAATATATAACATTTTGGGCGATTCAGAATATTTCCTCTTATGGAAGTAATAATAGCTGTATTATTTTATTATCTTGTTTTACCATGGTGTATGCAAAGTAATTAAAATCTAAAATAAAATAATTTCTGTTTTATAACAGACACAGCGTCTAACAAATCGACCAACCATTCCATCCACCATTCGTGAAGAAAAAGACATAAATCCTTTTATGAGAGTTTGGTATGTACTATTGCTTTAAATACATATATATATATACAGACAGACAGACACAAACACACAAAAAATAATATTTTCATTAGTAAATTGGAGGTGTTTTATTAGTTTGTAATTATTTTCTTTAGTTTTACATTACTTGAATACTGTTATAAATTAAAGTCATATTTTTTTATTCATATTTAAAATGTTTATTCTCTCTCTCTCTCTGTCTCTCTCTCCCCCCCTCCATGGATAATATATCTATACCTATATGCCTTTTTTTCTCTGTTCTCTTTTTAAAGCCAATCGGTGATGCAGAAAATTTGCCAAAAGAAGGACCCAATTGAAATAATGGCATTTTTACGAGAAGAAAAGAATTCCTTTCGTTCTTGATTTGGACTTTCTTGAACGAAAATAAAATTGTTTCTCTACTGGTAAATCATTCATTCAGAAAACATATTAAGATATAAAAACTTTTTTTTTTTTTTTGTATGTACTCTTATTAATTTAGAATATTCATATTTCTGTTATATTTGTTAACATTTAGTAGTTAATATGAAATATTATTTTTGAAAATATCTTTACCTATTTGGAATGTTGAAGGTTCTAAGTTAACTGTTTAGAAAATAAATATTATATGTTTGTCTGGTAGATAACCTGTTAATTTTATTGTTAAACATCAAATGAGTAGGTCATTAATTGGCCTTAAGGTGCTTGCTGTATTTATAATTTTTAGATATGCTGTAATTTTGAAAATTTTAAAGTAATGGATTTGCAGGCTATAAAAATCACTGATATTCATTTTTAATCAATGTTATAACTATTACAAGCATATAAAATTCACGCTGCTGCATTTGTAATTTTACTGTTATAATTTCTTTTACTAGCCAGTTTTAAGTTAATGGTTTGTTATAAAATATAACTCAAAATATTTTCACACTGATCTGGAGCTCAGCTTGACTGTTCTAATGAATTTGTTACTGTTGCTTGTAAACTTGAATATTGTTAATAATGATTTAATGATTGTAATTAAATGCAATATATTCATATCATATTGTTTTTATTTATTTATTTATTTATTTATTTATTTATTTACACTTTTTTTTTTTTTTTTGGTGGGGGGTTATTTGGTAGAATTTATTTTCATCCAGAAATCATTTTACTTCTGTTTCTGAAGTTATTTATTTATTTGTTTTAATATTTTTTTTTCATACACTTGTTAATAAGCAGAATTTATTTAAATATATTTTAAATGTAAACATTGTCTGTTATTATTTTTAAAAATCTTCAAATCATTAAGTTTTATTATTTATTTATTTATATATATATATATATATATTTTTTTTTTTTTTTTTATTTTGCATACATTTAATAGTTCTATCTATGCTATCAACAAATATGAATTAGAGTAAACATTGCAGTTCGTGAGAAATCTGAGTAATCTCCCTTGAAGTGAGTACATTTTGTTGCAGTGGATCATTTGTACATTTACTTAATACGTATACATACGCACGTGTACACAATCACGTATGCCATTGATGCATAAGTGGTAGAAGAAGAGACGGCAGGGAACTTCCATTCATAATTATATTTGTTAAATGTATGACTGTTACTTAATTGTTTTAAAATGTATCAATATATTTTCAACATCAGAATGCCTTTTTTGAAGCATCATGTCATTGTTGTTAATTACTAATAGACCAGACTCTGTGATTATGTTTTGTTATTGATCTTCACAACTTTTTAACATCCTGGCAATTTTTTTACGCCAGGGTTATTAAACATTAGTTAATTTATCTTTTTGGGCTACACTGATTAGTGTTGGTGGAATCAGTATTTTTGAAGCGATTAATATCATTTCGATATCGAACACAACGATTGTGCTTCCTTTCTTCTAAACCCAAATTCCCTGATAAATACTTTTCTAACAAATGCAAATTACTCTGAAATGTTCCCAATAGCTTTTTAGTCACAGCAGTTTGTTCATGTTGTTATGAAGAAATTTATTCTGCCAGCAAAAAAATAATTTACAGTTACTTAACGGTGACGTTTGACACGATGCAAAACTTAACATATGAGTTAAGTAAACGTACGCAATTTTTGGTCAAAGCGTTTCATCATATTTTTTCATTCTTTCAGTTTTTCTCTGGTGTCTGCTTATTTTTAGCATATCTATTTGCATGTACCTGCTTTAAAATGTAAAGTAATTCTGACATTAATTAGTATTTTAAAACGGGATAACGTCTTGGAATTTCTGAGTGATGCGATATCTCTACTCGAGTTGAGACGTTTAACTGGCATTTTGTCAATTTGTCATTCATCAGCTAGTTCAGAAGTACGCATCGTAACGAGAAACTCCTGGTCCAACATGCTTCAGCTCTTAGGATCAGTCTTCGGTATACCTGTTTCTGATATTTAGGAAAAAGCTTATAACAATCATTTTTTTTCTGACCGTTAAAAGTGGTGGAAGCAAGGTTTTTTTTTTATCTCAGATATTATTACAACCCGATATAAAAACCTTAGTACTGGAACGATTTTCTTAGTGGTTATTCATCTGATCTGAGCACAAGAAGTCGTAGTATCAGTCCACTTCACAATGTTTCCACAACACTATTTCTCTTTGAATCCAGTGTCGTTGTAAATAAATATGTAGTTAGATATATTTTTAAAAAAGAATTGTTTATTGTATATAGTGAGCTTTGCGTACAAATATAAACTACATTTATACATGGATGTTGGAAATGTATTTGAGGTCACAGACACTGCTTGGTGTTAACAATGTCGTTATGTGATGTAATATAACATATCTTTGACCACAATTGTTATACATTTTAAAACATTCACTACCATACAATTAATAATTTTCATTTTTTAAATGTATACAATTATTATATAAAAAATTCTACTAATATACAAATATAAAAATTATATGACAGTAACACAAAATGCTTTTAAAATATTAATATTAATATTGTACTCTGTGTAACTTAATTCACCAATCGTTTTTATACCTGAACGTCTGGGATGATTTAATATTAACCAAAGGCAGGCGTGAAAATAAATAAATTGTCTTACGCATCATTAACTGCCAGCTGGATTTTTAAAGTTTATTCCAGTACAGTCTACAACTTTGCTCATAACAAAATCTGGATATGCTGATATATTTTTATGATGGTCGTGGTCAAGTGTAAGCTATTCTTTTTTCCTTTTATCTTTGGTATTTAAATAAAGCATATATTATATATGCTGATTTTTACATTTTAATCTGAAAGCCATATTTATATTATAATGCTGGAATTATAAAATGCTGACAATAGTTATATACATACATACATACATTCATATAAATATATATATTATATGAAAGCAATGCTGTATCTCAAATTATTTATTTTATTTGCATAAATTAAAGTAAAGAACATTTCGATACTAGTTCTAACTTACAAAATTAATTTCATAAATGAAAGGTATATTTCAAAATAAATAAATAAAATAATAAAATAAAATATCGATAAAAAAAACAACAAAAAATCCTACCAAAAACGACGACACAGGAGGCAGGAGATGGTATAACTAAACTACTCAAAAAAGAAAAAAAAACGAAAAAAAACCAAGTATTTTCGTACACGTATATTGCTAGTGGGTTACACGATAAACTTCTTTTTATAAATGTAAAAAGGAAAAAAAAAAAAAAAAAAAAAAATAAACAAAAATTCAAGGGAATTTTTTCTTTTTCTATTTTCTATTATTATTATTTCAATCCAACCAAGAACGAACTGGCATAAATAAAACCACTTATCTACCTAGCAGCGTCTGTATAATGTAGAAACTTCCTTCGGGATATAGCATTTCAACTCTTCTCGCTTATCACGCACCTTTCCCGTTATTTATACACGCTGCTATCGATTGCTTTTTCTATTATTTCAACACTATGTAAATACTGAGAATACAAACGAAAAAGAAAACAGCAATAATAAATAAGGAGAAAGACAGCCACGCGTATACATAGCTACACTTTCAGATCGTAGAATTAATGTTGAAATAAGTGTAACTTGTAAGAATTTCAGTCGCCGATAATGAGCCACAGTTACAATGTGTTGACGTGCTCTGTCTTTGTGGAATTTTAACACAGATGTGACGTGTGTTTTCGTGCCAAATTCGTGTTAAACCATAGAAAACGAACTGTCTGCATTAAACGCAAACCTTTGATGATTTGGTTTCATAGTCCGTTACCACTGACCATGCACGATCCAGATTTTAAAAATATTTATTTTATTTTAATTTTGGACAGATTCAAAATGTTAAAATGGAAAGCTTCATTCACATGTGACAGCAGCTGGTCTGTGTCCCGGACAAGATCTTCGTCCGAAATGATTATACCTGCACGCATCTAGTCTCATCTCCGTACCGCGGCATGAAACGTTCGTCATCCATCCGACACTAGTGCTGTGTGATCTATCTTTGCCATCTCGTATCCAACCAGAAGTATACCCTAACTGCTTGCATGCAACCTGAGCCTCATTTCTGCTGAAACCATGGGAGCAGATTGGACGCCATCTACCGTCATGATATATTTCTATTAGTCCCGTGTTCACATCGTTACTTTCTTCTATGGGAACCAGCTGCAGCATGTGATCTGGAAATAAAAAGCAAAACTGTGTAATTTGTAATAATTAAATCATATTTCAACCATGCCAGAATTAGTACCAAACATACATTTATATTTCTGCAAATTCGGATAAATTTTGAACTGAAATTGAGAAATGTTTCATGGCCATTGCAAATACGTCAGAACCCCCAAAAAAAAAACATAAAACCCACACCCCCAAAAAGTAAAGAAAAAAAGTATAGATTAAAACCATTTTGAAATAGGGAAAGAATAGCCTATACAATCTTTCATTTCGTAGAGCCTACTATTTTAAATCTAAAACTGCCAGACTCTAAATATGAAAGACATTGATACAAATGTTTTTTGTTTTCGTTTTTTTTTCTGTTGATTCTATTTTGTTAATTTTATTTATTACTTTATTATACTTACAGTTTAAATTTAGGGTCATACGGTAGCCATAAACATATAATGTTTTTCAGTCTCGGAGGCAGTTTAACCACTGGAGTGAGAGGCTTTTGTTTATACATTTCAGATAAACTCGTTCAACCATTAAATTTACTCACCACATATAACTGAAAAGTCATCTTCATGAGAACACGTTGTCGACGTCGTTTGGTGTTTTACAGCAGGACAGCGAGACGTTCTCAAACACGTTGTATTCAATCTCCAAAACGAACCGGAACCAACGCCGAAATAGGCACTTCCGGCGGATATCCCTCCAACAAATCCAAGATGGCGGCATATAGTTGATGCCTCCACGTGACCTAATCGTCTGTCGCAGAGAGTTCCCCACTGTCCATCATGGAAAATTTCCACTCGTCCCTCATTGTTCTTTCTTCCATCGACTAGAGTGATTAGCGGTTCTGAAAATAAAAAAATAATATTTAAATAAATGAAGAAACTTTACCTCAGTCAGTAATTGTACACATAAAGGAAAACCGAATCTATTAATATTTTGTGTTCATTTCTTTTTACAGACATATTTGTTATTATTATTACATAGGAATATTTTCGTAAGGTCTAATAAAAGAAAAAGAAAATCACAGCTTTATATGTTAGTTATCATTCAGTAGTGGCTGATTTGCTAACTAAAAAAGAGTTTAGAGTGTGGAAGAAAACAAACACCTCCCCCAAACAACCAAACAAACAAACAAACAACAGCAAACAACAAAAACTGCACTAAATCTGTGATTATATCCTACTGTAAATTACTTGTTTCCATTTATGTTACATGCGTTTGCATATGTACTTTCGTACACACCCATCTATCCATCGATCCACACGTACATATAGTTTTTTGATCCACCTAATTACCTCATAGTTTCTCTGCTTGCTAGACAGAACTGATATTCAGAGAGCTTTTTAAAGGAAATCAGCGATTCTGACGTGATTAATGACTACAACTTCTCTTTAAAAGCAATTAGAACATTACTAACATTCCACTTGGTTTCATATTTATACAGAAATTTCAGACATTTTAAGCAAGTAATTGATAATTCTGTTTTTTCAGTGCCACCAGAAAGCGGATTCTCAATTAATTTGATTCAAATCAAAGCGAAATATTTAACATCGAGTTCCTGAGTTTTCCCCATTCAGATTAACTCCTTTGTATCTTTTTGTTTTATTTTTTAAAATTTAATTTATAGTTTTCAGTGAGAGAAAGTTAGTGATTACAACGAAGAAAAAGAAAAGAATAAACTCCCTAAAAAGAAACAATATAAATAAATAAATAAATAAATAAAGAAAAATAAATCAAATAAATTAATGTAGGAAAGAAAGAAAAGTACAAAATTTAAATTAAACAACTTTGATCCGGTTTATAGTGATATTTTTCGAGTTCTGTTTCGAGTTCTGTGAATATTCCCAAAGGTACGATCTCTTTCCTTGTGCACATAAATTTCATTTTAAATAAACGTTACCGCCTTGTTAGACTCTTGTCAAATTCAAAATGTCTTGTATTTTAGAAATGTATTTTAAGATTCCTTGTCGGCAATGCAATTAAGACATGGAATTTTGAAAATGTAACTATTAAATTGAAAAGGATGTAAAATTAGAATTGTTTAAATAGTTGAATAGTTTAAGTATGTTTCGTTTTCTCTTTTCCAGTATTTACGTCAAATTATATGTTCGGCTGTAGTAAACTTAACAAATTTATGATTTCTTTGAATTCGTCGAACGCACCGAAATGTTTTTTTTAACATAGAAATACTGTTCATTCATTCAGTTAAATAACCAGGTTTACCCACCCACCCACCCACACAAAATATATATAATTTTCATTGCATTTACTTCTGCAGAGGCTAATTTTTTCTTTGTTATTGTTGTGTGTGTATATGTAGGTACGTGTGTGTGTTTGTTTTTATATATGTATGTATGTATGTATGTATGTATGTATATGTATGTATGTATGTGTGTGTGTGTGTGTATGTATGTATGTATGTATGTATGTATGTATGTATGTATGTATGTATGTATGTATGTATGCATGCACGTCTAACTTTATATATAAGCTTGTAAACAGTTATTTATATTTTTATATTCTTTCTTATTAACTATTCAAGACACTGCCAAGAGTGAACACTGGTTCAAACACGTCTGGGATAAAGAACTTCCTGTGTAACATGTCCGATCACACAGTGTGTTAGAGAACTTAGTGCACTTCTCACCATTAGCAACGTGTCTTGTTTCACTTTTACAGGGCAATTAGTCATCTTCCTATACGATCCTAAAACCGCTTTGTTTATTTATAAACTGAGTTCAGTCTTATCTGCCGAGCATGAAAAAACATCAACATCCAATACTGCTGACATCTTATCTAGAGTAAAGTCAAAGCAAACCAAGGATTTTTATCCAAACAGAAGCTACTTAAATTACTATCTGCTCCACTGTTTAATTACCAACACTGCTTGAAGAAGCTGTAGTAGTAGTAGTAATAATAATATAGCGGTGGTCCCGGAAACAGATGTCGTGGTTAAATTAAACTAATACTATAAGGACTGTAAACAGACATCGTGATACTAATAGTACCAGCAGGAACAGTGATATAAATAATATCTCAGTGGTAATCATAGTAGTGGTGGTGGTAGGAGCAGTAGTAGTGGTGGTGTTTGTTTTAATAGTAGTCGTGGTGACAGCTGTAGTAGAAATGTATTGATTATATTTCTAACAATAAAAAAAAAAATAATAATAATAGCACCATTAATAGTTTGTAAAAGAAATTTGGGTCTTATTATAAGTAAAAATGGTATTAAACATTAGTTCTAATAGTACAGAAACAGAAGAAAAAGCGTTGCTGTCCACAGGAGCATATAGTACATGTAGTACTTTATCATCAGAAGAAGATGTTTTCTACATTAAAAGTAATGGAATATGTTTTAACCGTATCAGCAGCAGTAAAAACAATACTAGTACATGCAGTAGTAGTAGATATATATACATGCAGTACAATATCAGTGGCAGTAGAAATAGCAGAATACACATGGTAGGAGTTACAGATTTAACAATCGTATATATCTATATAGCCTTTTCTTTTTTCTTTCGTGTTTTTTTCTTCTTTTGGACCCGAGAATTAACATAGTTCACGTAGATAGATGGTCGTTATGATGTTTCATGACGGTTATTAAATAGGAATTCATTTCTAATTTGAAATAGCAGTTATATCTGTTAAAAACTATTATTTAGTTCTTCCACTCATTTTCTTTCAAAACGCAAACGCAAATTAAGATTTTTCAGAACGATTAAAATTTATAAATAACCCCAAAATATGCAGAAATCATAACGTAAATCATAATGATGTTAAGCCTTTAAGAAAAAAATGTGTTTGCCGTTCCGTATCTCATATATGCCATGCGCTCTGGGAATGGACAATTCTCATTGCTGGAGTTGATAAAATCCAGAATTTGCAGACGATTACCAGTGAGATACGAACAGGCCTCCCGGAGAAACAAGACGTTAATTTAGAGTAAAGAGAAAAACAGGGATAAGATCACAATAACGTACTGAACATACAGATTCCATGATTATATTCACTGAAACCAGCAATAGCTTTAATTTAAAGCAGTTACATAATGTCATATTAGTAATTCTCTCTCTCTCTCTCTCTCTCTCTCTCTCTCTCTCTCTCTCTCTCTCTCTCTCTCTCTCTCTCTCTCTCTCTCTCTCTTTTGTGTTCGGTGTCAGTTTCTCTCTGTCTCTTTTTGTCTATCTGTATATCTTGTTTTCGACGTCTCTTTCTCGCTTTCCTTTGATCTCTACCTTTCTGATCCTCTCTTGTTCTCTTATAATCCATTTCTCTCACAGAGACAAACAACATATATTTACAGAGAGAGAGAGAGAGAGAGAGAGAGAGAGAGAGAGAGAGAGAGAGAGAGAGAGAGAGAGAGAGAGAGAGAGAGAGAGAGAGAGAGAGAGAGAGAGAGAGTTGTACAAATGTATAAAAATTCAATATTTTGGAGAGAATAACTGATGAGTTTGTTCTGTTATTTCTGGTGGGGTGAATTCTCGGATAAATACAAAAGCAAATATCGGTAACTTTCATTATACACTTTCGATATACATGTCAGCAGAAGAACAAATAGAATAAATAAAGAAAAATAATTGTTTGTTGATCTACTTCATATTATAACTCAGAAAAAGAATATTAAAATCTGAATCATAATATACATTTAAAACAACGACATACATAAACAATTGCGACTAACGGCTTAAATAAAGTCATCAATACTTTTGATTTTTTTTTTTTTTTTTTTTAGTTAACCAGATACGAACGGCATACAAAGGTAAATAATCCCAGTTTTCAAAAATATATTTTTATAAGAAACATCCAAAATCATTTTTATTTTGTCAGTTATCGTTTATTTTGTTGTTTTTGAACCAAAAGAGCCAAAGTGCCATTCCGCTGTCAATTCAAAACCAAATGGAAATCTCACTTAACGATAACACTGATTTTACAACTAGTTTTGAAAGGATATATTTTTTTAACATACATTCAGGATTATTTTCTCATTTGTTATAAAAGCCGGTCGCTTCTGTCGTTTATTTTTGTTGTTTTGGACCAAAAGATCTAAAGTGCCATAACGCCATTAACCGCGCTTAAACAACGAGGGAAAGCCTTGCCCAACCGCCATTTTGTTTATTTTTCTTTGTTAGCGCCTGACTGATTTGCTCACATGTTTATGTAACATGTAGACAGATCGACACGAGCAAAGCGTACTGGGTATTTTTTATACCAGAAAGAGCATAACGAAAACACCAGGAAGTGCTTTTGATATTATCTAAAGAAATAAAACGACTGGCATTTAATCAGGACATAATGATATCATCACTAATTCATACTAAAAAGAAAGCAGTTTCTTCTGGTCGACATGATATTTCAGCACTATATGTGTGTATCTATATCTGTGTCTTTACATACATCTGTATCTACATCTCTATATCTGTATCTACATCTATATACATCTATATCTGTATCTACATCTATATACATCTATATCTGTATCTACATCTGTATCTACATCTATATATCTCAACTCCATTACTTTTCTTTTTCTTCTCTTTCTGATTATTGTTATTGTTAAAAGTGATACAAGTAATATTAATGTTAGTAGCAGCAGTGGCTGTAATAGTGTTAGTAATAATAAAATTAGAATAGTTGTGATATTGTAATAGTAATAGTTTAATAGTGTAATTTATTACAGTACTGATAGCAGCAGTGGCTTTAACAGCAGTGGCTAATAATGTAGTGATAGTTGTGGTTTAGTAATAGTAGTGGAGGAGTAAACGTACCAGCAACATTAGTAGCAGTATTGGTGTAGCAGGGGGTAACAACAACAACAACAACAACAACAACGTTAATAATAATAATAATAATAATAATAATAATAATAATAATAATAATAATAATAATAATAATAATAATAATAAATAAAATAAAATAAAATAAAATACCCCCCCCCAATATCATATTAAATAAAATAACGTAAAAACATTCCAAATAAATCTATTAATTTCAAAATTTTAAAGTTATTTCTGTAATACTTGCATAATATTTTTATTTTAGGAAAACATTATTTTAACTGTTTTCTTCTGCTTATATCAAACAGAAAAATCAACATCGCTAACGAAAAAAGAAAGCTAAGTATCAGGATAGCCTATTATTATTATTATTATTATTATTATTTTTTGTTGTAAATATTAAACATGGAAAATAATGGTAATAGTACATTAAATCATTCAGAACTTATCAGAAGATAATAATGTTTATTTTAAAAAGATTTCCTGCAGGAAAAGAAACATGAGCTGCAAAATCTGTAAGTTGGGATCAAAAGTGAAAAAAAAAAAGAATATTCTGAGAGATTAGACTTTGAAATATGCGTCTGAATTCTGAATTAATGATGTAAATACTGACTGAAGCATCTTTTCAGTATCAAAGAACTGATGACATACAAGTTAATGCAACATTATATGAATTTATATGAGGATATAAATGGACCTACATGCGATTTTCTGTGAAGCATGAAGAAAATTGGTAATGTTTTTAAGCAGTTTGTTCATTGGCCTCTCTCCAAAGGTGCAGTGCAAAGTTCAGTCGGATGTATTCTTTTTTTTAACTATTTGATTTTTTCAGTATTTTACTTCTTTTTCTTTTCTCACTTTATAAAGCAATACACTATTAAAGAAGGCACACGAGAAGGTGATGAAGAAGTAGGCTGACAAACGACCATGAATGAATATTATCTGTTTAGCGTAGATGATATATGATTTCAAAGATTACTATTTCAAGACATTTAGGCGTTAAAACATACTCTGCAAAGAACGAATGGCGTAGAATCAAGTTAAAACTAGGTTGTGAGAAACTGCAAGTCAGCTAGTTAACCTGGTCGTGTTGTACAGTTTGAAGTTTTTAAATCGACACTGGTGCGGTGCGGTGTGAGCGATAAAGAATAACTACCATCTGAAATATTAAGGGCTAAATAGCAGAAATTAGTATTTCAGCTAATTTTTTATTTTTAAACATTTGTATTGAAACAACAAAAACAATAACTACCATCTGAAATATTAAGGGCTAAATAGCAGAAATTAGTATTTCAGCTAATTTTTTATTTTTAAACATTTGTATTGAAACAACAAATACAATAACTACCATCTGAAATATTAAGGGCTAAATAGCAGAAACTGAAATTAGTATTTCGGAGAATTTTTTATTTTTTAAACATTTGTATTGAAACAACAAAAACAAAGCCTCATTGTTTTGATGGCAATAATGGAAGATTGATATATTATGTCTTTCAGAGAGGACAGTATCTAAGGAATATTACAATTTATTTATTTATTATCATCATCATCATCATCATCATCATCATCATTATTATTATTATTATTATTATTATTATTATTATTATTATTATTATTATTATAGTTAGTTTTCGATAATTCCTAAAGATGTTTCGAACAGAAAAAAGAATATATTTATTGTTGTTAAAAAAGTCTTATATGTTGTTTACGTTAACTCCTTCTTTGTGTCTTTTGTACAAAACGATATTGTCAATCATATATAAATATTATACATCATGTCTGTTTGGCTTTCAGTTGAATATACATTATAACGAAAAGTATTCATTTATTTATTTATTTTTTAAAATTATTTATTATTAATATTATTTATTATTATTATTAATATGTTCTTTCTTTTTCTTATTCGAGGTACAGTTTCACTTCTGTTATTATACACATGCATAGCAAAGAGAAGATGTGTGGGTCATATGGCAATCAGCAAGGAAATATGCTCATACGGGTCAGTACAATAACGCCCTGTAATTTTAAACAGTTGGATCATCTGCTGACATTTGAATCATTTACTTTGGAAATGGCATGTTGCACATGGCTAAGACTATGAGGAAGAATTCAAGATTTACCAGAATGTGTATATATGTGTGGTTCTCTATTCACTCTTTTGGAAAAAGAAAATGAGTATGAAATGTAGGCTGAAAGAGATCAGAACAATGTTTCGATTGTATAACGATGATGGAGGAACTTCCATGCACAGATAAAACTTTCTTTTGACATCTTTTGTAAATAATAAACCTAAACTCAGTTTCGGCAATTCTACCCATGCTAGAAATTTAACTTCATATATCTAACAGACATCTTACCTGGTTCTGCCACTAAGCGTGTCAAAGCCGGCATTATTCTTTTGAGCTTGGCGTTAGTTTCATAGATAAATTGAAGAATCTCCTTATTAGTCATGTCTTCGATGTATAACTTAGTCTTCTTCGAATTCTCTTTTCTTGGTATATGATTGAAAGCACCGTGCTGACTATTTAGATTTTCCATTCGGCCATAACTGGCAGGCAAATTATTACGTAACTTTCGCATCTCCGTGAGCAAGAGATTGGTTATGTCCATCGATTTATTCAGCTGAGTTTCAACGAACTGGACATTATGGAAAATATATGGAATCCACCCAGTATTCGAAGCTACCGCTTCAGTTAAGTGAAACGTTGCTCTTGTGGTATTTATTATTTTTAACAGAGACACTTCACCTGTAGTAGATGCCGCGACTGGTAACGACTGATCGCTGTTAACTAGTTCTCCTAACCTAGCCACTTCGATTTTCAGTTCATCAATTGATGCCGTCATTGAAACGGTACTCATTTGAGCCAGCTCTGTTAGAAGTTCCAGAAGCTGAGACCCATTGGTTGCGAAACGTGCAATACCTCTTAGAACAGTCTCAGAAACGTTACATTTACCAACTGTACCCCTGAGAATGTATTTTTTTCTTCCGATATGCTGAGAAGCAACAGAATCCGAAGAACCACCTTCTTCCACTTTGACGTCGAAGCTTTCCGAAAAAGAATTTTCTGCTCGTTTTTCAGAACTTTCAGAGAACGACGACTCTGCAGACTCGGAGAATATCTCCACAATGTCTGTTCGAAGTTTTTTTTGCTGGAAGGCCACATTGTCGGTGTTTTCGATGATCCTTTCGAGCATGCTGCTGGTGTGTCTGAAGAAGCTAACAGACTGCACAACATTAGATGTCATGTTGGCGATGGCGTGATACAACATCTCGTTGTCAATGAAAGAAGACTTTTTGTCTTGATCACATTTGCAAATAACTTTATTTTCTCGGTTAAGTGATACATTTGAAAGTGACTCCAGAACCATATCTGTATGGTTTGCTAGCTCAGTAAATCTTACATTTATTCTTTCTTCCATAGATGACAGTACTTTGCTGCAGTTGGCATCAGGGATAGAAGAATTTTTGTCGATCACTTTAGCTTCATCTAACAGACTTTCTGCATCACCTTCTCTGTCTCCGATGTGAGAATCTAATTTCTGTTTTAATTCCTGGGATCTTTGTTCTACGTTGTTGTTGACGTACAGTATACTCTGCTCCAGTTCAGAAAACATTCGCGAGTTCGATTCTTGCATTGAGGAGACGTCACGACTAAGAATATTCACAGCCAGCTTTAAGGCTCTCGAAGCAGCACTCGTATGACCTATCTAAAACAGAGAAAACAAACCCAGATGTTAAAATACTGAATTCTCATATAAAATCCTAGCAAAGCAAATTTTCAAACATTCTATTTGTGTATGTCTGTGTGGACAAAATATGTATATGTATTAAAGTGCATACCTATTTAATGTTACAACCGGAGTTATTTTATATTAACTCACTGCAGCTATCAAATATTAACAAAACAACTACTTAAGCACAATAGTTATCTCCTATTAACCAACAGCTATTTAATATTAACAAAACAGCCACTATGATAGTTATATTAACAAAAATTATCCCATAGTAACATACCAAAATATAATATAATAATAATTAAAAAAAAATCTTACCTGGGCTCCAAATCTCTCCAAAACGCCGTGCGTATTTTGTATCTTACTGGACACACTTCGAAACTGTCGTATGTTGTAAAACTGTAACCCGTTAATGGCCCTCTCCATGACTGTCAATCTGGCACTGAGGGTGTCGAATTTGTGGTCCACTACTCTTAGAATCGAGTTGAGAACATTGTTTTCAAACTTCGTTTCCTCACTGGATGATGTTGTTGTCGATGATGTGGTGAACGGTGAGGTTTGGCCCCTGGACCCCGCCAGCAGGATCATACACAATGTCAAACGTTGAGCAATTTCTTTGAGCATTGTTACGATTTGGAGTGTAACAAATTTTTTTTTATCAAAGCACTGCAAGCATATTTATGCTTTGAGATGAATCACAGAGAAAAACACGCACACACACACACACATATATAAATATACATCTGAAAAAAGAAGACGATATGATTGTCTATCTTGAATACACCATTTCTTGCTTCTGATGACAGGCTCTTCTCGGCGGTTTTTCCGATAACCGTAGATAGTACTGGATTCCCCCAAAAGGTTAACCACGGCTTATCACATCCTCCTGGTATCATACACTACACACTGCACTTCAAACGGTCCTTTAAAAGCCGGTCGTGAGTTCTCGAAACGCTGGACCATCATGCGTAAATCCATTGACTGAAACCCGCCGTCTGTTTCGGTGCGAGGCGATAAGATACAGGTGCGGAGGATTATTCTGTAAGTGTACGGTTAAGTGCTCAATTTTAATAACACTTATAACTCCTGGTTGTGCAACATTCATGGGAAACAGACCATTCCGCGCAGGCGCTTAATTTGCACTTCGGTTGTTATGGGACACACGGGTACGGCCAAGACAATTTTTCTCTGTTCTTTGAAAGAAACCATCCATGTATTAATTCACTGGAATCAGGATTTGCAGCTGTCATTCACTTGCTGTGCAGCCGTTTCGTGGCAATAAAAATGCCAGTGTAGTAAAACTCAGTTTAAACTCACGGTCGTAATTTAAAATGTTTTTCTGGATTGTTCCATAACAGCTAATAGCATCTCTGTGTTTACAGTTTCAGTTACACCGTGTCGCCTGTCTCTATTTTCGCTCCTTTCTTTTTCGAAACATAAGTAAATACAGAAGAAATGAGAAAAAGTGTAACAATGTAAACAACTTTTTAAAAGACCTAATTCATAACTCAACGGTCTTTTCAAACGTCTAGACTAACAGTTAAGATTATCCGCATCCTTTATTCTTCTAGACACACGAAAAAACCTGTATAAATAAAAATACGACATAAGCTGCCTTTTTTTAGATCCATTTAAGAAGAACTTTTTAACACATATCGTCTTTCGCAGTTTTAACAACCTACTTGTAAACAATCATCCTTTAAGCGTCTTAGTGTTTCGCAAACCGCTTCGTTGTTCGTCTGCTTTCCACACGAAACCTAAGCAGACGTTAAAGAATACAGACCGCTGCCCTAAAGGCAGGTCCAGTCAGACAGTTTCGACAACATTCGCGGAAAATACTTTCGTCCTTTTTCACTACCGATTCTTATTGCCGATATATTTTCCTGTTTAATTTACCAGATGTATATAGTAAATACGAAACAGTCTATTATGACAGACGTTTGCTTTCTGCTAGAGAAAAACTACGCGCAAGAAAAGAAAAAGTGTATCTGCTCAAAGCACAATATCCAGCGGTGCATCGTATTTGTTAGATCGTGGCACTTGAGAAAAATTAAAGGCGTAAAGATCGAAGAAAGCAGGCATATACGTATCTACGTCTACGCATGTATAAAAGTTGGGTATTTGTAATGGCTGGACTGAAATCTTTAGTTGTCTTGAAATATTTATGTATTTATGTGTGTGTTTGTGTACATATATATATATATATATATATATATATTTGTTTAAATCAAACAAATGAATAAAAAACATAAGCTAGAAAATTTATTTAAAAGAAGAAGAAAAATTTTAAATATTGCAGCTTTTTATTATTATTAATCATTTTGTAAAATCTCATTGCACATTTGCACCATATTGATATTAAAATTTAAGATATTCTCAATAGATTTCATATTCCCTTTTTTATTTTTTTTCACCATTTATGTCAGCAGAAATATTTACACCAAAGCTTAAGTTTCGAAACCACTCGTTTTTCAATCTAAACTTTACATCTATTTTCTCAGTGTATTTTCTTTTTTTTTTTAAATCCACAAGAATGTCAGGCAAATTCTAAACTTTACATCTATTTTCTCAGTATATTCTAAAAAATTTTTTTTTTTTTAAAAATCCACAAGAATGTCAGGCAAAATAAATAGGATATACTGCAAGCAGTTCTTGCTGGGGAATGCTTTTCTTATCTTAATTTGTCTGCTGAACTCGCGATATCATCTGGAAATGGAGCGTTCTTTTGTTGAAGTCACGTGCCAAACTACTAAACGCCTTTCCGCTAAATTTCAATCCCACAGTGAGTACCAGTCTATGAGGATGCCCCAAACAATGGACGCGGTGTATTTTGAACTCGGATACCGGTTTTAGTGAATTATATACCAGTTATTAATTCTCACTTCCTGGTGTACGAAATGCTCTCACATTCCTTCCCAGCACTGACGGGCTGTTTGTAGTATGAAATAGGACTAACTGTATAAGGAGTGTTGACATAATTATTTATATCCTCTGGGCTGTTTATAATCTGAAATGCTGTTGTCGTGTTGTGAGAAAGTTTCTGATAGAAACGGGTTTCATATTCTATCTCCGTCTATGTGTGTGTGTGTGTTTTACCTCTCTCTCTCTCTCTCTCTCTCTCTCTCTCTCTCTCTCTCTCTCTCTCTCTCTCTCTCTCTCTCTCTCTCTCTCTCTCTCTCTCTCTCAGACTCCCTCCCGACTCTCTTCAAATAATAATAATAATAATAATAATAATAATAATGACGATAAATAAAGAAAACAAATCTTAAATTGTCGAAATGGTTTTAAGTGGTAAATGATGCGGAAATAAGTATGGTTTGTTTACTACTCTAATAAAAATAAAATACAATAATAATAATAATAATAATAATAATAATAATAATAATAATAATAATAATAATTTCGGTAAAGAAAGGCATCAGTCAGTACATATTAATAACCTTTCCGTATCGTTTTATCTAACTCGTCAGGTTAACTTAAAGTTTACTTCTAGCCAGCAAATCAAGCCAAGCCAGGTGGTTACAGAAAGTGTTTGTGTATAATAAAGAGTAATTTTGCTGCTGGAGAAAGCAATCTGCCCGTACCAGTTTCCAGATAAAATGTGGCGAGATTTATTTGTACCTGTGTATGTGTGTGGTATGACCTTTTAGCTTAAAAACATGATGACCACATCCTGAGAAAGCGGAAGTTGAAGGGTGGTCGGGTGATTTACAGCCAGTGAATGTTTGATGAACTCGTTTCAGGGAAATATAATTTTAGATTTTCATTTTCAGCTGCACTGTAAGACCTTTCTGAGGTTATTAAAATCGCATGACTACACTTTTGAATATCAAAAGAAATTAATAATGTGATGGAACTTTGAACGAAATTTCGAATGACTGTAACCTGTGTCTGCGACCTAAAAAAATACATTTTTTTCTCACTGACAGAAATATAAGTAGATAAACGTACACTAGGTATACAGATATAGAGGTAGAGAGATACAGGGATAGTGAAACATAACCTGTGCCAGCGACTTAAAAAAAAATATATATATATTTTCTCACTGACAGAAATGCAGATATATAAGTAGATAAACATACACTAGCTATACAGATTATAGAGGTAGAGAGATACAGGGATAGTGAAATGCCACAACACTTGTTACATTATTTCTTCTTATAACTTGGTAAGATGAAAGAACCGTATGAGTTACTGAATATTGTGACGTAATTTCCGTTCGTGACTTTTCCATATCGCCTTACACCTTGAACTGTTTGATATCAGACAGGCAAATCTAATTAGTTACAGAGCGTGTGAGGATCATCTGGACACATATTTATTATATCAGTCAGATAACTTTCTTAAACAAACCGTTGGAACTTTGAAATGTATTTTATTATGTAATATTGTAGATATCAAAAGGTTTTCATAAGCGGATCCAGGGGGACACTGTAGTTTTTATTTTCTTTAGAAAGAAACTTTATCATCATGTTGGCACCTGAATTTATCGCTTTTTCTCTTTAATATATAAATTCTTACTAAATTATGTAAATTATTTAAGTAATCAAAGATGGAAGAATGTAATAATTTAACTCGTGAATTAAATAATAAATAATCATTGTTATTATTATGCAAGTAAAAAGAAAAGTTATTTAGAAAACTATTCAAGATAATAGATTTATTTTGGTTTTTAAGTGAGCTATTACGTAAACAGAGAATGCAAAATGTTCTGTTTATAGTCATTAACCAGTGTTCACGCACTTTTTCAGGTTTCAGAATAATTTGATTAAACTGCTTACAAACAACACAACGTTCGATAACGAATCATGACGTGCTAATAGACTCCTTGAATTAAGGGCTTTGTTACAAATTATCATCAGTTATGTGTCAACACTCCCTGAGAACGCGCGCTTTAACAAAGACTTCAGATTTCATATTCACACAGTGCGTATGTAAGAAATACTATAAAAACATCCAGTGAAAACTTAGACATATTGTATAGATCAAACTCGAACTCTTTTAACATAGAATGAGAAGTTGGCAAGAATTTATTAATGCTATTTGTTGTTAATTATTTTACATATAAACTATAAGGAAGGTGCAACAAGTCTCAGTGGCCTTCTTGAACGTTGAAGTTCTAAGCTGCAGTTTGTTTAGCTTATGACTAAATCAGGCCCAGCTGTCATTAACGTATATTAAGGTGATGACTGAAATTTCTGAAACTGATAGAAAAAATATAATTTTAGATGTTGGGATCATTAGCTGTAAATGTTTCATCATTTCACATCTGCTAAGTTTTAACATCGTGCTCGGAAACTGTTTGATTAATAAACGTTTCTATACACATATCAACACCAAACGGTTGCGATTTTGAATTAACGGCTCAAAGATTTTAACATTTTAATATCCCTTAATTGTCCTTTAGAATCATATCACAGTTTTATACAAATTATATTACTTGTTGAATCAGTGTCTGAAAGCTCATTAAAATCACCCTTTACCGTTTTTGAATCATTTTCAGAAACTGTTTCTTCACGAGATAGGTCAATTTGTTCACGATATACTTCAGTGTCTGAATGTTTTGATTCTGAATAAATGTCTGAAGACAGTGAATGAGTTTCAGAGCCACTACCCGGTTCTCTCTCGTGGGATATATTAACATGTAATTCTTTATTTTCTTTATGATCAGATGATAATGTACTTGTTCTCATATATTTTATGTTGTTTGCTCCACAGTCACGTGATGAATCGTCTACGTTTTGGTCCTTTACTGAATCGTGTTGCACATTTTCTTGAACACTAGACCCGCTTCCTGAAGATCTGAGTCGTGGAGTTTCGTCATTTCGCGTACATTTGTTATCTTTAGTCGGGGAATTGGAAAAACTGTTTTTTTCTCGTTTGTTTGAAAACTCTGTGGTGGTTACTGAGCCTGCGCAAGGATCTGATAAAGATCTCTTTACTCTGAACACGGAGTCATCGTCCTGATCTGACGAGAATGGCGAATCGGCCTTGCGGTCGGCATCATTCTTTGACATCATTGACGGAAACAGTGTCTTCTCTGGAATTAAAATGAAGTAAAAAAGTAATTAATTAAGAAGTTCCTTGATAAATGCTGACTAAAATGTTTTTGTTTTTGTTTTTTTGATGTTGTTGTTGTTTTAAATTATGAAAATAATAAAAATAAAAAAAATAATAGTAATGTTCAATAACTACATCTGGAGTAATATTTTAAAACATATATTATAATAAATTCAGTAAAAGAAGAGAGTAAGAAAATATGTTAAATTAGTTCAGTAGTCTTTTATCTGAATGACTGACGTACTGACAGTTGGGACAAACTTTAGATGCCATATTAGTGACAAACTGAAAAACGAGAAACGTTAAAAAAACCTTAGAAAACTTCTTAATTAAAGCTTACGTCTTCTTCATTAATATTATCGTCGTCGTCATGGTCATTATCATTATTATTATTATTATTATTATTATTATTATTATTATTATTATTATTATTATTATCATCATCATCATCATCATCATCATCATTGTCAAGACAAAATTAAATAAACAGTATTTCAAACTGAGCAAACAAAACAACCTATGCAGGTTTCTGATGTACTGGAACACAAACTGTCGCTGTCCGCCCCAACTCCGGGTTCGCGCGGGAACATGAGTAGAATCTTTTGGCGCCGAGATTCGTGGATTTCCTCAGAGATGTGTTCGAGGCGGGTCAAAGCGTCTGCATACTTCAGTTTGGCAGACGCGATTGCCTGCTGCAAATCATACACGTTCTGCTTCTGTTGCTGTAAATATCATCATTTCGTAGAGAAATCAGTTCTTCCATTTTGTTTTTGAAAACAATATTATCTCTAAGAAAAATGTACCAATAGTTTCATGTTCTCCAAGAAGTTTATTCCTTTCTCGAACTAAGCTTTATACTGAATAAATGAATGTTTTGTTTAACGACATTTCAACGTATTTTAATATCAACAGTTATTAGGTGCTTTTTCGGTGATAAGGACCTGGGAAAGGAAACTTTTATCGTTTAGCAGAAATTATATATTTTGTTTCTATCTTCTCATTGATAATAAAGCTAAATGAACAGTATTTACTGGAATGGGAAATAACCCATGAAAGCACCGAGAACGACAAATTTCGCCATTCATCACACCTCGAATTACTGAAAAATACGCGATGACGATCATTTCAGTATCAGTTAAAACATTAAAACGCAGCTAATGTAAAAGTTTATATTACACGTCACAAGTACTAGTTATTACGTTTAATGTGCGTTTCAAAAGTTAAATGATCGGATTTAGAAAATGTTATATAATATAAGAAATATCTAAACCATTTCACTATACCTAAACAATTTCATCGACATACTTTGTCATGAGATGATTAAAGGATATATATGAAAATAACACGATTTCTAAGTTTATGCATTTTTTTTTTTATAATCTTAGTATAATATAATTTGTTCTAGTTATAAATCAGGATCTAAACTGATGTAATTTGTATGTATGTATATATGTACGTACATATATATATATATTTATATGATTGCAAACTCCCTGACGAGGATAATATGCTATTACATATACTATAATCATATAATAATAAGTTGATATGACCTTAGCTGGAACAATCGAATTTGATAACACATAATGATTATATTGATATTAAGTGTAATTTGATACGACCGATAGTAATATAAGTCTCACATACCGTTATCAAATTTACCCTCATACATGATACATAATAAGTTACTAATCAAACAAATATTAACTGTGTACGTGATAATACTTGCTGTTATAAACTGACATAGGTAATGTGGTTACAGTGGTAGGATAATATATAAATATACATATATATATATATCGTATTGGTCAACGTATAAATGATGATCGAATAAATTATTCTCCTACATATAGCTATGAAAATTCAATAAGGTACAAATGAATGTATATATTTATACAGTCTGGAATCAAAAATCTTTCACAGATTACTTTGCAAACATTATTTACCTTGAGTTTTAATTCACACTGTGCTTTCATTTCAAAATATGGTCTGTAAAAAGAAAAAATATTATTATTATTCTTTTAATAATTGTAGTAATTGTAGTATAACCGAAATAATAACTAGTAGTCAAACAATGAGAGCATTTTCAACAGAAGTAATATAGTACTGTTAGTAATAGTATTAATAGTAAAAATCGTTGTAGCGGTGTTAGTAACGATTGTTGTTGTGGTTATAGTAAAGTGGTCGTACAGTATTGTAGTAATAGTGGTAGTAGTAGTCCTATTATTAGAAAATAGCAGTTTGGTAGTACAGCAATAGTAGTAATAATAAACGCAATGCAATTTTCCCCAAAACATAAAATTAAAAAATTGTTTTTTTTTAATTTCATTTATAAAAGTAACAACAGGAAAACAAATGAAGAATTGTTTTGATTTTTTGATTTTTGATTTCTTTTTTTTTCACATTGAAAAAAGGAAATAAAACAAATAGTTCTGGAAAAAATCGTATTGGCAGAGCCTATGGAAAATGAAAAAAGATTCTGTTTTTTGTTTGCTTTCAAATAAGCGCTACTTTAACTGCAGACATGTGGTTTTAATCTTTTCACCAAGACAGGCACAGATAAATAACCTTAGATCTTTCTCAAATACTCGGTGCATGTTAGATGGTTATTACAAATTATTAATGAATCGAGTTCTTTTTAAAAACCACTGTAGCGTGTAATGTCAATCACTGATTATTAAACATTTAAATAAATAAGTAAAAATATAGAACAAAGACAAAAGGCTAATGTAATGCATGTGATTAAGGCTTAATTAGACTAAATTTAAAAGAAAATACTAGATAATAACCAAATGTTGATTTATAAAATATATTATAATTTAATGTATATAAATTAACAACCAATTTACATTTTATTTTAGAAAATAATGCTTACTCAGTTTACTCATTAATTAAACCAGATGTGTGTGTGTTTGTGTGTTTATGTACACGTGTTTATAAAATATGAGCTAGGTGAATATCACAAATTAGTAAACAGAGCTGTTACTCAGTCTCGTAATTCAATTACGTAAGGACTGTTTAATTTTGTAATCTGGTTTATATTAATTCTTGTCGACTATCGACTATTAAAACATTATTACACACACCATTACTTGCATGTTCAAGTCTTAAGCGTGTTTCTTATTAACACAATGTTAGTAAGTACAAATATCAGCTTATCTATTTTTATATGACAAGGTATGTTCTAATACCATTTTTCGATAGATAGTAGTATGAGAAGACAATATTTACCTCTTTTTTTTTTTCTGTCTAATCAAAAAATGTGATTGACCAAAGAAATCATGTTACGAGTCTTTCATGACTTGGAAAAATAAGTCTTGTAATTGTTTATATAATATATGCTCAGTAATCGTTTATTTAATATATACGCAGTACAAATTAGAATATACTGGGAAAACGTTTTTCCGACTACAGCCCAAGATGTTTCACGACTGAATTAATCTGACGAAACAGGTAGTTGTGAAATTGTTTTTACAGAGAATGATTAAACAAATTGCAATAACTCGAAGTCGGCACCCAGAACGATGCTAAATAGAATATGAAGAAAGAATAACTTGTTAATGAGTCTGCCGTTTTTCAGTAAATAAACATCAAAGACATAGTGTTTACGTCTTCTCCGCTTCCTGCGAAAGGGCTGATGGTTTACCGTTCCAGAAAGCATTTGTGAAGTACAGAGTTTTTTCTTTTTTTTACTTTTGTTTTCCATTACTGTGGTATGTGCTTTAAAAATTACGTTGTCATTTTGACAAATATGACCTGATATGTTCTGATATAAATTCTTTGAATTTATTTTCTAAAATAAATTGTGTTTCTATGTTTGTGCATTATATATATATATAATTAAAATAATTTAATGAAAATATTCCAGTTAATACATATTCGATACAAACCACCTGCAAATTATACAGTTATTCATATACATATATTTGTATGTATATGTATGTATGTGTGTATGTATGTATGTGTACACATATGTATACATATACACATACAAACATGCACATACACATGCATTCAGTCTAACTTTGCACAGTTCATTGATTTCGGTACTTGTATATGTATGTACATACCGATATACACACACGCAGTATATATATCTATCTATATATATGTGGGCGTGCAGTCACGCCCGAATATACTGGATATGTACAAAAAGAACAGATCCTAAAGAATATGTTCTGTTGCTGAATGCACGAACGACCTCTGTGGTAATGAAAATAGATATTGTATATACATTAAGTAAATACGGCTGCATGCTTCACTGACGGCAATATGTCATCCTAATAGGTTTAGCTGACGATATAGGAAAGAAAAAAAATTAGAAAAAAAAAAAAGAACGGAGAATACAATCACATGTGAATGGATGTACAAAACATCTGTGCTTTTTTCCAGTCTAACAGACAGGTATTTTTAACTCTTTCAAAAGTAAACACGACGCTGGTAATGTACTAGCTTTAACCCTGACCTTCACATTCGCAAATCAGCGGTTTTCCTAGAGTTCTAAATGGGAATTCATGAAAGGGTGGTCCCTAAGCACAATACCTTTACATTTCAACCTGTATTTTTTTGTTCATAATGAACCTCATTTCATTATTAATTTTATATTCAACATAACGATAGCGACAACGCCTTTTTCAGAAATCCTGGGACCGTCGCTGATAGTTAGCCTTAATCATGTCATGATCTTAACAAATAATTTTGTGTTAAAAATAGTGCTGCTTAGCTAAATGCTTTGACAATATTAACGATTATTCATTCTTTTGAATATACTGACTCTGTTGCTACATATTCTCTCTGACTGGAATGAGAAGAAATGTTAAATGATAGAAATAGAATTGACAAAACAAATACATCTACTGCTGAGTTATTAATACTGGTGGTACTGGTAATATTATTGTGATGTTGCAGTAGCGATATTTAAGGTACTAATGATACTATTATAATATTATTAATTTTGTAATAGTAGTGTGTGTGGGTGTTATTGTTTGTATTGAATGTTACTGATATTGCTGGTTATGTGTTTCATGATATTTTCTTTCACGATTATTCCAAACTGTGGGTAATTCTGACCTTGCTTTGGCAATGGAAGTTTTGAATTTTCTTTCTAACGTCTGCAGTTTGGACTCGAGTTCAACAAACACCTGCGACCGCCTCAGGTGTTCTTTCTCGCTCAAACTTTTCTCTTTTTCCGCTTCCATCACCTAAAATAGCGTCAGTTATTCACATTACGTACGTTCGCCTTATAATTAATTACCTTCACACCTCTCTTAAAATAACAGAAATCAGCGGATGCAGCGAGACACAATCTGTCTTTAAAAAACTGATAAACGATAATAGTTAATGAGTTGGATAATTACTTGGCATTTCTTTTTCTTTTAGTTTCATTTTTTTCTAATTATTTTTAACTCTTTTTTATTTTTTAATTTAATTTTATGTTTTTCGTTTTTTGTCATTTTTTTCTTCTAATTTCCATACGTTTGTGCTTTTCAAAAACACGTAACAGTATTGACAGATCATTCGCTAGAGAATGTAATTAACGTTAGGTATTATTCTCAACTTTTGAATAAATACTTTACAACACACACGTGTTTTTTATTACTTATATATAAGATGATTTTTTTTTCTCTCCCTCTCTTTTTTTTTTTTACTCTGTGTTCCATAAAAAAAGAAAAAAAAAAGAAAAGAAATTATAATACTAACTCGAATGTAGGCGTGGTTTAACATTTCCTGCCATGCTGTTGTTAGCATGGCTGCTGATGACTGGTTGCCTTGGCTGTCAATCAGTTTTTCTTCAGCCAATGCAATTGTTTCTTTAGCAGCCCTGTAAATACCAGTGGCAGTCTGAAACTGTCTTGCAGATCGAAGAACTTCGCTTTGTGCCTGTAATTAAAAAATAAATGAAATTAATTAATTAATCAGTAGTCTGAATATAAGAAAGAAACTGTTATTTAAGCTTTAGTTCAAATTATACGTTATTTCAGCTGAAACATATCATCATTTACATAATTGTTTTCAATATGTTAATTATCCTAAGTATACCGCTACTACTTGAATAAAGCATACCAAAAGGATAACCCACATATATCTTTCTAGTTACTGTTAAAGGTTATAAGCAAAATGTAATTTAAAAACGAAAATTGTTGCTGACATTTTTCTTGTTGTTGATCCTTATCTTTCTTAATTTTGATAGGAATGGAAAGACGTTGTTTTTGCTGCTGGTTTGTTTTAACATATTCAATAACGACAATGAACATTACCTTCTTTTAAAAATGAACTGAATTCAAATACATTTTGCTACGGTAATTTATAATCTTTAAATTATAATCTGTATGAAATTTATTTTTATTATTTTTGTTTTATTAACTCTAGGTTAAAACAGATTTGTTTGTTTGTCTATTTATATAAAACAGTCATTACATATAACTTTTTATATCTATTTAAGGAAACCAAAATTAAAGGTTCTATGACTTTAAACATAATGGTGACTTAAAACAATTATCTTTCTCTAAGTGGATGGACCGATGAATAAAAGCATGAATGAAAGATTGAATATCAGTTTAAACAAACTGCCGTACTTTTATAGTATTAACAGATATCATTCACACGATTTTTATACAACAATAAAAGAAGAAACCCGCTGGAGTCAATCAAAGGTTACTCCTTCCGAGTAGCAGCAAGGACTCTTTTTAGAGAGAAAAACATTAATAAAGCGGTTGAAGATACTGATTGGAATGGGAAGAAACTGAGGAAGGATATGGCATAATAACTGCTTTGGTAACGTAAAGTGTATTTACATTTCACATCTGAAGTCCTAATCTTATGATGTCGATGACAACACACTGGTAATTTGGCTGTGTTACTGCATTACTAATATTATTACCATCAGTTTATCTAAGAATCGCGATGTAATCTTACTCCACACTATTACTTGGTGTGAAATAATCTGTTCGGCTTTGTGTAACGTTACGTATCAAATTATCCTCTTCAATGGCAGTGTGAGTTTCGTTACGACGTCAGTTACTGGTTCTGAAGGTCATTAAGAACTCAGTTACGATTCTATCTAGATACGGTAACGTACCGTTACAGCGGCCTCTTTGATCTCGTAATACTGTCTGGCTCGTTGAATCTGCTTCTTTATCTTTCGACCCATCTGTTCCATGCTCTTGGAGGACTCGGCAAACGTAGAGCGATACTGTGAACGCGCCTCCTGTGAAACACAAGTTTAACATTAATTCACCCTCCACACAGTTTTGTTTAACTTGGAATAAGTGATACAGAGACTGATAAACATTGTTGAATATATAACTTCATTTAATTCAGAATACATGACCTACGTTTTGCTAACTACGGTTATATTTACAGTATAATCAGTATGCTATAATATTAGACAAATAAAGACATTAGCGATAAATGTCAGTGTTTTGAAAACATATACAAGAGTTATATACATTTTGTTCAGTAACTAATATTCTTACCAGAAAAGAGATAACAAACACTTCGATAAAAAGGTCATTCTCCAGAAAACGCTAAATTTATACTAGAAAATCGAAATATGCTTTTGTCACAGATACTCACCAGATTTTGCCAATCTAAGACATATGTATATAATTAAAGCACTGACAAAAGAAGTTATGTTCACTTACAGTGTCTTTACTGTGGTTATTTTTTGCCATCAATTTGTTTTATGATTATTACATGATGGATCATCAAACAATCTTACTGACTTACTAACAACAGTACAAAAAACCCGACAACAATACTATACTTATTTTGGATAAATGATTGTAAAAAAATGGAGTTTATATTCGGTTATTTGATTAATAAAACATAAACAAAAAAAACAAAAAAATTATTTTTACTTACGAGGACTTAACAAGAGACGCTGCTGCCATAAACTAATGAAAAGTTTGTTGAAGTCTGTGTCCACAATATATATATGTATGTAAGTATGTATGTACGTATGCATGCATGCATGTATGTATGTATGTATGTATGTATATGCATGTATGTATGTATGTATGTATGTATGTATGTATGTATGTATGTATGTATGTATGTATGTATTTATTTATGTTTAAGTTTATGCAGGCCTGATACAGATACTTTTTAAATAAAACGTACAAGATGAATAAATAATGTGTTTAATGGTTTTGATAGTCCTCTATTGTTTCATCGCATATTTTTAATGCTCATTTCATGACGGCAACGACACTTAATATGTGTTTGTACACACAAACACACACACACACACACACACACACACACACACACACACACACACACACACACACACACACACACACACACACACACAGAGACATGTATATAAAGACATAATATTTCCAATTTGTCCATTTCTAGGAAAATAACCCAAAAGCATCTCTCTTCCTTTCTGGAAATAATATTTACCTATCATCACCAGAAATGACTAGATCGAATGAACAGTGTCAACAGCTTTGGATGCTAACCTGTTCTGCATATGTGTATTCGGCCGTATCACACTTTTGTGATATTGCATCTGAACGCTTCACCCACTACAGTCCTCATACAAAATATTTATTTACACCATTAAGCATAATGCTTTAACACAGACATAGGCAAATAGACACACACTCATATGAAAAATAAAAATATAATCTTTCATATCTGTATAATAATTAAAAATAACAATGCTACTATTATTACAGCAACAACAACAACAACAACAACAACAACTACTACTACTACTACTACTACAACAACTACTACTACTGTTACTACTACTATACTACAGCTACTGCTACTACTAGGCTAGTATTATTTGTACTGTTACTACTGATAATAATAATGTACTTACATCAATTTCATTTTCTAGTCGATTAATTTCACTGCTGTACTGGTTTAAATTATCCAGCTCTTTCTGAAATAATAAAAAAAAATAATATTTAATCTTAATTATCATCAAGGGATGGATGTTGAATTTTCATTGAATTGTTATATATATGTATGTGTTTGTGTCACCTTGTTTCATATTTGTGTGTGTGTGTATGTATGTGTGTGTGTGTGTGTTGTGTGCTATTACAAAATCAAATTAATAAGATATATTGGCACTATGTTTTACAAATACATTTCTAAAAAAAAAAAAAAAATAAAATAAAAAAGAAAATGAAATGAAATAAAATACAATAAAATACAATAAAATAAAATAAAATAAAATAAAATAAAATAAAATAAAATAAAGGATGACAACATCATTGAGGTGCAGAAAGGTTTCAATATAAAATGAATTTCACTTTTTGGAAAAAAAACCCACACATTTGTATACTATATAATATTTACTTATTTATTTATTTATTTATAAGTACGCACTTCCTTTCCTCTCTTATTACGTTAACTAATTAATTTCTTATTTTGTAGAGTATAAGTAGTCGACGGATTTCCGCACAGTAACCAGACACTGCGAAGTCAACTTGTTCAGAATTAACCTATTTCTCTACTGTTCTAATACTGAGATGTTGTTAGCCTTAGCCAAAACAATTGCAGGATCAATCTTTATTGATGTATCCTAGGTACCATACCTCGTTGTAGCTAAAATATTCTAATGTTGTTGGGTTTTTGGCTATGCGAATATGCATAGGACAGATCCTTTGTTGTTAATCCAGGGTACTCTCTTTTATTTGTTCTACCTTTATTTCTTGTTCTTTTCTTTCTTTTCAATTTATTGTCACATGGATTTTTTTCTTGTACTTTTATCTTTCTCTTTCTCCTCCTTCTTCTTTGCTTTTTCATCGTCATTTATTATATATATATATCTAAGCGACGACTAGTTAAAGATGAACATTCCACTAAAGAAATTAGAACCTGCAAACTATCCGCTTCCAAGCTACACATATATCTTGAACCAATACATCAAACCTTTGCCACATTATTGCCTGGCTTGCTGCCCACTGCATGTACCAGCTTCATCCTTCAAGTTATAAAAGTGTCAAATTAAGACGTCTACCTATTATTTCAGTCTCTTGTTCAGATGGCCGTGAGATACGCATATGAGTAACAGGTTCAGTATCAAGTACAGTTTACCAAGACGTTAACTTTATTATTTGTTTTCGTCATGGCATTGGTAACAGTTTAAACTCCGTTCACTGGGAACGTAAATCTTCATGCGTGTAATCAGTAGAACAAAATTCATATTATACATACTACATCTGAAATATACTGCAATAAGTAAGACAAAATTTTTAAAAAAAGAGGAAAAAAAAAAACGAAAAAAATAAAAAAGAAGCAGAAAAAAAATAAAAGAATTAATTAAATAAAATAGAAATTAAAAAAAAAATGTACATTTCTAAAAGAGTACCTTGTGTAAGATGATTAGTGAAAGAATATTTCAATAACAAACACTAAATATTTATATAATAATAGCGAAATTTCAAAAACTTGCTGAAACAATATTACGTCAAACGCTCAACGGGTGCTTATTTGTAAAATAATACGTTACGATAAACACTGAATGAATGATTATTTCTATTAACAGTAGCATTACGTCAAACTCTGAATGGATAATATGATAATAACTCCATTCCGTATGCTTAATGAATAAATTTTTCTATAACATAACCGTTACGTTAAACAATGAATGAATGTCTCTATAGTAACGAGGTGATGTCAAACGCTAAATGGATATATATTTGTTTGATAATAATCTACAATGGCATTACGCCAAACGCTGAATAGACGTACGTTGAATATAACCGTCATATTAAGCACTGAATAATGAATATTTGTGATAATAACTCCATGCCAGTGCTTAATGAATGAATATTTATACACAAAACTGTTACATCAAACACTGAATGAATGAATATTTCTATAACACTATCATTACGTCAAACACTGAATGAATGAATATTTCTATAACATTAAGTCAAATGCTTAATGAATAAATATTTCTATAACGATATCATTACGTCAAATGTTTAGGGAAAGAATATTTCTGTACAATACCGTTACGGCAAACGCAGAATGATGATTAATTTTTGTCAAATGCTTAATGAATGAATAATTCGATTATATAGGATTATGTGTTTGTGTGTATGTATGTGTGTTTGTGTATACACACACACACATATATATGTATATGTATATACGCACACACACACACATACAGACACACATATATACTTGTGGAGTATACACCTTGACAAAGACCTTATCGTGTGATAAAGAAGTACGAATACATATATATATACATTCTCGAATAGGTTACACGGATTAAAAAAAAAAAAAAATTTAGATATAAGATTTGTACAGCAGTTTCTTTAATTAGCTAATACTGTCTTGCAAAATTGTGTGCCCATGTTGATAAAACTGATTACTATGCAGTTTTTTTTTTGTTCTGGAATTTACCCCCGAAATCCGAAATCGACAATGACAATGACTTTATTCTCCTAAACTGTAGGATTACAGTACAGATATGTAATAACAAAATGAAAATGCACATCCGGATTAGTCAGGGTTTTGTTCATAATAGATTAACGATAGTTGAATGGGACTTTGAAATGTACAAGTTTACACAGAGTCCACCACACACACACACACTCACACACACACACATGCACACACACGCACATTAGTATATATTTATACACATACAAATGCATACATACATACATACATAAATATATTTCATATTTACAAGCGAAACAAAAATAGCCTGTTTTGATTATATGACAAACAGAATGTTCTACAATAGCCTGCACAAGACATTAAAATATTCCCAGTCCAACTCTCAACAATTTGTTTTTCAAAACAAAAATAAAAGATGAATAGGCACATTCTTGAACTTAGAACAAAACCTCACACGTATAAAAATATACAAAATTGTTTTCATTATTACTATCTTTAATATCTTCTATATCAAAAATAACTAATAAACACATTTAAAATATATATGTATCTGAATAAAGTAAAGAAGGAAGCTAAGAAAAATCACAGAAAGAATTAAAGAAAAGAAGAAAAAAGATAAAAGCAGTGTTTAAAAGTGTTTTAGATTTAGTGTGATATACGATACATCAAGGTGATTTAAAACTGTGTTTATTCAGCACGACACCTAAAGGCCTTCCTGCTGACTGCAGACATAATTACACACTGTCTAAACAAACAACAGTAGGAGTTCATGTGGTAAACTGAGACCTGACATACATAACGGCAAATATCACATTTCCAGTGACTTTACAGGTTTTTCACGTATACCTGATGATAGCCCTCTGTGAATATGCATTTTACGTCACTGTACATGTTATTACCATGACAACAGAACATAGTTTAACCGATATAATGCTACCCGAATATTCGTTTTGTAGCATTGTCTGCGGTATTACCGTGACAATGTTCGAGTCGAAATTGCAATCTTATTGAGAAGCAGATGACGTATACGAGGTATTGTAGTGAAGTGGGATCGCGGAATGTCAAGTAGTTTAATCTCTTTTGTTTTGCTAGATACTAACCTTTATCTCAGATCCATCTTGTCATTGTGATATATTTATTTTTATAAACAAATGATATTAGGCGAAGATAAAAAGAATGCAATAGGGGAGAAAAAAAAATAATTCAATTACAGTATGGATAATGAGAAAATATTTCTGAGCTTTTAATGACAATATGATGTATTTATACAATGTAAAATGGTACAAAATCTAAATTATAGATTTTTCTTTTTTTATGTATGTATGTATGTATGTATGTATGTATGTATGTATGTATGTATGTTTGTATGTGTGCATATATGAAAATACGTTTTCATCTATTTATATGTCTGTCTATCTATCTATAAAGTTTATGGCATATCTGTGTATCTATTTCTCAGTACATATGTCTAAATGTATTCAAGAACTCCTGGATTCTCTGATATTTCTTGAACAAAGAACGACTTCTACAGCTAATAAACACACACACACACACACACACACACACACACACACACACACACACACACACATTTATTAAGGCAATATAAATCTTATATGTAAAATATATAACTAAATTACCCCTCGAGTTTTCAATAAACAGTTTCACAGATGTCGATCTATATGATATTACTTTATAACTCTTGGTCAACAACAAAGTATTGCATGACATTACACAAGATTCACGAGGCAGTAAAACAAATAATACTTAACCGACTATTCAAAAAAATGATTGCGTTTGCTCTCAAGCAGTCTCTTGCAGCGATTCTTATCAGAGAGATTGCTGCGGTAATTAGAAATATGTCGTGTTGAATAACTTCTAATTTTTACATTGATAATCACTTGGGAGACTGGATACGAAACCCGCGGATGTTGTAATATTATTTACCATTATAATAAAGGTATAATGACTTACGTTTCAGTGTGGAAAATATTGTCATATGTGATTTAGTCAGTAAAATAGCCATGCGCGCATAAGATGGGTGTAGCATGACAAAAATGCCGGTATATAATTTTATTTATTTTGCCGAGAAAAGAAAATGAAAGAAAGAAGAAGTTAGGTATTTTTAATTTAAGATTTACTATTAATGAGAGCTGCATAGTGTAAACTTTCTTTAGGTATTCGTGGCTTTTTGAAGCAAAATCTTACTGCTACAGAAAGTTGCACAGTTGAACATATTAAATAATGCAGCTATATTGTTTACAGCAGCATCATGTCATTGAAATTTGCATGGTGTAAACCGGTGTTTGGCTGTATGATTTTGTTTTTAATTTATAGCCTGTCACTAAAAGTTACACCGTGAGAACCGGTTTTTAGCAGCATGATCCTCTGTTTACAGCATAATGAATTACGTAGGGAATGTTTCACTGCGAGAACGTATCTTTAGCTACTCACGATTCATTTGTTCAGAGCAGAACAGTGAAAGCTGACAAAGACAAATCTCTGTTTATATTCAAAGTCTTACTAAACTAGATCAGATGGAGTCGCTTATTTCGTAAATCTTTTCCCCTGTCTGCATTTAAATACCTCACTGTTTCACGACTATGTATACAGAACAAAAACGTGTTTATATTTTTTTGGTGTCCGTGTTTCTATATTTTACTACAGTAAGTAGAAGCACATTTTCTTGCTGTCCGCCCACATCAAATATTCTTTGCAGTATTTTTCTCCGTCATGCAAATCCCATAAACAAACAATTTTTTTTTTTCTTTTTATAAAGATAGATGATAAGTTGCTACGTTATTATTGTTGTTGTTGTTGTTCTTGCGCAAACAAAACCCGAATATTGTCAGAGGTCTATATTATTTATCCTAGTCTATTTTAACATTCAGTGAACCTCGTTTCTATTCAAATTTACCTTATATATTGAATTTACATCTGTAAAGAGTTTGAGAGAAAGTCACAAAGTACTGGTCAATACAAGCTGCTACAAATTCGTCAAAAGAGGACAAAGAGCTGAGAAATCAGGACTGTATTGGTTTTCTTTATTTGTAGACTGATAAACGAAAAAGTTGGTTTAGTGAGTCCCAGCATGTGTTTAATTATCCGTTCACTGCAAAAATTCCACCGGTTCACATACCTGTTATTAATCATAGGTCTACCCACGTTTTTTTGAAACACGGTTGGTAGATATATCTAATAAAAGTAGGACAGAATCCATTATGCCTATTATTGGTCAGCTTTTTATATAGATTATAGACGTTTTTCTTCCTTTTTTATTTATTTATTTTTTTTTTTACAAAAATATACAACACAGCAATAACAACAACAACAACAACAACATCTATAACTATACTGCTACCATCACCAGACCACTTCAACCCTACCACTAAGCACTACTGTTACTACTAGAACTACTAATAAAACTATTAGCATTACCACTACTACTACAGCTACTATTACTACTACTACTACTACTACTACTACTACTACTACTACTACTACTATTATTATTATTATTATTATTATTATTATTATTATTTTAAATGTGTCTCTCTTTTTATTCAATATTTAAAAAGTTAAAGTAAATAAATCAAAAAGACTAGGCACACAAATTTTTACTCTGAATTATTTACGTATTATTTTTACTCCGAATTATTTACGTATTATAATCTTCTACAATCTAAATATATTTTCTTCCGTGTTACGAATTCGTGTAAACTATCTTCCTGGTTCACATAATAAGTCTTTATTGAAATATTTCAAAATCATTATTATTTACATCCTTCTTTAGGTGAGGCAAATTTTCCTTCATATTGTTGAGCTTTGTATTTACGTAATTATTATTTTAAAATGGAATAAGAGATTAAAAATTAACTGAAGAAAAATTATATACAACGCCTGCAATGGAACGTACCTATTTAATTATTGAATTTTTAAATTTTTTAAATTTATTATTATTATTAAAATTATTATTATTATTATTATTATTATTATTATTATTATTATTATTATTATTATTATTATTATTTAGTGTGCCCATGCGGTGCCTCTGCACCGATCACATATAATTTATTTATTTTAATAACAAACTGATTTCATCTTGAAAGTTACAGTGCATGCCTCCACCCTTTCCTGGTTTCCTAAATCAGCCCCTGCATTTATCACAGCTGTACGTCTATCATAAAACTAAGGAAACAGAAAAACTCCACAGAAAAAGAAATAAAATATATGTATTTACACAACACACACACACACACACACACACACACACACACACACACACACACACACACACACACACACACACACACACACACACGCACATGTACATAAACACAAGGAAAAGAAAATGCGACAATATAACGTTAAATTACAGCACCTGTGTAGTTATTAATACAAAATTTAGCGGCAGAAATATCGTTTTAAAATCCAGTCACGATTTTACAAACGTTCATGACAACACTGTTGAACCGTTCACTGAATTTCTTTCGATCCAGACCACACAGGTAAAGTTTTTTTTTTGTTATGATCAAACATTTCATGACAACGCCTAAAAAGCCATCTTATGCTGCACAGTAAGCTGTGTCAGTTAAACAAAGAGACTACAGTAATGTGCCCACAAACAGGGGGCGTATTCTCTTTATCTGTATCTCATTTCGAAATCTCACTCTGCGTTTTGATGTGGGTTTTTGTTGGGTTTTTTAAAATAATAATTTTCTTCACGTAATAAAGGTAAAAAAAATAAAATAAACAAATACATTGTTCTACCTGAATTCTCGGATCCAAAACTTCCTCTTCGTCTGCATGTGTTGTTGACATGATGTCGTCTGCAGAGGTTTTATAAGTCAAGTGAAAAATAACTTTAATCGGGTTTATCAGCTGCTTGTAATTGTTCCCACTTGTGTCTGGTTCGGCATGGGACGACTGCGAACTTTGACCCCTGACACCGAAAAGTTTCTGCGTCGTTGTCACATACAAAAGGTTGTCTCCATGGTATTCGACAGTTTAAACATCAGTGGACCATAAAAAATAAAAAAATCTTTCATCTCTCTCTAAAAAGATGTGTCCTATTTACTCGACGGCTTTTTTTTCTTGACAAAATAATGTTATATATTATCTTTGTATGCTTGTATGTATGTGTGTCCGTGGTCAGTGAGTTAGTATAATATATATCGTGGCCTTTTACTAGGCAGGCGAGCGCGAAAAAAATTTAAGCAGAAGATTAATAATGAAAAAAAAAAAAAAAAAAAAAAAATAGAAAAAAACAATTTGGACTCCGGCCACTTTATCATCCGTGATATGCTGACAGTTACTTTTGTTTATGTGTAAACAGCCATGTAAATAAATAAATAAATAAATAAATGAATAAAATAATTATGACACTCGCGTTGAAAATAAATCCATATATTCACAGAGCTAATGTGAATGTCTGTCTGTCTGTGTGTGTGTGTGTGTGTGTGTTTGTGTGTGTGAGAGAGAGAGAGAGAGAGAGAGAGAGAGAGAGAGAGAGAGAGAGAGAGAGAGAGAGAGAGAGAGAGAGAGAGAGAGAGAGAGCCGGGGAGGGACAGTGAGAGAGACATTGGGGGAGAGAGAGAGAGAGAGAGAGAGAGAGAGAGAGAGAGAGAGAGAGAGAGAGAGAGAGAGAGAGAGGGAGAGAGAGAGAGAGAGAGAGAGAGAGAGAGAGAGAGAGAGAGAGAGAGAGAGAGAGAGAGAGAGAGGAGAGAGGGAGGGACAGAGAGAGAGATTGGGGAGAGAGAGAGAGAGAGAGAGAGAGAGAGAGAGAGAGAGAGAGAGAGAGAGAGAGAGAGAGAGAGAGAGAGGGGGAGGACAGAGAGAGACATTGGGGAGAGAGAGAGAGAGAGAGAGAGAGAGAGAGAGAGAGAGAGAGAGAGAGAGAGAGAGAGAGAGAGAGAGAGAGAGAGAGAGAGCCGAGGAGGGACAGTGAGAGAGACATAGGGGAAAGAGAGGCATAGGGAGAGTCAGAGAGAGAGAGAGAGAGAGAGAAAGAGACACATAAGGAGAGAGAGAGAGAGAGACATAGGGAGAGAGAGACATAGAGAGAGAGAGAGAGAGAGAGAGAGAGAGAGAGAGAGAGAGAGAGAGAGAGAGAGAGAGAGAGAGAGAGAGAGACATAGGGAGAGAGAGTGAGAGAGACATAGGGAGAGAGAGAGAATCGGGGATGGACAGTGAGAGAGACATAAGGAGAGAGAGATAGAGACGGGGGGGAGAGAGAGAGAGAGAGAGAGAGAGAGAGAGACATAGGGGGAGAGAGAGATATGGACGAAAACTCTGGAGATATATGAACGTAAAACAAACGCAGCTAATGAAAACATTTACAACATAAATAAATACGCACGCAGACATATTAAAGTAGTAAAACAGTCAAGTAGATTATTATTATTATTATTATTATTATTATTATTATTATTATTATTATTATTATTATTATTATTATTATTATTTGATTCTTTGTTTGTCTTGGTGTTGTTGTTGTTTTGTGGGGGGGGAGGTGGTTAGTTTTTTTTGTTTGTTTTTTTCCGTTCAAATTTATGATGGAAATATTATAACTCCATAGACTTCACCTTGCTCTGTTATGAATTAACTTGAAACTTGTTAACTGTGGGACCAGTCTATGTAGGTTTATTTCGCTGTTCAATATAGACTTCTTGCAAGATCAGAGTATTTTATTCTCACCTTGCCAAAAGGGGAACTGGCAGATGAAGGACGGATTGTTAAACAAATTTATTTTGAATTTTATACTAGCGATCCAATAAGCCTAGATGATAAATTATATGGATGTGACTGAAGGATCTTCAATAAACTCCATCTCTTGACTTAAAATCTAAATGAGTAGACTGCAAACACAGAAATCTCACATGGGACATGGACTATTTTTATGGGGGAAAATATGAATAAACAAAAACAAGAAACAAAAATTACAGTGATTTATTAGAATAATCAATAGTAATCAACATTACATAATTTGTACAAAAAAAAAAAAAAAAAAAAAAAAAAAAATAAATAAAAAGAAAAATATAAAAAAAAAAAAATAAAATAAAAGAAAAATATAAAAGACCATTACCAAAATATTAACATGAAAGTATGTATTTATTTAAATCAGTTTCTTTAATTTTAATAGTAATATGTGTCACTCGTGATCTTTTCAGATTTTCTGTTTCATCCATTATTCTTGTTAGTAAAAAAAACAAATAATAAGAAACTATATTTTAAAAATGTTATTGATAGCAGCTGCCAGCAAAAATTGCACATCCAAACCACTGAGAACAACGCAGATATTACATTTTCTTCCAACTTGCTGAATATTAAAATGTTAGTGTAATAAATTATATACTGTTACCAAGATTATAGAAACACGAAGGGAAACAACTCTTGTCAGATAATTTTATGATTGACAGTTGAAATAATTATGTCATGACAAATAAGCCCTTCCTATCGTGTTTAAACACTAAAGCTGTTATACTGTTATGGCTTAACAGTGCTATTCCACTGCATGTAATTTGTATGGTTTAAACTTTCTTATATTATTTAATCGCGAAATGAAAAATTCCGTGTTGAATTCCTAAATAATTTTACAAACATATGATAATGAACTGTAATGAAATAATCATCTTGGACGATAAAATATCATAGTACAGTATGATATATATGATTAAAATCCAGACTGTTGTACGGAAAAAGAAAGCATACTTTGTCACTTTTGTTATTTCAGATGTAATGGAAGAATGAATTGTCCTTAAATTAATGGTTATTGTTTGAAATTCCTAATGTGGAAAATTATTTTCTTATCGTCTTACTAACTTTATTGTATTGCATTAATTCGTATAGAATATATTTTTCTTATTACTTTATTACTACTACAAGAAAAATAACTGATCAGTATATAATAAGTTCAAAATATCTTATGGCGATATCAGTTAAGTTTCTAATGACTGACTAATGACTGAGTTAAAATAATATGCTGTAGTTATAAATGTTGATTTGTTCCCTGTATATAAATAATTTTCAGTTAATGTCAAAACATGAAGTTTAAAATTGAGTTATCGTTCTTTGTGATTCATATAATAAAAAAACCTTTGGCGAAAATAATTATAATATCTAAATTAAAATTTAAAAAATTTAAAATAATAAAATTAACTATTAGCAAGCATATTTTAATCGTTTGTTTATTATTGATATTATTAATTGTTTTTAGTGAAGGAAGCAGTAGAAAGAATTCAGTTTTTTATTTTTAGGCATATTTAGCCGCTGAATGCTGACAAAAATTCTTCGTAGTTTATTTGTCCGTCACCGTCTTTGTCAACCTTCTTGATAATGGTGTCGAGCTCGTCGTCAGTGAGTTTTTTGCCGCACTTCACGAGTACTCGTTTGAGCTCCTTTTTGTCCAGTTTCCCGTCTCCGCTTTTGTCAATTTCTTTGAACGTACGTCTGAGATCAGATTCACTGTAAAAAGATTCAAAATCAAATTTTAATGACAGGGACTGTAAGATTGTTAGTTTGTGAAAAAATTACATTAAATTACATTAAATGACATTAAATAACACACACACACACACACACACACACACACACAGAGACACACAACCACATATATATATGTATATATATAAATAATTAAATAAATAAATACCAGTTGAAAAATAAGTGAAGCTCTGTAGGATATCATTTAAATAAAAAGTGGACAGTGATAAAAAAAAGAAAAAAAAAAAGAAAAAAAAACAACAACAAACAAATCAAATAACAACAAAACAACAAAAACAAAAACATATGCAACAATAATAATAATAACAATAATAATAAAAAAAGGAGTTGCTCCCGGAGGGGTCATCACCAGAATAAAAAGTACGAAACTGTTCAAATTTATACAGAGTTATTTTAGTATTTTAATTTTAAACCCTACACTATGAAAAGCAAACTAATGCCGTTAATAAAACAAAACAGTCTGATAGAAAAGGTATTTTTAAACCATTTTATTATAAATTATTATGCGTTTAAGTATTTTATTGCATGTTTACAAAAGATAATTAGATTAAGGATAAATTTATAATCTGAACACAGTTTGTTGTTCTGGAGTGGAAGGTTTTAGCAGTTACGTATACTTGCCTCACTTTTCGTGGATCCAACTTGTTCATTTCGAACATAAATTCTTCGAAGGTGATTTTCCCATCCTTATTAGTATCAGTACCAACAAACATACTCTGTAAAAAAAAAAATTAAAATATAATTAATACTGTTTTTAGGTCTTTGTATGCGTACGAACGTCTAATCACAGGATCGTAGGTAATACAGAAAAGTATATAATATACGTGAGTGTTTAATGCAATGTAATGTAATTTATGTATGTATGTATGTATGTATGTATGTATGTATGTATGTATGTATGTATGTATGTATGTATGTATGTATGTATGTATGTATGTATGTATATGTATGTATGTATGTATATTCAAGTATTATAAAAATAAATATATACATAATAAATATATCTCTGTAGATTTATTTATTTATTTTTGCATTGTTAATCCATTTATGCATAAAATATTCACCAGATATTTCAGATTTAGTCACTGCCCCGTTTCAGAAGATATGCCGCAAATTTAAAAAAAAAAAAAAAAAACAACAACAGGTAAATGTTTTCATATCTATCAACTTTGTATGGTGATTTCGTGTTTGGAAGCCCAAAAAGCCGGGTTGTACTAGACAATTGGAACCCCCAGGGCAACATTGAAATGTTTGTTCTCTCTGATAAAACAAGCTGACCTCTTGACCAATACAACTTTCAAACCGGCCTGACAAGTTCCAGTTTATCCCTGGTCATGGTTTGATAAGAAATGGATGCAAGTGTCAGATAGCGTGTTAATGTATGAATACAGAGAAATTATACAGAAATTCAAGCGGGAAGATAATGAATTTTTTATATTATGTAAACAAAATTTATATATATTCGTACCTGTGTTTTATGTGTATGTCTATGTGTTTGTATGTGCGTATGTGTATGTGTGTGTGTTTTATGTATATTTATCTGAATGCATGTGTGTGTATGTGTGCGCGTGCGTGTGTATGTATGTATGTGTGTGTGCGTGTGTGTGTGTGTACGTGAGTGAATTTCCTCGAGCAAACATGATATTAAGTACCACGTTTTTGAAACTTAGATAAAGAACTCATAAAGGTGAATTTAATTGTTGTGTCTCTAAGCAACTACGACCACCTCTTCACTTGCAGCATCGGGTCATACTAACAACACCCACCTACAAATTACTCCAAAATCGACGGTTGCTAGGACAACCACATCGGCAAATTGGCGGGTGGTATGGTTATGATCCTGAAATTTATGGTTACTGGTTCGCTCAGATCTAGCGTAAACAAGAGGAATTTTGGTCGCGAACACCACTTACAGGTATTTGGTGAGTCGTGAACATTTGTGTTAGTGACAAAACAGAGGTCAAGTGTTAATGACTGACGTTCTTTCCTTCTGTGAGAGAAAAAGCTATAAAACAAAGGTTTTACAGTTTGGATCAAGTACTTTTGATAGTAAAGGTGTTTCTAGTAACATAGTATTAAACATTCACAGAGTAAATAAAGATAGCCAGAGAGAAAGAGTTTTATTTAAGATACTAACATTTTCTTATGATCTTTTGTAATTATGTATAAAATAGGTTTTGGCTACGCCAGGCATTACTGGATATTCCTCTGATGGAAGCAAATAGTACATTGGAATATAATTTTATTTTTTTAACTTTGATATAAGCATATACATTTAAGAATTTTATATATATCAGGCAACTGTTTATGTGTTTTATGTTTCACTCTGTCCGTTTGTCTTCTAATCCCGTCGTACAGACTTCTGGATCCGCCCTAGAATATAACGTTTCATCTTAGATAAAAAATACCGATATTTGACAAGTTTTACATATTTATTACGACAGGTATAGTAAACAAACAAACAATTTTTCAGTAACTCGATATCACTGCTCAAATGCCTTGCACTAGCATTACAGTCATAATAAGCAGAGAATGTCTGAGTAATAGATGTTATATGTTTTTGAATTCTCAACCTGTGACCTCACACGGATGTTGTACAACCTGGACGTTAAGTAGAGCGTGACTCGTTACAGCCAGGACACTTTCAAAAAAAAGTTATCATTATTAATGAGTTGTATTTAAATAAAAAAAAAAAAAAAAACTGGCTAAAAAAAAAAATATTCTTATCGATCAAGTGTATACGAATTACTGACACGAAAAGCAATATTACTTTGTGGACCGAACTATTTCTAGTGGTGAATGTGTGAAAACACTAATGTGGTAATCAGAGTGAGCTGTTGGGAAGCACATCTGCGACAGCACGTTCTGCAGTGGGGAATTTAATGCATTTATGTTAGTGGTCATTGTGACATAACTCTATTAGTGCAAAACAACTGCACAAACAACTATCCACTATGCCAGTAGGAATTTCTTATTGTTTTTCTTCAAAAGTATTAAGTTTCATATGAAAGACAAGAGGTAGATGCTTTTATCTTTTCGATAATGAAAAAAACTGTATAGTTATTAAGTCTACTGAAAAAATAAGTGATTGAAAATTTTCATAAACATTATTTGGCAATTTTGGTACATTGTGTTTTACCTTACCAAATTATAAACCTTAAACAGACGTCTGTAGTCAAAAGCGAACTCAACACAGAAATATTTTAGAGACGTAAAATAATTAAAAATAAATCGTTTTAATAGGAGATTTTAAAGAAATATGACTGATAGTATTATTTGTTTTCATTCCATACGTGTTAAAATAACTGTTTTAGAAACCGTAAAGAATAACACATTAATTTTTTTAGAATTAAATTTTTTAGAATTAAATTAATAATAATAATAATAATAATAATAATAATAATAATAATAATAATAAAAGAAATGTTTATTTATGTAAAATAAAATAAAAAAATTACATATAAACATGTTGGTCTGAGTTCAGAATGCTCGACCCTTTGTAGCTTGAGGCAAAATTTTTAAAATTATTTTCCAGCACATTAATCACTTTCATCTGTTTCTGTCTAATTCTAAAGGTCAGATAAGAGAAATTAAAAAATAGCTTTATAATGTTGTTAACTCCACCACCTTTTTAAAAAGTTTATACATCGGTCAACTTTAATAAACTCTAATATAAAATAATGTTATGGTAACTGACATAATTAAAAAAATTTTTTTTGCAAATAACAGAAAAGAAAAATTGATTTGTTTTTCAAAACTTGACTTTGATGCTTACCTACAAACTGTATTTGCAAGTCAGCTTGCAAATATTAGAGATGAAACCTATGTACACAGTACATACCAAAGCCTTTTAAAAATAAGTCTAACAAAAATAATCTTTCTAATGTATACGTGAAAACATGTGAATAAAACATTTTAGTTTAAAGTATATTTAGAATTCATCGTAATATATTTTAACATTTTTAATGGTTGGTGGTATTTCAGTCAAAGGCTTTAACATCCTTGTTCCTGTTTGTGGGAAGACGTATACAAAACAGTCCTGACTCTGATCTACTCGAGTGTGACCTGAAGTGCTGACAGTATATACATATATTTTTATTTTCTTCCTTATATCTATCTCATATACATGTGCGCGCACACACACATCATAATATAAATATAACTTTTAAGAAATCACTGAAAAAAAAATAACAACAGTTAAGTTAAAAATATTGTGAGGAGTTGTTAAACAAGTATAAAATTAATCATAACAAAAATAACAATAATTTAAATACATATTCACATACATACACACATACATACATACATACATACATACACACACACACACATACATACATACATATAAATAAAGTTGGAAATCGTTACAAATCGCATTAAAATTATAAGAAGAAAAAATAAAATAAAGATAGCATATATTTACATGTTCTTATACTTAGCGAAAAAAAAAAAAAATGTTGTTATATTTTATACAAAACCATAAGAATGAAAATCGATGCGAAAATTAATTTTTTAAACCCTAGAAACATTTCGGGATCTTCTAGTCGTCTAATCCGCTGACAAAATTTAAAGAGTACACCGTTCAAAACTCGTGTACTGTGAGATGATGGCAATTCGGAAAGTAAACTTTCTTGTCCGTACTTCCTGGACCTGCATTTCGTTTATTAGTATAGTAATATTGGCATTTGATATTCTAATATCTCACTATACTTTCATAAAATATTACATTCCCCAATAAATATCCCGTACTTGAAACTAAGTAAATACTTGCTCAATACATTTGTATGCATTAATAACCACACACCCCTTGATCGCTTCATAGAAACGCCAGTGGACTGCATGTACTTACTGCGCATTCCTGTTCTGTGATTTTGTATCCCATGTCAACGAGAGCTTTATACAGTTCTTGAATCGTTAGAAATCCGCTGTTATCTTTGTCAGCCTTCTTGAAAAATGCCTTGTGAAGGGCTTTCTGTTCTTCTGTCAGCACCATGATTTTAAAAATTGAAGCAGAACGTTCTCGGTCAACGCAGTAATATACTAGTACTGAATGTAGCGAAAAAGTCCTGTAAGACTCGGTCTACAAAACTGAAAAACCTGTTTATGCTATTGTCGTAAAAAGCAGCCTTCCGTTTCAGGACGCTGAAGCAAAACTATCGCCAGGTAAACTGTGTCGTCTGTCGAGAAAAGCGGATTTATGTGACCTTGACATTTTACATTTGCATTTCTGAGGCAGGTGTTTGTGTTCTGTATAGCGATATGTTCAAGACTGGTTTTACGTTAACCTTCAATTATGTCTCCCTTACATTTGAAATCTGATTTTAATACATGTCGACGTTAAATAAATATTTACTTATATTTCTGTAACGGTTAAACTTGACTTTGTATGAACATAAATATAACATCGGTCACTTTTATAGATTCGTATTTCTTCTTCTTCTCCTTACTTATCCTTTTTTTTTTTTTTTTTTTTTTTATAAATTTTAAATTTTGTCTGCCCTGATACATAAACAACTTTTATCTTTTCATACTGTTTCCATCTCAGGTTTCTTCCCTCATCTCACTCTCTGTGTCTATCTGAGTATTATAACTGAAGTGCATTGTACGTTGTTTAAGATTTCAAAAAGAGAACAGTTTGAGCTTTTATTCGGGTTTTAAAAATAACTCCTTTTTTTTGGTCTTTCTGTCTGTGCAGCTATCCTTTTTCTCTTTATTGGCTATTTGTCACTGTCTGTCTCTCTGTGTGTCCGTCTTTATTTCTTTCCTTTTTTTCTCTGACAGCTGCACCTATATGTGTGCCACATATATATTACTCTTTTTTTGGTGTTGAAATAAACTGCGGCAGTAGACGCAGTCAATAAAGAGAATCAACAAACACGCTAGTGTAGGCACACATCTGTTTCATGAGGAATTTAAAATTAGTAATAAACGTTGACGAAAAATCATTTATGTACAAACACATGTATAACACAAATGAAACACAACGCTGATCATAAGATAAACCATACCCACCAAGCGTTCTTAGCTATTATTCAATGCCTGTAGATTATTATATTTTATTATATTTTTTGTTTTGTTTTTGTTTTTGCTTTGTACCATTTTATTCATTTATTTGGTGGTTTGTTTGTTTGTTTGTTTGTTTGTGTGTTGGTTGGTTGTTGTTTTTATTTTGTTCGTGACCAAAAAAAAAAAAAAAAAAGAAGATAAATTGCATTTTGTTCTTAATTGTTTTTGTGTTTTTTTGGTGCATTCTTAAAAGTAAAAAGTTAATAAAAAATAAAAACAATAAAACAAAATACATTATTGCTTTATTTACGTTTATTTGGTTACCGGTAACAACAAAAAATAAAACTTAATAATATCATGTTAACCTGTTTATATTTACAGTTAACACTTTATCGTTATTATCATTTATTTATTTAGTGTTATATTTATTAACTAATTATTTGATAATAAAGTATAAATTTAAGTGGCACAGATAATGTTATAATACAGTGAATAGCAGTTATTCATACTATCACTCTAAAGGTATCTGTAACAAATATCTGTTTTGCTTTTATAATTAATACTGTGGTTGTAAAAGCTCACTGAATATTTTAGAAACATTTCTGACACATAATTATAACAAGTACTGGTATATACCAGGAACAGCTGTGTTTGTTTGTTCCATATTCACTTTATTTCACTCAAGAATGGTCCAGTTTGCCATGCTTCTTCTTTCGATCATCTCAGTATATCATCCCAGTTTTAGTCACGTATTTATAGTGGCGTATTTAAGCTATCTGACATAAGCATTGGATTTTATATGTTGTTTAATGAACAATACTTAAAAGAACACTTAAAAGAACACTTAAAATCTATTTCAAATGAAAGTGGGTAAAGGGAAGTTACTCCTTAAAGTTTATTTTATCTGAAAGCCGAAGTTTATTTGATTGAATAGAAAATCCAGCGCAGAATACGATAGTTTTATAGACCAGAATCCCGTCATAACTCACAGTGAACCTTAAATAATAATAAATAATAATAATAATAATAATAATAATAATAATAATAATAATAATTGCTTAAACAATACAACACTTTCAATGCAATGCGTTCTTTAACTATTATTTAGGATCGTCAAGATATTTATCTGACTCATTGTCTGCAAATTTCTACCCCATCCCTCAGACCAAACCCAGCGTACAGCCGATTTGTAAATAAACCAGAAGTGAAATAAATTTTAGTATGCCTTAGCATTTGTTTTCCTTTATATTGTATTTTTAATATTATTTATATTTTTTTAATATATATTTTTTAAAAATAAGGTCTAAAAGGCGCGGTATAGCAAATGGCGGGAATGTAAGTTTTGGGCGGGAAAATGTTCATGTCAGGAGTACATTTAATTCGTTATTGCAACATATCACATGTTTATATTGTATTTAACTGTATTATTCATGGTTTATAACATTTTATAAGAATAAAATTAACATCACCAAAAAATGTACGTTAATGTGTAAAGTGTACAGCCCTATTTTTCGCGACACGGTAATTAACGTAACAAAAAGAGCATACAGTCAGTTGGTCTTTTACACATTAGACTTCGCTGAAAACTAACTAGAGGAAATGTAGGTTAAATACAACAGTAATTATTAAGTTGTTTCGGTGTGATGTCATGCATAAACGTTTTTAGTGAATCACTGCTACGCTATGTAGTGAGTTTTTAAAAAGTGTTATGTACCTCGTAGATCATTTAATTCGCTGGTAAATTTCCATCATCAAAAATAAATATTGCTGGAAACTTACATATGAGCCTGAGGACGTATTACCCGCAAAGAACCAGAGATTCTTAACAAACAACGTCATTTCAGCCACATAACATTAAAACACAAACACTCTCACCAATTTACAAACAATAACGACTAGACATAATTATCTACTACAGCCAACGCCTACACAACAAATTCAGGGTGTCCTATTTTTCTTATTTTGTTCCCAGGCTCTGTTGACGATCTCTCTCAACCTTATTCAAACAGACTTTCCACTGTGAATGTGCAAACCCTTTCATCGTTTCTGACCCTAGAGTTCTAAATATTATATATTACAGATTCTGTTATTGGTCTTTTCAATGTTGTCATTCATATCCATTCAGTTAGAGCTGAATATACGTGTATTCGGGTCAATGAATATATTCATACACATGAATAAATTAAACTCACTGAATTTAGAATTATATTAACAATGGGTATTAGTTATAGTGTACTGAGTAATACTAGCATATGTTTGTTTTGTAAATGAGAAGCTGGGTTGGAGGAGTTTTTCATAACCAACTGAATGAATGTTCATTGGTATTAAACACATGATAGTGAAAATACATAATTATATATAAATGTTCTTCTTCGTCGTCGTCGTCTTCATATCACAATTCTTTTGAGGTCACTGATACAGTAATTATCATTGTTGTTATCATTATCATTATCATCATCATCATCATTATTATTATTATTATCATCATCATCATCATCATTATTAGTATAATACACTCACCAATACTAACATAATACTTTCATAATACTAATATTATCGTTGTTGTTGTTGTTTGTAATTTTATTATGTTCTGATGTTTTAGAAACCAACGTGCTCAAAGCAAGTCATCTTAAATAATAAAAACAGACAATGAATATTTTTTTCTCCAGTCTGTCCTTTCAACTTTTATAAAACACGGGTCCACTTCACTATCAAACAAAAAAAAATGTGAATTGCTCTACGATGGTCATTCTAGTTTTCGCCCACACATGCTGATAAGTTAGATGACCGATTAGCTAGCTTTGTACAGGTATTTACAGGTGTGTAACCCGCCAGACAGGTATCTCAAAGCCATTGTCAGGGTATGTCAGTGAGTTGTCAAAGGGCAGTGCAAACATATGCGTGGAATGTAGTGTCGAGTTGTTGAGTGGAAACGGTGTACATTATCATATTAAAACATTAGCCACAGGGCAATCTGCAGTGAACTATGAAAAAGTGTGTTTCTCCTGGGTTACGTCACGTGATGTAAGAGAAGAAGCACCTACTCCCACGCTCTATCATTCACCCATTGTTGTGTAAAGTACATGATACAGTGCGGAGTAAATAAATAAATAAATAAATAAATAAATAGTTAAAAAGATAGAATGGAACATGAAGCTAAAATATACACACATACATATATATATATATACATACATACATACATACATACATACATACATACATACATACATACATACATACATACATACATACATACATACATACATACATACATACATACATACATACATACGTACATACATACATACATACATACATACATACATAGTTACATACTTGCATACATACATATATAAACCTATATGCATCAATATATACTTACATGTATAGAAGCAAGCATGAATTAACATGCCAACATTCATACATGTAGAGGTATTCAGTTTGGTGACAGGCTGAAAAAGTTAAGTTATTTTGAAAATATCCATCCTTGGGTTTTTGTCACGTCTCAGGTGTAAGACGCTTTCTTTCTTTGTTGCAACTGAGGAATGTGAAGAAAGCCGCATGTTACTGTGTTAAGAAAAGAACAGAAACAACATGGTGCCAGAATGAATACACTTAAATTAATGAGGGAAGAAGAAAAACCCAGGATTATTTCCCTTGACTTCACTTGGCTAGATATAGAAAGAGATGTATGGGAATATTTTTTGTATATTGAATTTGTATATGAAACTGTATTTCTTGTAATTTGAATATCTCTTTTTGTATATTTTTTCAGGCAATTTTTGTCTTAATTTATAAACGTGTTATTTATAATCCGTTTGAATTTTTTTGTTTACATATGCAAAACATGAAGATAATACTCCACATACAAACATATATTAAAATATAAGAATACTGAAACAGTCATTTATATCTAAACCAGAAGAGGTTAATTTAGGTATTTCGGAAGATTTAAGTGCGAAAATTTGCGAAAAAGTACTAAAGATTAATTTCTGAGAAACCCTAATAGACGTCTGACTCTGAATTTGGTAAAACAAGCAAAATGCATATTATACAAGCAAACATAAGCGTGCAGAAAAGCAATTACTAACACCACTTTTGTGTGGTTCACATAAACTGGTCGTATAGTTATTAATTACGTTCTCCACACAACATCACTCTCAGGGTTTGCTTTATTGGTTATCTGTGATGTAATTAACCAGAAATTTACTTTGACCAGCCGGCCGCCAATCGATTGTCCCTGACACGTCTCAAATTTAGCAGAATGGACTTACGTTAATCTGATAGTATCTAGAATTCAACGGAAACTTCATTTTCGGCCAGATTTCAGCTAATTTTAATAAATGATCATACATACATTATTTGATCAGAATGAGATGGCATAGCAAGTAAAACTCTGCTGTCTCTTCTGTTCCATATGGCAGACGAGTTTAATGTGGTGGTTAAATATTATGTCGGCAAGGAAGCACTGACCTAGTAACGTATTGATGGATTACACGGGTCTTGTGGCTGGGTGAAACTCTGTATCATCCATCTGCTGTATGAGTCATTCAGATAAGGATCATTTAGTTAATAAAATAATGTATTAAAGTTTTCTTTTAATTTATTCCTTATTTCTAGTTGTGCCTGCTTGGAATGGTAACAGCTTGTTTCCCTTCTCTCATCCTTGCTATTCAAGAAATATATTATATTCCTGTAATATCTTTAACAAATTTTCATTCATTATTCTGTTCATATCTGTTCAAGAATGCAATGAAATAAAAATAATCATTTCTTCTTTCTTTCTCTCTTTTATTCTCTCTCTCTCTCTCTCTCTCTCTCTCTCTCTCTCTCTCTCTCTCTCTCTCTCTCTCTCTCTCTCTCTCTCTCTCTCTCTCTCTCTCTCTCTCTCTCTCTCTCTCTCTCTCTCTCTCTCTCTCTCTCTCTCTCTCTCTCTCTCTCTCTCTCTCTCTCTTTCTCTCACTGTCTCTCCCTTCTTCCCTCTTTTATTTACTTGATATTTTATTAAACTATCTAATCCATATTACTCTTATATTACTCATTCAATATTATTCAGTCACATATTTTTCTCCATATGTCTGGCCAGCAATAATTTTATCTGCATCGCTGAAAAGACAGCCTGAGAAAATATCGAGAGTCCAATCGATTGAAAGATAAAATAATTTCTGTAGGGATTCAGTTTATTTCTGTATAACGATTCACTGAAAACTGGTGGATTGTAATCTTCTATTTTAATACAATGTTGATTTTTATTTACTGAAACAAATTCATTTATATCCAGTGCTACACAGATCCCCCCGTACACACACACACACACACACACACACACACACACACACACACACAAACACACACACATACACATACACACACACACACGAACATATACACAATTATTTATATACACACATACACACACAGGCACACACACACACACACGCACTCACATACCCAAACACACACACAATTATATATATATACACACATACACACACAGACACATACCCAAACACACACACTTATACACACACACACACACACATACAAACAAACAAAAATACATATACAGAAACACACACAATATAATAATTGGCGACAATACTTTTCTTTTCAGCAAATAAAACCTATCTAATATTTCACAATTGACGACAGGCGGGTCTTAATACATGGCAAAGCAGAGCAAATATCCCATGTGAACAACTAATTATTTCTGAACCTTTGCTTTGTATAATCCACCAATCTGTGTGTTTAAATGTACTCGTCAGATGTTTTCTTTCTTGTGAAATACACTGAGGTGTTTTATTTGGTATAATATATATATATATATATATATTTTTTTTTTCAGTGATTTCTTAAATTATTTTTTTGCTTGGTTTTAATATCAAGTCGTTTCAGTTTACAGTTTTATAAAGTTAGTATTGATGATTCTTCGTCTTGCAACAATGGAAGAGTTAATTGAATAAATATAATGGGATTTTTACTGTATTTTTATGTATTTATTGCCGTCAGTAATTAATGCTCTTTTTAATTTTTATTTTGCTTTTTGTTATTTATTTTCTTTATATTATTATTTTATTTTATTAGAAAGTTACTATTTGTTTTTTTTAATCAAAAGAAAAGTAAAATTTTCAGTGATGAAGCACTGTTTGGCATTTATAATGCAATTAAACAAATTCATCCATGTTAAATTCAGATCACAGTAATCCTTGATTAATATTAATATTAATATTAATGTGATGTGTTACTGAAAAATGTATGAGTATCTTCTTCATGGTTATTTATGTTTTGCACTGAATAAGAAATATAGTTGAACAATATATCTTTTGTGTAACTGGGAGAGAAACAGAAATGGAGGAAAAGATATAGAAAAGAGAGAGAGAGAGAAGAAAAGAGAATTAAAGACACAGAAACAGAGATACAATGCCTATAATCTGAAAATTATCCTTTTTTTTTTTTTATTATTTTACGTTAAAATTTTAATAAATAAAACCCATGTTTACCTACTTTATTTTTATTTATTATTATTATTATTATTATTTTTATTATTATTATTATTCCAGGTTTTTCTTACTGGGTTAGTGCAATATTTTGTTTATTTGAAATTAAAGTGTAAAACGCTAGCAGGAGTAAACAGAACAGAAAGTCGTAAAGTAAAACATCACTCAGATTCTTGAGATTTCACACACTTTATTGTTGTGTATGTCAGATGTAGACAAAACATCATATTGGAGATCTGATAATAATCGACAGTACTTCACCTACACACATTCCTCACAGTTTGCTGGTTACAATTCGGGACATCTACAAAACTTTTTTATTTATGTTGGTTTACTATCCCATCATGCGTCTCTTTGCTCCACGTATTTTATATAATACACCTTGTTTGCTTGTCATCCCAGTCACCAATTGAACCAGCCGTACCTTTCACTGATCAGAGCAGAAAGCAAGAGAGGAAAGAAAAACAAGAAGAATTAGAAGAAAAAACAAAGAGTTTAAAAATCAACGGAAAATAATCATGGCTAGCGAAGCCTCGTTAGAAAGATCTGTGAACAAAATCAGAGAGATTTTTCGCAAACTTGCTGGTAAACATGACGACCCAACCTCAATTACCTGCTACGAGTTCGTCACCGGGATGCAGGCTGACCCGCAGTTTAACCATCTGTCCGTGGATGAGCTAAAAGTAAGTGAGAAAGTGAATTAGTAAATACGTAAGTTAGTGAATGAATGACTGAGCGTGTAAATAAATATGTAAGAAAGTAAAATAAATGAAGTTGTATGGACACGTGCAAGAAAGATAGTTAGCAGGGTTATTAAGTAAATAAGAAAGTAAAGAAGTACGTTAGTTAGTTTGAAAGTGTTACTATACGTCAGTTGTAAACAGCTACGAACTGAAATCTTAGTCAGACGTTGATATATAGATGTATAGGAAACTATACATCTATATATCAATATTTATTATTATTATTACTACTACTACTACTACAACTAGTACTACTAGTACTACTACTACTACTACTATTACTACTACTATTTTTTATTTTTTTATTTTATTTATATTTCTTTGCGATGATGGCATATCAGAGTTTGGAACACATAACTCAGTATTCTGTTATTCAAGGTAGCGCGCCAGGTTTGAATTTTGTCTTTGACAGAAACATTCAGAGAGACTGAGAGAGAATGAATGACTTGGTTTTAGCGTACACGCTAGTAAGAGAAAGATTTAAGAAGAAAGAAACAAAAACAAACAAAACAAAACAAACAAACAATACTATTTCTCTCTGTTAGTAGTAATAGTGTAATATTGTTAAATGAATGAAAAACCTATTAGTTGTTGCTATTTGACTAAGTGAAAAACAGAATGTAATAAACTTACATAGAGTTTCAAGGACATACTAATAATTCATCAATTAGATAAGTATTGTTTCTTATTGGCGATAATTTACTTAATATTTGAGACTTACTGAATGTTGTAACAATTTCTGGTGCTTACTTCTTCTGTTTTGTTTTTAGCATCCTTTAATAGTGGTGATGTTTTGATTTTTATTATTGTACTTTCGTCGTGTATTTAGATCTCATTGTAACTACGTATTATGTTCTAATAATGTTCACTGAAGGTTTCATTTTATGCATAAACGTATTATGGCTTTCGTACGCTATATTCTAGCGTCTTGTATTCATCAGTTTTCGTATAATTATTATGTGCATCAGTACTTTCATGTTTTCAGTACAGTAAAAACCATGTTTGAAACTGAGTAATTAAATTGAGATTATAATCATATAATTTCTTTAATAAAAATTAACACCTGATTTTAAACGTGATACAAAAATTAAATTCTACATGAGTTATGGAAGTGGATTTGATCACATGTGCAAGATGAATAACACGAAGCGGCTTGGTTGTACTGTTTTTAGTCACCCAGTCTGTTCACATTTTCTATTATTTCCAATCAATAACCATTGGCAGCTGTACAGAACACAATTGGTTTCTGAGATTAAAACAGAGAAATCTACCAGGAAGAAGGGGCACTTACTGAAACATGAACCCTCCCGTTTGACTATTCATCACCTGTTAAATCTGCCACACATTATAGAAAACCCCCTCTTTTCAGAAATCAGAACCCGCCCCTAAATAGTATTATAATTCTCAAAATATAAAAGTTAGCCTTCGATTTAGAAATATCGGAGAGGGTTTTCTGATAGTCTGATAATCTGAAATTGATAATCAACATTTTTGACAGCAGCTGTCCACCGACGTAAATTCTTTACGTACAGGTAACTCGGGTTTGTTAGTCACGGTTTTAAAAAACGACATAGGTGACCTGCTGTTGTCGTCAACTCAACTGGAGCCGCACGAAGCTATTGCCTCGGGAAGTGTTCTTAATATACAACGCAGCGAGAGCCGCTCACTTCTCGTCATATAACGGGTCGCATTTGGACGATACGCTTTCACTGACAGCAGTCGCCGCGTGTTTAGACAACGCTACTTCTACCATCACCATGGCATCGGACAGCGCTATGCAGAGAAGTGTGGAGAAGATCAGACAGGTCTTCAAAAAACTGGCTGGCAAGCATGATGATCCAACTTCAATCTCCTGCTATGAATTTGTTACTGGGATGCAGGCTGAGCCGCAGTTTGCTCATATGTCGGTGGACGAGCTGAAGGTAAATTTCATATATTTGGGGAATTGTTGTTGATGATGATGATGCTGTCGTTGTTATTATTTATGGAAACGTCAGTGTAATATAAAGTAAATAAATACATAAGAAAGGGAAACGCTGTATGGTTTACAATTTCGGGAAGATATCTGATATCAGATTACAATTATGTCAAGTTTATTTATTTATTTCTGTCTCTCTCTCTCTCTCTCTCTCTCTCTCTCTCTCTCTCTCTCTCTCTCTCTCTCTCTCTCTCTCTCTCTCTCTCTCTCTCTCTCTCTCTCTCTCTCTCTCTCTCTCTCTCTCTCTCTCTCTCTCTCTCTCTCTCTCTCTCTCTCATTCTGTATCCGCAATTTAAATTTAAATATATCTCTGTTGATCTATAGCTCTTTCTTGATTTAGTAATATTCAATCCTCTCCTTAATCGAATGTTTCTCTATATGGCGTACGTGATCTAGTACGAAAGCTCACTGTTCTAAAACTGGTTTAACGGAGTCATATTGATCCAGACAACTCACTCAACGGGGCTTTTCTCTACGAATTATTATTCTCTCATTTTCACTGTTTTTGCTGCAGCATTATTATTTATTTATTTTTAATTCTGAAGAGAAAAATATAGCAATAACTATACCTCCTGAATATATCCAGTATCGTAAACAACCCCAAAAAAAATAAAAGTGCACATAAAATTATTATTTAACTTTATCTATTTTTATTTTACATTCTAGCTCTATCTTCCCGTTTAACGTTTTCTGTCTGTTTGTCTCTTTCACTCGTTCCCTCACGCATACACCACATACCCATTTAACCATTCACATACACAGTCATATCAATTTCATGAAACTTAAGTAGTCCTTTTCTGAAATAAACAAAACCATTTAAGAATAACGAAAAAACATTTCATACTCTTATTGCCATGGTCATATATCTTTCCAGCACGTATAACTGATGACTTTATTTTTATTACAGCTTTTAATGCTCATTTCACCATTCTTAAAACAGAAATGGTTTATATCTGTATAATTTTAGGGTTACGTTCAAGCAATAACTCAGCTAGAAACACGTGTAAGATACTTTCTTTGTCAAAAGGGACATATTTATGTACTCCTCATTCACCTTCTCGCTTTGAATTTTATTTGCAACAAATGTCAAACTTATCATTTTATTTTGAATTATTTTTTGAGAACCTTACTGGGAAGCCTTGATTCGGGTTTCTCTGGTTTCGTGCGCTGAATTAATATAACTTTAATAACTTATTAGATAATGTTTTCACTAGAACGGAGCGAGTCTTAATACTTCCCCCTTCTTTAACCAGCTGTCTTTTCTACATATGTTCTACATGAATTATTTAAATACATAAGAACAACAGCACAAATCAATATCAGATTATTTCATTAACAGATTAGTCAAAAAAACAATGGTGTAGGTGTTTTACTCAATTTCTGCTGTATTTGGTAAACGTTTTTATCGTATTCGATCCCATAACCTCCCATTCTATTGTAATCATTTGTTACCTAAGGTGGAATATATATATATGTATGTATATTATAATACCTATTCAACATTTCAATACGTTTCCCATGTTGTCCAGCATGTTTCGAGGATCTGCATAATAGCAGTGACAATAATCCGCTTGAAAAATCAGTCATTTCACTAAGCCTACGAAACACCCGGCTAAGGTTGTGATTACCTTTACTAGTTTAATGAAGTATACTGGTGAAACCAGTTTGAAATATCTCCAGTCGCACGCTCTATCTCGCCACTGCCACACTGACCAGTACTCGTGACCAGCAGTTCTTGACCACACACCAACATGTCGACAAGTTTTGATCGTAATCTAGAGGAAATGAAAAAACTGTTCAAACAGTTGGCTTCGCAACAAGACGACCCCTCTTCAATAAGCTGTTTTGAATTTGTTAAAGGTCTTCAGGCAACAGAACGTTTTAAGGACTGTTCTGTTGACGAACTGAAGGTATGTTTTTTTTTATCTCGCCATCATATGGTCGTAGCTGTTGGACCAGATTCTTCTTGCTATAATATTGATTTCACGATAGTCACTGATAATACAGTGGCCAAGACTGTGGACATAAGGCTGGACATCGATTTCCTTTATGAGATTTAAAGATGCGCAAGGTTTATATAAGTCTGTACAGATTCTTCATTCACTTAATAAAGCAATACATGCTTTAATCTATGAAAACAGGACTTTTTCTGTTATTTCTCCTCTCTCTCTCTCTCTCTCTCTCTCTCTCTCTCTCTCTCTCTCTCTCTCTCTCTCTCTCTCTCTCTCTCTCTCTCTCTCTCTGTTTCCATACTCCCCCCATCTCTCTTTTTCTTTCTGTCATTAACATGCTCAAAGAAGACATAACTAATTTCTTTAATGTTTCAACGATACAAGTGTTTTTGTCCTCTGGGTTCATAGGTTTATCTGTGACACGCCCAGAGCCGTCAATGTTTTCTTTATCATCCAGTTTATGTCCGCCCACCACAACAAACAGAAACATATTTGTGTTGTTAACTGCACACACTGGAACTACAATATGCGCTGAAAGGACTTAAATGTTTAATAATTGCTTGAATACTTCATATATCAATGTATGTATGTATGTTTGTTTCAGTGTGTGTGTGTGTGTGTGTGTGTATGCATGCATGTGTATTTTAATGTATGTGTGTCAATTTGTAAATGGAACTGTGTTTGTATGTATGTATGTCTGTGAGTGTGTTTTTTTGTTCATGTATACGTTTATTTATGTATTTATGTATGTATGTGTGTATATGTGTATGTTTTTATATATGTACGTTAATATGTTTGTTTGTTTATTTGCATATAATCAAAGTTTCACATTCTGATACATTTTAATATTCCGAGATTTATTTTTCTTCTTTTTTTAAACATAAGCATGCATGAATGAAATATATGACGTATAAGGCAATGTAGTTACTGTAATCAAATTTAATAACACTAATGACATTGCCTTTACCTTCAAGTTAAAAAATAACAATTAAAAAAAAAAAAAAAAAAAATATTAATAGTAGTAAAACACATTTCTGATTTATAAATATCATATAAATACAATGTAAACATTTCGAATTTGGAATTATAAAAAAAAAAATTGATTTCCGAAACGGTTGACTGACGGAGAAAAACGAAAGAAACCGTGAAAAGGTCAAACTGTAACTACTGACCCGTAACATCATCAGAGTCACCTGTAGGGAAATAATTCCAGTATTCGACTGATCTGTCACACGTCGCTGGGGGCACAAAGAACAGGAGCTGGGTGTAAACAGTGGGCGACTGCAGAGTGAGTAATAAATGAACGTGTTTTTAACATTGATCCATGGCGTCGTTTTATTTATTCTCAGTTTACCAAAGGTGACGATCTTTGTTACTGTATCAAAAGCCAAATGCCCGGATGTACTGTGCGTAATGTGCTCAGTGAAAAGAATAACAGGAAACGATTTTGAAAGAAATGGTTACAAATGGCTGTTAACAAGGAGACAAAATTAGAAATTTGACATTTAGAGAAGTGTGTTTGCTGCACTGAACCAAATGTCATTTTGAATTCAACAACATGGAATAAAAATAATGAATAAGTGAGAATTATCTCTCTCTCTCTCTCTCTCTCTCTCTCTCTCTCTCTCTCTCTCTCTCTCTCTCTCTCTCTCTCTCTCTCTCTCTCTCTCTCTCTCTCTATCTATCTCAACCCTCTCTCTCTACCCATCACTTAGAATATCTTCATATGTTAGAAGGTATATCGGAGGATATTTGTGAATTAGTTTATTGTTTAGTCTCTATGACTCATCTTCGTATTTATAATATTCTTTAGCTTGTTTTTATCTCCTGTCCTTCAGAAAAGGTTTTCTTTTTCAAATCTCTCTAATTATCGTATCCTTTACGGCTATTTGCAGTCCAAATCTTGAAACTGAATACTACAGTGCATTGACAACACGAGAAGAAAACTAACTGTATTCATGTGCAAATAAAGTATTGAAACTAAGAAGTTTTTATTCAAATTTTTGAAAGCATGATTCGTATGTTATTCGTTTGACTATTACTCTCTCTCTCTCTCTCTCTATATATATATATTATGTGATTAAATTGTTTTTAAACAACGTAGCTCTCAGATAACATTAAAGATAATTTGAATAAACTGGATATAAAATAACACCACTTTTGTTACGTCGTCCTTTGAAAAGCTGAGAGTAGCTGGATTTACTTACATGTTTCAGCTACATAATATTAATTTCATAATGCGCTTACAATATGTGCATTCGTCTCTCTGTGTGTTTTCATGCTTATATGTATGTGTCTGTTTGTATATGTATATTTGTGTGTATGTATGTTTGTGTGTGTGTATATAAAAATATATATATATATATGTACGCACATATACACGAACACACACATATTCACCCATATGTACACATATAGTGTACATGCATCTATTTATATATGTATATATTTTGATATGCGACACAGATGTAAACTACAAATAGCAATAACCATAAAACTGTGCTGATACGTACATTATTTATTTGAGTTTATTTATTTATACGTGTTTGTTGGTCTGTAATTATATAATGTTACGCTTGTGCATTTTCTTTATTTCATTATTTTCAGTTCTCTCGGAAACATGTTAAAACTTTTGTTCTGTTGATGATGAACGGCGTGTCATACTGAGATTCATTCTTTTTCTTCTTTCAGGAAATGTTCTTTGATGTCGCCGCTGATGGTGTTATTGGCGATCAAGACTACATGATAACTGAAGAGGAGTTCATTAATGCGCTGACGCTGAAACACCCGAAAAGTGTTCAGTAAGTGTCAGTTATTTACTTGTTTATTAAAAATAAGCAAAGAGCATGTATAAATGAGACAGAGGAAAATACATCTCTGATTTCAGAAAAAGGGATATCATCATTTTTGTGATAGTTTTCGAGACTGGACGAGTTTATTTATAAAATAAAACAGCGATCGATGAAACTCATATCCAGTGAATAAAATACTTTTCTCCCTATTATTATTATTATTACTATTCCCGACTAATAAACACACAGAAGAGAGAGAGAGAGAGAGAGAGAGAGAGAGAGAGAGAGAGAGAGAGAGAGAGAGAGAGAGAGAGAGAGAGAGAGAGAGAGAGAGAGAGAGAGAGAGAGAGAGAGAGAGAGAGAGAGAGAGAGAGAGAGAGAGAGAGAGAGAGAGAGAGAGAGAGAGAGAGAGAGAGAGAGAGAGAGAGAGAGAGAGAGAGAGAGAGAGAGAGAGAGAGAGAGAGAGAGAGAGAGAGAGAGAGAGAGAGAGAGAGAGAGAGAGAGAGAGAGAGAGAGAGAGAGAGAGAGAGAGAGAGAGAGAGAGAGAGAGAGAGAGAGAGAGCGTCTGATGAAATGACTCACACATCAGACTGATATGGCTGTACTGATATTTAGTTAGATCAGCCTTTACCATCTCATAGCAAATGTTCCCAAATGATATCAGTGATTTATGTAGACATTTAACCAGGCAAATTATTACGGTATCAAAACAGATGACTTATTCATCAGTAAGGAGACATCTGCCATTAGTTTATGTGTACTTCCAAGACATTTAAAATTATCGTAACCAATCTTTGTCATAAAGTATAACAATAATAATGAGAATGCAAAGAAGCTTAAGGCTTAATTTATTAATTATTAGCCCCTACAAACATATAAAACATTTTTGAAATATACAAAATATATTTGGACCAGTTTATAATACTGAATGGGAGTCACTGATATCAGATTTGCAACGAAAGTTTCCCGTACCTCATGCTTTGTTGGATTTTCACTACGGTGTATTTACAGATGAATTATTCTGTAATGCAATCTTTATCTCTTATTTCCAATAGCAATTTGAGTAGTTTCTTCCCAGTGGAAAGGTTGATGTTAATAAATATGTAAATCCCTTTTCTTTGCTTTATGAGAATTTTAAAGTATGTTTTCACGTCAGATGTGTATTTTAGAGAAATGTAAAATTATGTACAGTTATTATTTTTATTTTATGGAAATTATTTAATTAAGAAAAAATTAACAACAGTTAATTTTCATCTTAATTCTTTTTGTGAATCCATAGTTGAAAAACGTCTTTAGTTTATTACTTGGGCTTTTTTCTTGTCTGAGGACGATTTGTTGATTATGCATTTTCTCAATCTTATGTTTATTTACTAAAAAAAAAAAAAAAAAGAAACGTAATAATGGTTTTCAATACAAGAATAAATAATTTAAACTGTTTTTTCTTTCTGTTTTTAAATACACACAGACATGTTCTTACATAATTTTTTTTCTCCTTTATTCATCCACTGACCGATTTCTTTTGTGCAGATATACATTAAAAAATTTCCAATTTTTATTTTATTAGAGAGTCCGACTTGAAGGCAGTCTTCAGCCAGTTTGATACTGATGGCAGTGGCAGCATAAGCGCCAGCGAACTGAAGCCCAAACTTCAGGAAATGGGTTGGAACTTCACAGACGAACAGTTTGAGAAGTTGTGCAAGCAAGCAGACGTGAACGGTGACGGATCGATCAACTTTGAAGAATTCCTCAAGGCTTTCCGACTGGACAGATAATTTACTCGTTATTTTTAAAAAATAAATATACTGCTGTAGATAAACAACATTTTAACCACAGAATGCTGTTAAGAATATCAGTATATTTACTGGTGCAATATTTGGCTAATTAAACATGTATATTTTTTAATTTTAATAAAATTCATATAAAACTGATTCGTTAAAAACTATTGTGTATAAAATAAATTAATAATAATAATAATAATAATACGAATAATAATAACTACAGAAACGAAAACAACAAGAAGTAAACTTTAAAAATACCGAACTATCGTTTTACGTTGAATGAAAAACATTTGGGTTACCCAGTGACAGCAAAAAATTACATTTCCCAGCATGAGAGACAATGAAAATGAATTTGACAGTCCAATTCAGTTCGAAAAGAAACAAACTTTGGCCTTTTTGTGCCCGAAGGAAAGAATGTTTAAAAAATTATATCTACTGTTTATACATATATAAACGTTGTATTTTCTCCTTCTTTAGTTTTCATTTGTAGATTACTCTTTTGTTTTTGAATAGTTCTCTTTAAAAATAGAAAGGACATAGATTTTTTGTATTTTTAATACAATTTTTATTAATTTCATATAATCAGTTATATATAGATCCTAAAGATAATTTTGCATCTAAATTCTACGCTTTTACACAGTACATTCCAAGAATAATAAAAAAGGACTAACATTAATATTAACAGCTACAGCTGGGATTATTTCCCTTCGCTGTCATCCTTTGGTCGGTTGTGAAATTGGAAGAACATTTTCCTTTCTGTCTTTAAAAATAAATTTAATCTTCGAAATATCTGTGTTTTTTGTTTTATTCTTAGTTATATGTTTGTATGTCTGGATGTGTGTATGTTGTGCAGAGCCAGTAACAGGTTTATGTCTATGTCTCTTTCCACTTGAACATATCCACACACACACACACTCATACCGACAATCAGACCGAACTTCGATAGTTTGTGAAAAGAACCAGACGTCAGCTACACATACAAAACACTCACGGGCATATGCATGCATAAAATCATACATACATCTATATATATATATATATATATATATAAAATTGTCTTTATTTTTACACAAATGTTATTTTCCCGTTTTACTCCCAAGTCAAACGAAGTATTACTGATTTTTATTCTTATTCCTGAATATTTTAAACACTTAATCTATTTATTTTCTTTTTTTGTTTTTCATTGCTTGTTTTTAACTTGTAAGTATATATATATATATATATACTGACAACTGTAAATCTCATGCACAAAATATTTCGCGCCAAACTGACATCTCCAGTTTCCTTTAACACGCCCCCTCTGAGAGTTACACAACAGATTTTGTGTTAATTCTCAGAAAACAACTATCGTGAATGACATACGTTTGGGATATGCCCACAAGGTGACAAGCAGACAACGTCGTTACAATTGTTTCATCTCATTAACACGAGGAAACTGTCTACGTCACGACAGCCTTGGGGAAACAAGTACAGAAAACCAGTTTTTTTCAGCTTTTGTCATTTATATATACCTTCAACTTATCTTCCACTGATAAATGGATATTTTGACAAAAAGGTTATTTATTCGTTTTCCTCTACATCAAACGAACTGTTATTGTCGACAGTCTTCGTGTTATTTTGTGTGTTTTTTAATGATAGCTGTCTTCGGATTATTTAAAGTGCATTTTAATCCAGTTTTTATTTTTCCTCCTTTGGTAAACATTCCCCATTTGAAATAATTAGTAGTTATTGTTGTTATCTTAGTAGCAGTAGCAGAAGTAGTAGTAGTAGTAATAATAGAAGCAGTAGCAGTGGTAGTAAATAAATAAATAATCTACAAAGAACAGTAGAAGAATCGTTAATTTAGCATAACATGGTTAACATATCTTCAAACTGTCGTAACTCGACCGTTTTATTATTATTATTATTATTATTATTATTATTATTATTATTATTTATTTATTTATTTATTTATTTATTTATTTATTTATTTATTTATTTATTTATTTATTTATTTATTTATTTATTTTAATACCGTTTATGTCAGCTACAGTGATGTGGAATATCAAAGGACGTTTACTGAAAAATAATAATAATAATAATAATAATAATAATTTAGTTTGTTCACATTATTATCTCGGCAAGTGCAAAACGTAAAGTTCAAAGAATTTACGGTTTACAGTGACTCAGTCTGGTGTGACTTTGATAAGTTGGTTTAAGATAATCGTAGACCTATGTTCTTTATGATAGAACCTACATTTTAATTAGCTCGTTTGATGGGGAAAATAGTATTAGCATATAAACTGACATATTGACAAGTACACATTATTTTCATTAGATACGGATTGTCTGTTTCTGTCAGACAAAATAGTATTACATTACACATCTCTGTAAGTTCCATAAGATTGGCTTTATTTCAAAAGACAAACACATTAAATCATTAAATAAATAAACTGCTATCTACATTTCTCCTCTCTCTCTCTCTCTCTCTCTCTCTCTCTCTCTCTCTCTCTCTCTCTCTCTCTCTCTCTCTCTCTCTCTCTCTCTCTCTCTCAAAATCCAACACAATATTAAAGATACTGGATCGATTTATTGGAATGTAAATATTCGTGTATAAAAGATGTGATATTTAACAATTTAATGTACAGAGACTTTTTAGGTTTCACTCTTCTTTGTACCTTGTGCCTTATTACGTAAAGACGACATCAGGAATTCAAGAAAGAATAACTTCCTTTTTCTCTCTTTCGTTCCTTTCCTTCATTATCGACTGCAGCTCACTCTAAAAAGCAAAAAAAAAAAAAAAAAAAAAAAAAAAAAAAATTCAAGATAATAATAATAATAAAAAGAAGGAGTACCTTTGTTTTACATTTGTCTCTTTTACACGACTAATTCACCCCTATGTGTATATATATATATGTACAGGTCATAAACATGCACACATTATACATATGTACATACGTACAGACATACACAAGCATTTATGTACCTATTCAAAGAATAGACAAATAAACAGAAACAAATATGATAAATGATAAATTCATATGATAAATGTTTAAATAAATACATGAAAATAAAACATGATATATTTATTTTCCAACAAAAAAAAAAAAAAAAAACATTAAAAATAATAAAATACTAAAAATAAAAATAGATAAATAAATAAATAATAAATAGATAAATAAATAAATTAAAACAAAAAAAAAATTTAAAAGTAAAACAATAATATTCATCTCCCACCTTGCTTTTTCTGATAAATATCTTTCCATTTCTCAGCCCATTAGACGACGAATCTTCCCAAGTTATAGCAAACGTGTTCGACACACTGCGTCGTCTGTCAAAAAAAGTTGTGTCGAAATTATGGCGCATTTGGATCCATTTCCGGCGAAGCACAGTCATAACCTATAAGCAGGAAATATATGCAGGAAACATCGTAGTACGATGCATGATTGTCACTATTATCTTTTGTTGTTAAGATTCGAAGCGTTAACTATCATTAAAAGACGTCAGTATTAAATATCATCAAAAGTAGTAAGGAAATATGAAAATGAATAAAAAATGACAGTGTAAATATTAAGTGAAAAAAACCCCCAAATTTTAAAGAAAATGGTTTACAGACACACTGCACACATAGAAATGATACGGAAGTTGAAATTAGAGATTTAAAAAACATATATGATAGAAGATTTTGAGGGAAGAATAAGTTTGGATTGTTAATATGATTATTCACTTAGAAAATGTTAAAATCTTTTTTTGGTTTATAATGAATAGTCTTCAAATATTGTTTAAAATATAAAAAAGAACGGAAGTCTTACCTCGCCATTGGAGAAGCAAAATATTACCGCCACAAATACACCCTGCAAACGAAACAAGGAATAAATGGGATTTAAAAGATTTTATTTTTATATATATATATATTTTTAAATTTCAGTTTATTTTTGACAAATACTAAACTATTCAGTGTTGATGAAGACAAAATAACATTTTACAGATGCTAGATAATTAATTTAGAGATAAGATATTATTATTAATATCAAATTACAGTTTCCTATGTACTAATAAAATTGTTGAAACACTCTAGACTGAACCAGCTTTAGTATTAAAATACTTTTAATTGTCTTTTTCAGATAATCATCATCTTAAAATACAAAATAATTTTGTGCTAAAAAGTAAACAAAACAAAACGAAAAGGAATATTGTTTTCGAGAGAAAAGAAAATTAATTATCAAGTAGACTAAAAAAAATAATAATAAAAAAAAAAAAAAATAATAATAATAATAATAATAATAATAGTTTTAAAAAGAAGACTTTTCAGGGGTTCCACTTTAAGGGATATTCTGACCCGTTTTTGCCATTAAATTATGCAGCCAATGTTATAAAACAACCTAAAACAAAAGTCAGGCTTCAGTTTCGGGTTTCCACGTGCCTTGGAACAGCACCAAGATAATTATAATACATGTGTACATATCTACGACTTGTGAAAGTTCAAAGTAATAAGATGCAAACACGACATGCAAAAATGACCTGGACAATCAGGCTGCTCAGAAGATTACACGAAGTTTGTTAATTACTTTCCGAGTAATTGTATGTTTGAATAATACTGAGATATAGCTAATGTTAATTAAACCGTATAGTCTCGCTTTAAATTTTGTTAATCTTGATTAGAATCGACATGTCGTTGTTATCGTTGATGTCATTATCATTATTATTATTATTATTATTATTATTATTATTATTATTATTATTACTGTTTTTGTTGTTGTTGTTGCTGCTGTTGATGTGGTTATTATTGTTATTCTTATTATCCTACAAATACTACCACTACTACTTCTACTACTATTATTATTATTATTATTATTTCGATTGACAGAAGACACATGCTGCCATTCTTTTGTCTGTTGTTAAAAATATTAGCAGGAAAAGGAAATATTTTCATGAGCATTTCCATAGTCTGCTGGTGATGGGTAAAAGATGTAACATTTTGAGATGAAATGAGCATTGAATGGAATGAGATTGATGTTGAACCTGAAAACAACCAATCAAGATGCAGTAAATAATATATGCATACCTGATACGATACGAGGAACGCTGACACCATCTTGAAGATATACAGATCTCGAGGTCCGCTGTTAGGTCGGAACGGGATAACCAGATACTGAAGACCCAGGAGGGGTATCAAGATAAGGATAGCTCGCATGGCTCGCCTGAAAAAGAGAAGTTGTTTTTATATTTTTGTAAGAAATCATTATATAAATTATTCTTCCCACGATATAATTATAAATTCCTAAATTACTTTTATAAGTATTGTTAGTTAATAACAATAATAATAATAATAATTAATGAGAAAAAAGAAGAAGAAGAAGAAGAAGAAGAAGCAGAAAAATTTGAAAAGTAAATAACATGAATAAAAATAAATAAGTTTTAATTTTTTTTTAACGTGTTTATTAATTATTTAATTCATTTATTCAGATTGATTACAAAGTCAAGTAGATAAACTGCTATCTTACTTGTTCTGGTAACTTTCATTCGTGTTAAAGGCACGCAGTTTGGATACTATGATTCTCAAAATGTTGACAACGAACAACAAATTCACCTGAAATTAATCAGTATGATTTCACCTTTAGTGTAGTTTACAATGCAGGCATCCCAATAGATTATAACTGCATGATTAGTTGTGTATGTCTACTATCGTGTGTAGGTTTACGTATGGAAAACAAAACTGTAATACATAGCGTCTTCATTGTCTGGCGTGTAGGTCAGCCCTTTCGTTGTTTAATCATTTCTACATGACTTAAAATAGAAATTAATTCCTGCAGTCTATTCAAAGTCGTATGGTTATAATACCATGTGGTATGTTGTAACTTAAAATGATGAAAAATCTTAATTTCTATACTTCACATCTTATGTTTTGTGATCAGTTGTATATATATATATATACTGATGTTGTTTGTACTAATATGCAGAACAATTATAAAGGGATATATTCAGGGATATAATTCAGGGAGCTTTTCAGAACACCTATTAATTTACAAATCATTTTATTGTCGATAGATGGGTTTTGTTTTAGAGCATTTATGTTCTTGTTTTTTAGGTTGCAGGTTATTTTCACTGCAGTCCTGATGCCATGTATAGGAATACAAGGATCCGCTCCTGAAGATACGGTTATCAGGATGATGACTATGCTAATTACTTTGGTTATTCGTGAAAACGATACGCGGGAATCGACGTATAAACTGCCAAGAATGAGCCTGGTTTGTTTTTGTTACATTTAGAGGGTTACACTGTTTTGTTAACAAAAATTAGCTACGTTTATTATAGAATGCTAAAATTATCTTAATTAATCGTTTGAACAGAAAGTCCCCACTCTCTCTCTCTCGTACGTGTAGATTATAATATCTTTCTGTTCAAAGAAAATAAGCAAAAATTTCAACCTAATTCAATAATTTCATCAGCTGTTTAAACAAAGCCACGGTTTTCTGCGACATTCTGTATCATTTATCTAGCAAACCTCCAGGGATTTTCATATTAAATGTGAACACTACAAAATGGCGACCGGTCATTCAATTTACTGGAAACACCGGACAAATCGATAGAATCTAGCTAAATGTAACAAATGTTTCTTAACGTATTCACTGTGTGTGTGTGTGTGTGTGTGTGTGTGTGTGTGTGTGTGTGTGTTGTGTTCTTGGTTGTGTGTGTGTGTCTGTGATTGGGTGTGTGGGTCGATATAAGTAATAATCAATAATATAGTATGTTTTTATAATTTTCGTTGCTATATTTCATATTGATTGATTTAATTAATAAAATAATTAGATTAGGTGTAAGACCTATCTATTTTCATTATCAGTCAATGTGTCATTTATAAAATATGTTTTCCTTCTTTATGTTCTGGACAAAAAATTATGAATAATATATTTAGTAAACACACACACACACACACACACACACACATATATATATATATATACACACACACACACATATACATATATATAAACATATGAAGAAAACAGCAGAAGCTCAGATTTCTTCTTTCTTTCATTATAACGAAACACATTTCATCTTTAAAGTTATATAACCGTCATAATGATGCCTGTCTGAATACATCACGATGCAATATTTTGCACTGTAACACTATTAGAGATTTTATGTGAACTGCAGATGTTATTAATGGCTTCACAATTGCTGTAATTTCAGAATTATGAATTTTTTTTTTCTTCTCATGACTTTATATTTAAATGGTGACGTAGGAGTGAACATGAAATCACGTTAAATGTCGCGTTAACTAGTTAATTACGAAGTAAAAAAGTTTGACGTTTAAATTCGAGTATGTCAGTAACATGCTAAAGATAGTGAGGCAAATAAAGTGCAGTTTTCTATCTGTTGTAGTTTTGTTCGGTATATTTAGTTCCAGTCTAGTTTAATCTAGTTCAGTTTTAATTAATTCTAAATTGTTATTATAATAATTTTACTTAAAATGTTTACATTTGTAGTTTGTGTGGATCTGTCTGTCTGTCTGTTTATCTTTCTGAGACTCTCTACATGTATGTATGTATTGTGTGCTTGTATATATATGTGTATATATATATATATATATATGTATGTGTATATATATATATATATATATATGTATGTATGTATGTATGTATGTATGTATATATATATATATATATTTAAGTGTGTATGTAAACATCTTACTGGAGTAAGTTATAACTCAACGAAAGTACACACATCCTATATTTTCCTAATCTTTTTATTCGTAAAGTACTGAAGTGTAAATTATTCTTTTATTCTCATCTTCAGTTACCACAGTCAATTCCTCTAGGACACCGGAATGAAATAGTCAAAATAATAATCGCATTGACAAGTATTTAAATTTCTCAACAAACAAAAATAATCCAGGAAGGATTCTTTTATTCTTAATTTATTTCAAACTGTCAAAAGGCTGAAATGAAATTCACTGAAGTTTAATAATTTCAATTATCTGTGACAAGCCGCTGAGTCGTTTGATCTATAATCGTCTTTCTAAACATCTGTGGATGCTGTTTGACTGCTTCGGGCCATAAAACAAAAACTGTAAAAGAATTCGTCTCTGAGCGTTCATACATGAACGATATTATTTTCAAACCGCAAGGAATTCCCCGTGTAAAGAAAAAGGAAAAAAAAAAAAAAAAAAAAAAGAAAATATTTTTCTATTTCGATTTCTAGGTTATTTACTTGGTGAATAGTTACTAATTAAATTACACAAAAAAGACAAACGGAGATTAAATCGAAATTATTTTAAATAAAGTCCAAGAAATAAATTATTAAGTCAGTATTTGGGTGTTTTTTTGTTAAAAAATTAAAAGTTTCTGAAGTTTGCTTATTCTATTGCAGTTTACTATCTTTGCCGTAATATATATATATATATTTTTGAATTACTACTGCTATTACAACTATAACAACAACACCAACTACTTCTACTACTACTATTACTACTATAACTACTACAACTACTACTATAACTACTACTACAACAACAGCTATTACTACTACTACAACAACAAAAAATGCAACAGTATTATTATTATTTAGATTCAAGAAAAGTATCGCCCCAGCCACGTCGTTTGCCGTCATTTTGAAAGTTAATTCACTACACTGAAGTTCTGAATCCACCCCTTCCCCCTCTACTTCTACTACTGCTACAACTACCACTACTATTACTACCACCATCATAGCTACTACTAATACTACTACAGCTAGTACTATTACTACTACAACTGCTACTATTACTACTACTATTAAAATGGAACCTCCCTGAATTCATTCAATGAAACTTCAAAGAGTAGTGGAACACTACTACTTTTGTTGATTCTGCTATTACTTGCATTACTATTACTGTTACTGCAAATATTATTGTAAAAACAAAGAAAAATCCCCATTGTAATATAAGATTTTACACCACCAAAGAAAAGCAGTAATAAATAAATAAATAAAAAAAATAAATGAAAACGATGTAAGCCATTTTGTTCTGTCAAATTCAGTGGTCCTTTACTCTTGAATATCAGTCATTTTTTAGACCATTTTGATCTGTCGTCATGAAACAATGGTTAATCACTTTCAGTCAGTTTTAGCAAAAAATGGATCTAAGTTCTTTTGCAAATGAGTTCTTTGTATCTATCTATCTATCTATCTATCTACCTATCTATCTATCTGTCTATCTATCTATCTATCTATATATATATATCTATCTTTCAGCTTGCTAAAGAGAAATCCAGTGATTTCTTACCATTATTGTGACAGTATTCTATATATATATATATATCTATGTAGCAATAATGGTACGATTTCTTATAAAAAGCTGTTATATTTGGTGACCGAGATGTTCTTATATCATGTCACAGTCAGATTAGGTAATTACGTTTTTCAGTAATGTGACCGTGAGACTTGTCCTAGTGAGGAAATGCTCGCTCGTGGTATAATTGGTCTAGTGATCGATTCTCGTCAAAGGACCCAGCTGAATTGTTAACCGATTTAAAGCGATAATGACGTTCTTAGGATCATATGTAATGTATTTTGTTGAAAAGGAATAAGTGTACTGAGTTTAATAACTCTGCTTCTTCATCTGTCTGTCTGTTTGTTTGCACTCTCTCTCACCTGTGAATGTTTGTGTCTATGTATGTATATATATATATATATATATATATGTGTGGTGGTGTATATATATATATAAACACACGCATATACACACATATGCACACTTGTATAGATATTAAAATTATACTTACAACCAAAGAAAGTATGATTGGACCAGCGATAGCCCAAAGTAGCACTGACTCAAACAGCCAGCACCTGTTAATAAAACATATAAATAAAAGTGATGGATAAGGAGAGAGAGAGAGAGAGAGAGAGAGAGAGAGAGAGAGAGAGAGAGAGAGAGAGAGAGAGAGAGAGAGAGAGAGAGAGAGAGAGAGAGAGAGAGAGAGAGAGAGAGAGAGAGAGAGAGAGTATCCATCTTTATTTTATAAAATCAGTATATTATGTAATAATAAATAAGTACATATATAACTATAGCATCCCATTCTACAAACTAATAGTTACTCTTTGTCTGCTGATTCAAATCTCAGCAAAAAAATGTGAAGAAAGAAAGTAAAATTAAATTACTCACATAGTGTTTTCATCGGTAGAATATCCTCGTAAACAGGTGTAGATTGCCGTTGGAAATATAGGGAATCCTGAATATAAAATAGACTGTTTAAATGAACAGTATTAAAATTAACTGTTTAGTAATAATGAGAAGAGAATAAAAAAAGAACTGAATATTCAGTTTTATTAAACAATCTATCTGTGTGTGTGTGTGTGTGTGTGTGTGTGTGTGTGTGTGTGTGTGTGTGTGTGTGTGTGTGTGTGTGTGTGAGGTGGAAGACAGAAACAGAGAAATGGACATTTGTATTGTTCTTATATAAGAAAATTAAAACAAAACTGGATATGTAATAAAAAATGTAAAGACATTAATCATATCAATTACTGTCATTTTAAAATATTATGATCTGTGGCACTCTAAGTTTGTAACATTAATATTTTAATTTTAATTTTTAATTTAACTGTTTGTACCTGAATAAAGAAACATTTAATTTTACCTTTAAAATGTTTAAGCTTCATTTTTTAGGACAAGTATACATATTAATTCTAATCAGTTGCAAAGATATAAATGATATTATTACTCATAATTATGCACATACCCCATCCAATAAAATAGCATATCCAGACCAGTCTGTGTTCTTTCGTGAACACCTTGGTAACTGCAGTGTGCAGATAAAACCCCTCGCACAACATCCAGCAGTAATTGCACACCGTCATGTACTGAGTGAATGCGTGCAGACAGCGACACCAGATCTGAAACCAGGTTAAAACCATAAAATACATCAATCAGCTATTGAAAACGTGACTTCGTCCTCTGAATGTTAAAACTGATTTAGAGTTTGTTATAATTACAGAATAAGGGTGTATTGGTCATTTGAAAGTGATTCCTTACAACATGATGAATGTCATAAAACAGGAAGCCAAAGAGTCAATATACATCAGTTGTAAAAGGGTCGGCACAGAGGCGAGCACGAAGCTAAAACTAATTAATAAAAAATAATAATAATAATAATAATAATAATAATAATAATAATAATAATGATGATGATAATAATAATAATAATAATAATAATAAATGAGTATCTGTTAATACTATGGAATGGTCAGTGTGTTAGCTTTAATATAGTAATGCACTAGCATGCGATCTTGTTAATATAGACTACATAACAACATACACAAATAACAGAAAAGAAAACCACATGTTAAACAGATTTGTATATACCTAATGTATTCTAACTGCGAACATTAACATTTATTAAAACACATCTGAATATTTATTATGGTTTAAATTTAAAGGTCAAGTTTTGTATAGAAAACATTTAATATTTTTACATAGGTTGTATATGTTACAGGCAATATACAAAATCAGGCAATCTGAAGATTATCTAAATATTTCAGGAAATCCATATAATATTATCTGATTTACTCAGGCAATCTGTGGATTATCTAAATATTTCAGGCAATCTACAAATTACCTGACTTTTGAAGGTGATTTCTAGACACATTACTGGAAATGAAAGTCTCACGATTCATTGACAACAGCTGTTGTAAAGGTGAACACAACTAATAACATGATTCAATGTTATTTAATTATGTAATTTATTTCAAATAAAATATCCAAAAAGACATTCTCCAGAAACAAAATATAAATAAAACGTGATATCGAAGTACTTTACTACCTGTTAAATTTAGGAATTTCTCTAGAAATAAAAATGAGGATATTAGAAAACCAAGACATATTTAATTCTACTTAAATAATAATATTTATATTGTAAATGGAAGACGCTGTGATGGTAAAAATATTGGTAAAATTACATATACTTGACAAGTGACGTTGAATATGTTACAGTCTCATTATGTGTTTTAGGGAAAACCATAAAATGTAAAGTTCTTTTATGAACGGATATTCATGGCTTTATGTCTTAAAAATCAAACAACACAAAGAAATATTGAAGAAACTGAATTAAAGATGCGTAAATGGAAGAAAATTCTTGCTAACAATTACAGTGACATATTAAAACAGAGAAACAATCACGAGCGTTATTTCAGACTTAGATAAACTAAGTGATTTTTTCACATGAACAGCTTAACGCCATGCTGAGCAGTATCTGTGACTTGTTCTTGAATACCGCTCTTTTGGCAGTAAACGAAGCAGTTCTAGACCCAAGCGCGGAAGCAAGTCATAGCTTGATTGTCAAATCAGATCACTCAGAATAAAATAGCTTCGAGTCTAGACAATATAATTAACGACTATATTAATTGCATGATACATGTATAGTCAAACGTTTTAATTTAAAAATGTAGCTTGAAAAGGATATTTTCTTGACTCTTGGTTAGTGGGTATAATCAACCCAGTTTATAAGATTGATGATAAAATTAATACAAAATATCATAGACATTACTTCGTTTTCTTGTAAAACTCTTCACCATTTCTTTAAATAATATATTAATATATGAAACAAATGATATCATCAGAATTTCAAGCAGCATTTAGAAATGATTACTGTATTAATGTCTAAGCTTTTACATTACATGGAGTGGTGAAAACACCGAAGAAAGAATGATTTGTGCATACTAGTATATAGATTTCAGCAAAGCTTTTAATTCAGTCTGGAGAATTGGTCTTTGGAGCAAATTAATTTAGAACGATACAAATGATAAATGTTTCTTGGAAATTTGTAATAGATATCAGAATATTAAATCATGTGTCAGTGCACATAACTCATTAACAGAATACTTCCCCTGTTGTGTTGTGTTAGGTAAGGTGAGATCTCTGTATTTTCAGGATATAAAAGTCTTTTGTCTTGGAAAGTCATATAACGTAAAAAGTTATAAATATCGTCGTAAAAAGTTATAAATATTATTTTTTACCACTCAGTATGAATTTAAAAAGGCACGAAACATATTATATATACAAATACGGAAGGCTATACATTTAATTCTACGCCATAATATTTCCATCAAGTGCAAACCGAAATTAGCGAGCTTTACCAGTTCTTTTATATGGCGCATGATCTGGAGGTTTGAACATTTTTCATTAGTGAAAAATTATGTAACCAGTTTATACAGCCTAAAAGGAAATCTACTGTAGTTATTATACTGAGAACTTCCAGTATAAATTACAGTAAAATGATCATTTACTGGTAAAACAGTCCAAGTTATCATTACTAATGCACCGACTATTACTGAATGACGATATCAAAACGTTTTTTAAATCACAGATGGATTTTACATGGTTAAATCTATTTTCGATAATGTTCTTTGTGTGTATACTTTATATATAGATATATATGTATATAGTGTCTGGTTATCACAGTGTAATGGCATCGCTAGTGCTCTTATGTTAAAATCATATATTAACACAAGTATCAAACTTGATCTTTGAAAAACATTATTTTTTATTAAGTCTTAAAAAAAATGAAATAAAAAATAAAAATCTTACTTTTTTTATTCTTTACATTAGCAGTTTTAAACTGCATTAAGATTGGAGGAATTTAATGAAAGAATCGGAAACGGAGATATGGAAAGTTCAATCAGTTTAATCATTCTGGTTCAGACTCTATTGCCTTGACCCTTGATCCAAATTTCAGTGACTTTGAAATAATATTTTCTTCGAAGTCATGATGTGTGCACCAAAATAATTTTGTAAGCGACTTTTCTATCTTTGTGTTTTAAGAAAAAAGAAAGAAAGATAGTATCGTTTGTAAAGAACTAATTCTTGTTTTTTATTGTCGTTCGTTTCAACATCAATTTAATCTTTACTGTTATAACAGTCATAACACCATTTCCCTAAAAAGGAAAGTTTATAAATTAAAAATTGTCCCACTAATGATTATATTTTTAACCGATGTTTTGATCAGTATTTAAATAAATTAACATACACACATACATTTTTTTACACACACATATATCTCTTTCATAAGTATGTGCAATAAAGTCGCAGTACCTTTACTCTAAGAAGAACTTTCAAAGGTATGATTTTAAAGTGTAAAAAATGTTACCTGTGATGTAACCTGGCGACCTTCTTATTTTATCATCATACTTTATTATTAGCATAAACTGTTTGCCAGTAACAAATCATTATTTGAACCTATAGAAAATATATTTAGACTTTTGTTAACGCTGCCAATTATATACTCAAAACAAATTTAAATGATATATTTCTGTATAAAATGTCTACGTCAGTAACATATGTGCTGTTCTGTTTTAATTAAGCAATAACGTGCGACAGAATTAAACGGAAATACGCCTTCCAGATATGTTAAGAAACAGAGAAGCTAAAATATTCAGAAAAAAGAAAGAAAAGAGTTCTTTAATCTTAACTTGAAATAACAAAGTAAATTACTTAATTTCACAAGTAAATCAATTTAATTATGGCCGAAATTCAGCATCATTTCTGTGCATGTTAAAAATTAATTAATCGGTAATTTGATACTAACCAGAGTGAATTTAAATTTAATGAAAGTCAGAAGACCGTTTTTGATAATTCCAATGCGAACGTAAGAGTTCAGAAAAAAATCATTTCAATTAGTTTTCAATTTAGTACAATATTTGTAATTACAAGTTCTTTGCGTGTAGAAATGTCGTACGAATCTGCTCTCCCACTGAGTTCGTAGCAGTGCAGAGAATTATTTAATGGAAAAAAAGAAGAAGAATGGGTAGAGCTAGAGAATATTGTTTAGAAAGGCAGATTCATAGACAGGATGATTAGATAGAGACAGATAGACAAACACGTCAGAGAGTAAGACAAGAATATGACTGATATAAAGATAGACACAGACACAGATAGGACTAGCCAAACAAAATATATACATATATATAGAGACAGAAACAGAGGCAGACTAACTACCTTGGAATAGACAGGTAGACAGACAGACAGAAAGAGAGAGAAATAGATAAAAGGTTTTGGAACTGTTATGCAGACAGCTAGGTTTTAACTGAAAAGAAATAAAAGTTACATCTGTCAGAAAATTAGGTAGATGTAGAGAACAATGTGTCGGGTATCACAGAAAAATTAATTATAATGAAAGAAATATTTCTTAAATTTATTTAAAATGATATCCATGGATTTTTAAAATAAAAAAATCAGTTATAACACATCAGTGTGGATTAACCTTTCTGCGAAATACGATATGACTTTCATTTTGCAGCTGTTAATTTGACATCGAAAACCATTTTTCTTTATTAGAATAGGTGTCTGGTTTGATCAATAGGCGGAATATGTCAGCGATTTATTAGTATTAGTTTCATACTTTAATAATGTTGGAGTACACGTTTGTGGTTTTCGCATTTCTTCTTTCTTTCTTTGTTTCTTTATTTCCTTGTTTCTTTATTTATTTAGTAATCGATTATTTAGTATGTACATATGCACACACATACACAATTATTTGTTCGATTTTTCATTCGGAGAATTCTTTCTTGATGCAAAGTATAACGGTATCCACAACATTTTTAAAAAGGTTACTTTTACTTCTTAATTTTCGCTTCATCTACATTCTGCTCATCTGTCTAAGCTATCATGTCCACTTTGGGACGTGAAGCAGAGTAATTGACTGCAATTTGTATTTCTGCTCACGCCACATCTGCAGAACTGGGTCAACGATATCTATTTTTAGCTAAATGGAACAAAGTGGCAGCATTAGTTTCCTATCTTTTTAGTTTTTGAAGCCATTAATATATTAGAAAACTATTTACAGAAAAGTCACTGATTTTTAACTTCATATTTTTAAAGAAACAAACAAAAAAAAAAAAAAAAAATTATAAAAAAAAAAAAGATAAAAAAAAAAGGATACCAACAGAATGAGGAAACGTATATCCATCCCATACTAAGTTTGCCAAGCTATCCATTCGTACACTCAGGTATACCTACAATGGTACACGCACCCATGCATACATATAAACACTAAATGCAATCATGCGCTCAAACATTCGAATATATATATATATATATATATACACACACATACATATATATATATATATATATATATATACAAATCTACACACACATACATATATATATATATATATATATATATATATATAATATATATAAGTATGTGTGTATATATATTCCGAATATATATATATATATATTTTAAATACACACACACACACAAATTATCTAATAATGATAATAATGATATAAGCACGCATCATCATTTTACAAATTATCATTATCACCATCAGGATAATCCTTATTATTATTATATTATTATTTTTTTTTTTTACTCCTACTATTTCTACTACTACAACTACAACTACTACTACTACTACTACTACTACTACTACTACTACTACTACTACTACTACTACTACTTCTACTACTATCGTCATACTTACGGGGTTTCTTGCTAGCACCCCGATGTCACTGTTCATGGGGACCTGGGTATAATACAACATCCAGAATACTCCAGCGAGAATGTAGGACACAAAGAGATTCTGGTGTATAGTCACTCTGTTACAGTTCAGTTGTCTGGCAGGCAAAATGTATTATTATTATTATTATTATTATTATTATTGTTGTTGTTGTTGTTGTTGTTGTTGTTGTTGCTGTTTTTGTTGTTAATAATGATGTCTGTGATGATGTTTTTATTATTTATTTATGTGCTTTATATCTTCGTGTGTGTGTGCATTTGCGTGCGTGATGAATTTTTATTTACTAATATTCGTACGGAAGTCGAATAATGGAGTGTTTAAGTTTAGTTTAAAAGATGATAGTTAATAACTTAAAATAATTATGTATAGGAATTCACAGTGTGTACTTTTTTATATTCAAACGATGAATTAAGGAACTGCGTATTATTATATAAGTTATGAGTAAATGTAACAAAGATACGTACCTAAACAGTCGAAATATAATGAGACTTATTGTGAGAAAGCTAATGGACACAGCATATCCACTTATGTGCATCATTATGACGCTGTATTCTTCCTGCAATACAAAAAAGCGCTACAGTTATAAATAAAACAAACTCAAGGAGCATTTTTGAAGTGCACAGTAATAAGTAGGCACCTTATATTTTGTACTGATATTTGATGTGATTATTTTATATGTTACTAGTGACGACCAAAATGTGCAAATAATAAATAATGATGATAAAATTTCAAGATCGGAGATGGATAGAGGCTAATATTTTACACTTTTGACGTCATTTCGTAGACGAAAAAAAACAAAACAGAAAAATATAGTTAATGTGAATCCTTTCTTCTCTCTCTCTCTCTCTCTCTCTCTCTCTCTCTCTCTCTCTCTCTCTCTCTCTCTCTCTCTCTCTCTCTCTCTCTCTCTCTCTCTCTCTCTCTCTCTCTCTCTCTCTCTCTCTCTCTCTCTCATTGTCTGTCTATCTGTCTTTCTGTCTGTAATGGTGATATGGTAATTTTATTAGCGTGACATGTCGTAAATACGTTCACTGGTTTCTGAGGCAAATTGTCTCCAAGTCGGAAAAAGTGTGAATACTGATGTCTCTCAGTAAAAGCTGTCATAGAATGACGATTTTTAATTTTCACACATAACCAGAGCTTGTAGTTAATTATCTGGACACTTTAAATATTAAGGTAAAGATTTGCCCGTGTGTGAGATCGATAAATTCATTATACACACTTCTACACAAATCATGTCTTGTGATTTCTGTCACTGGAATAGAAATGGTTTTTATAAACTGAACTGATAAAGTTAGACGAAATGTTTGCAACTGATGTAATGCCTTTTTGTATATTATCATCATATCATTACTATTACTATTACTATCACTTTTATTAACACATCATTATTATTACATCATCATCACCTTCGTCATCGTCATTTCATCACCATCATCATCATCAATATTATTATTTTTATTATTATTAACATTGTTGTTACAGTTGTTTTATTGCTACTGTTGCAGTTGTTGTGATTGTCCGAACTGTAATTAAAAGTATTTCCAAATGTGACATACAACTGAAGGAACAAATTAGTAATTTCATTTTTGGTGTGTGTTTTCATGCGTAAGCAGACGGGTCTGTGAATATTCGTTTGTATGTTGCTTTAGGACCTTACGGTTATTTGAATTTGTATGATGATGACGACGATGATAGTAACAGTAACAACAACAACAACATTTATAATAATACTATCGTCATCATCATCTTCTATTTCATCATAGAATAACAAAATCACAAACTAAATAAAAAATGTTGTACCTGAAGACGTGAACACGGTCTGTAGTCTGTCCAAGACTTGTTGGTCAGTGGATGGTGGAACCAGTGACCATCACTCTGACATAGCTTCACTGCAAACGCTACATGAAAATATGAAAGAAAAAAACAAACAAATAAAGTAATGTAAAACCTGAACACTAGTAATAAAACTATTCATTTTCTTGGAAATCATATCTGCATGAAGTTTTCAGAGGTAAATAATTTCTTTTAAATTCAGATTATATTATTTAATATATATTGAATTTACTTACTTATTTTGTATGTTTGAATGAATATATATGCAATTTATTTATTTGTTCTTTCTTCTTTCTGATTTTTAAGAAAATAACTATATATTTTCTAAGGCAGCTTGTCTGTAAATGAATTAGTTTTTGTTTTGATGAGAATTTCATTACAATAAGCTGGAAAGTACTCTCAGGCATGGAAAAAAAAAGTCAAATGTTTTGTACGCCAGTGTTCGAATAGTATTATAAGAAAGAAAAGAAGACATTTAAAGTTTTACCTTCCGAGTTAAATCCGGGATGCACGTGAGCTGGACATGGCTTGTAAACTGTTTGTCCAGCCCGCGTATAGTTAAAACACAGCATGTCATCAAAAGTCGCGTTACAGTACAGATGACCTGTTATAACACGTAGAACTGTAATAAACTTGAATAAATATTTTGAATAAAATAAATGGTATGAGTCACAAATAAAATAAATAAATAAATAAATAAATAAATGTAATAATTTGTATATTTTTTCCCTTAATGTTTCAGATTACTTTGTAATTACACTTGAAACTGAAGTGAATTAATTAATATATATATAAAAAAAATTGGAAAAACAACAACAACAACAACAAAAAGCAAAAACACAAAAACAAACAAACCAAAAAAAAAAAAAAAAAAACCCCAACATATACACTGATTACGCTGTGTAATGCAGACAGACTGGATTTAGTTCTAATTAGATCCTGTTTAACGAGTGTTAAAAGAAAACAAAGTAATATAATAAATGAATTTAAATTCATAGAGCCCCCGGCCCTTCTAAATATGTATGAATAAATTCTTAACTACAGTAAAACTGGCTAATGATAATACCATTACCAATAAAAGATGCTGGTACTTTGTAGATCAATTGTAGATATACCGATATAAAACAGCATTTCACATGTTGCTATTTTCACATCATGACTGTACCCATGGGTGCTTTATCAAGCAACATAATTTTTGTTTTTCTCTCTCTATATATGTATCTTCCAATATATAAATATATATATCTAAAAGCTTTATTTCTGCTAAAGGAAAACAACAAAAACGTTGAGGGTTTTCTCTGACGACAAATATGTCAGAAATGTCAAATCGTTGTTTGATATCTAGTGGCTGGTGGTCGAAAGCTGATCAGAATGCAAAAAAAAAAAAAAAAAAAAAAAAAACAAACAAACAAACAAACAATACCTTTACCCTTTTTTTTTTTTTTTAACTTTTACAATGATTATTTTACTCACCGTCCGAAGGATACGGTTTGCTGAGAACATTTTTCTGACATTCTCGGGCTGCTGCTAAATCAAATAAGAACGGTAACTCGAATAGGTCCATATTCGATAACGTCTCCTCCATCTGGCTGGTTTCATTTAACGAAAAAAAACCCATGTCGAAGAGACCTTCCTGTAACAAACACGAGAATTAAATTTCAGTGCAAGTTAGTTCATGTACATTTTTGATGGTATAAATTCGTTTTACAATTTCTTCACAAAAGCCTTTGCTAAAAAAAAAATACTGACAATCATAAATTAACAAAGGCTTATTTTTTTTATGACATTTTATTCTCTGTGATAAAAAAACAACAACATGCTAACATAGGATCACATATACATATATTAATATATCCATCCAATAAAACAGATATGTAAGAGAAACAAACAGATAGATTGATACATTGATACACAGACAGATTTAAAAGGCTATACTACTGCCTAAAGAAACCGATCACTAGATATACAACTAAGAGATAGCGAAAATACACAGATCAATGGATTAGAGATAGATACGTTTATACTTTGATTAATTTATCATTTGTAAACATGACATGCCACATAAAACATTTTACTTAGATTTAAATTGCCATATAAAATTATACTAGACATAACTTCTGAAACTAAGCGTTGCTATGAATATTGTTTAATTAGGCAAACTGAATATAACCTGGGCATTTAGATGGACGTTAATGTTTCGTACAAATGAACTACAACGCTTTGTTCTGACTATAAATTTCACTAATAGCCCAGTCGACTAATATCTCAACCAGAAAAATCTTCTAGAGGAAACTGCTATCACTCTCAAGATTCTCAAAGGACTTTGCAAACATGTAAGGAAGCAAATGTAAGAGGCGCAGGTTGCGATACGGCGTTTGTGGCATTTTTTTCTTTTTATTTACTGATTTATTTATTTATTTATATATTTATTTATTTTGGTCGTTTGTAGTATAGTAATAGATTTTGTTATTGTTGTTTTTGTTGTTCTTATTATATTATTATTATTAATTGCTAACACTGCTACTGTTGCTGTTGCTGCTGCCATCATCATTTTATTTTGGAATTTAAAGTCTTCCATGAAAACTATTTAATACATCAGAAACTTTATTTCATTTTGATTAAAAGGTATTTTATTAACTGGTTTGATCGACATAATTTCGAAACTATTTGTTATTACTGATCTTCTCATCACAATAATCATTATGGTCACAGTCATCATGGTCATCATTATCATCACCATCGTCTTCGTTATTGCTCGTCAGCAATCATTTCAAACTCGGAGAGAAAAGTCAAGTCATGAAACTGAAAATCTGGTTTGAACTGGGGTCCATTACATACTTTTAGTGTTGTAATATAAATGATTTTTATTCATTCTTGAAAAGTTGACATCTTAAACGATGATTATTTGAAAGATGTATTATGAGATGATGAACGTTTTATTGGTGGTGGTGGCTTTGTAACTATTAGTTCAGTTCCCTAGAGGAGATATGAGAGTTTGATCAGACGCTCAGTCTGTTAGAATTACGGATTAATGTTCCATTAAATTTTACACAGGAAGAATTATGACTTTAAAGTAATCTGGGATGTATTTGGAGAACGTAATTTATTGGAAACTAAGTGAACACAGTGTGATATATGTTTATTATTATTAAAAATTTGTATCACTTATTAAAAAAAAAATGGAAATATATTGTAGCAGCTGAGTTAATTTTGTTCAAAATGTCACAGCAAAAAGTTTTAATTTGACACTCACCACAATTTAGAAATAATTAAATGGCGACATGCTCTTTGAGAAATTATTCCCTTATAACTGACTACACTGTTAAGTTCTTTTGCCAAGATAATTATTTTATTCAAATGTGCAAAACCTTTGGCCTGCACTGTAAAACTTATTATTATTCTGTAATATAACATTTTCTTTTTGATTCATGATTAAACTGATTTTTATTCATTTCAGTATTTCTATGTTATGTTAATCTCAGTTATTTTTCGTTGTTTGTTAAAAGATGTGTAATATTCATGAATGCGTTTTGAAGGTTTATTGTGTCAGTAGTAGCTGCTATAGTTTCCTGGATCTTCTGTAAATGATAAAAAATTAATTCAACATCCGAGTTCATTTTTCAAAAGAAAGAATATTATAAATGAAACATAAGTTGACGATCAATGTAATGAGGCGGCTGCTTTTTCCATTTTCAGTATGTATGTGTTCTGAGTATCTGACGGTAAGTGTCTAATAGAAATAAAAAAAATAATAAAAAATAATCATTGACAATTTAAATAGAATTTTATTTTGAAGCACTTTTTATTAATTTTAACTTGAAGTTATTTGTAAACTATGCGCACAAATTCAGTTTGTTTTTCTCGTTTCTTATTCTGTCTATGCACAGTTGGTTACGATACATTTGTGAGACGTGACAGGTCGCGACATCAAGCCTCCTTGCAGCGCTGACTGTGCTATTTATAGCTCTAGCCAATGACTGTTTTATCACAGCTACTTCCTCTCTGTTTGAAGTTACATAAAAAAATGACAAGTCACATGGCTGCAAAGGATTTCTTCATCATCCTTGACTGTGGTTGAAATACGCATCAATGACGTCGTTAAATAATAATAATATTAATAATAACTTTTTTTTTTCAACTTTTTCGAAGAATGTTAAATCAGTTTCTGTGATCTATGTCTAGGTGTAACTATCATTCAATGTCACTTCGCTGGATATCGTAAAATAATTACTCTTTTACATTAATTTAAGCGAAATGGGATCTCTCAGCCAAATTATATAGAATACGGTGTCTTCTAAAAAAAAAAAAAAATTTATATTTATATTTGTTGCTCTTTATTATGAAAAATGTCACGCATTAAAATTTTTATTACTACTAACGTTCCTTGCATTGAACTGCTCCGACAGTTTGTTTTTGTTGGTATTTATTTGTTTGGAGTTTTAGGAAAATAGTTGTTTCTTGCTTTCTTTTCTTTTTTCTTTTCGTTCTGTTTCTTTCTTTCTTCCTTTTTTTTTCTTTGCTTTTATTATTATTATTTTTTTTTTATTTCAAAATGAATTACCATTAACAGATCTCACGAAAAATATAATCTTTTTTAAAAACACAAGTTTTATCCTCAGAAAAGATCCATTATCTTGCTGTTATTATACTTCAGAAAACGAGTTTGACAGAACCTACATGGTGGAAATATCAAGTCAGCACAAACAGTTCACCCAAGTAATTGGCTTGCTGTTAACACGGTTATAAACTAATGTATGTTCGATCACGGATCTTTACACGCGTATTACACAGTTAAAGACAGAAACGGCAAACTGAGGAAGACAAATAATCTCACTCCGAGCTTTAAAACTGTCCTCTGGTAAAAAGGGATTATTCACAAAGATTTCCATTCTGGTTGGCTGTACTTCAGTGTTAATAGCTGCAGTTATCTCGAGAAAAAAAAAAAAAAACAGTAGTAGTAGTAGTAACAGCAGCAGCAGCAGTAGTAGTAATAATAGTAGTAGTAGTAGTAGTAGTAGTAGCAGTAGTAATAGAGTAGCAGCATTAATAATAATAATATTAATAATAATAATAATAATAATAATAATAATAATAATAATAATAATATATCTGTCTTCATATTTTGCTCAATATGACAATATCTAATTGATGTTTAGTTCTGAAAAATAACCTTACGTGAATATCGCTGCCATGTCTGGGATTCGTTCCGAGGACCTTTAAGTCATGCGTTTGTGCGAGCAGGAAATAGCTATAAGTCTATGTATAAAAAATGTGTGTGTGTGTGTGTGTGTTTGTGTGTGTGTGTTTAAATGACGCAAAAGTAATAACCAAATATATAAATGGATAGGCTCACTTTGCCTCATTTCATTAAAACCGCGGATCAAATTTTATTTGAACCGGCTTTGATGACGACCATAAATTTGAAACTCTTCTTGGTTGATTTGACAAATCTGACAAACGAATATTGATTTATACAATTTTACATGACCTTTTCATATCAGTATTAGCAAAACCAGAAGTCGTTGAGTAAAACCTCGGTTAACAAGCAATAGGTCAAAACTTTAAGATTACCAATGTTCATATTCAGCCTGCGTTAACGATAATTGATTTGCAGTTTACTTTTCACTCTCAACACGGTTCTTCTGACGTATTCCATTATTAACCTACCGTGGCAATAAATTACTTTTACTTTACTCATTCCAATCATTTAATGTAACAGTCAGTACGTGGTATGAGTGTGACAGTTCATGACAGCCACATAGTTTTATTCCTCCCTAGCTTCGTGCGCACCAGTTTAATATCTTGTTCTTCGTTTCTGGTGCATATTTGGTGGCGACTAACTTCCTCTTTTTCCTGATTTCCAGTTATATCACCAAGGTAAGAATAAGTTTTAAAACCAGCTGGAAAAACAAATCAGCCCTTGACTTCATGAGCACCGACACATGATCATATGTGTTACCATGGCATTTTATACCTTAAACGTGCCATTGTACAATCAGTTTCAAGGGATCATATAAAACATAACGCAGACCATATTATATATAATAAATATATTAAAATATATGATTTTTAATATTTATGTCGGTGTCTTGTTTTTGTCAGACAGCAATAAAACAAGAAATCAAAACAATTAAATATTTATCACCTGGTACTAAACAATGAATGTTAATAGTCAATTTGCAAAAGCTAGTGATGAATTATTGACTGAAATGCAACCATTTTCACGCTTCTTGATCCCTCGGAGTTTAACTCCACTACGGTAATGATACTTTATATATTGGTCTAATGTCCCTTGCTAACTATTAACTTTCATAGTTACTTTTGGTGAGCTGATTTGTAGAATGTGCTCAGAGATTTACGTGGTCACACAGGAAAATCCTGGCACAACGAAAATCTCAAATGAAATCATCATCGTCGTCATGATAATCATCTCTCTCTCTCTCTCTCTCTCTCTCTCTCTCTCTCTCTCTCTCTCTCTCTCTCTCTCTCTCTCTCTCTCTCTCTCTCTGTGTGTGTGTGTGTGTGTGTTGGTGTATAAAACTATTTTTATCGATAGATGCAATTCGAACTCTGTGTCGTGCATACCCAAAGTCCATAAAAAGTGGATAAAATTACATAATTAAATTAAATGATTGTATCTCTTTCTTAAGGGTTCTTGATTTGTGTCCTATATAATTATGTACAATGCAGATATTTTTGGCCTTAATGAATTTCTATTCTAAAACAAATTATACAGTAACAGTCCAGGTATTTAAAAACTAACACCACGCAGCAGCTATATTTTATTTACTTGTCACTGCATTTCAGTGAATCGTGCTTCTAATACTGGATGAATGATACAATAGTAACTGATATTAACAATTTTTGTCTAATACCTTAAACAGACAATATTAACCCAGTTTCCATTCCGAAACGAATTATCAACAATTATTTTAACCACTCATTGTCAAGAAAAGCAAACCGGAAGTGAACAAAACGGAAGTTGTCTGTCATTATTACTGCATCCCAGAAAAGTACACTGGTTCACGACGTCGTTTCGTACCACAGATTACTGTTGAAATTACTGCATCATATTGCATCACAATGAACACACGCTCTACAAGCCCAAGCGAAAAATACATATATACGGCCCATTGAATGATCGTACTTGAAGACGGAATGTACGTTCCTGAAATAACCATTATGTAATCATGTTTTATTATTACAGTCTTCATAACGCGACAGAGTAGCACAATCGTCCTTTAAATCTTTATGACTTTAACATACAAATCATCAGTCTCTAATACAACCTGTCATTTTCATCTAGTTTATTTCTGACGTCTTTTTTTTTTTTTCTTTTTTTTCTCTGTTACCAAGTAAGTGGTGCATCGATCCCTGGCAAAATTTCATCCAAAAGCTAAGTTTATGGCTAATAATAAAAACTGTTTCGGAACAAATAATATTTTAATTTATCCCAATCAAAGGAATCACAAATGGAGAACTTTATTAAATGCATTTTGTGTTCGACTATCTTACCAGCGAGTAATTGGACGGATGAATTGGAAATGAACTATTTCAAAGAGGTGGACAGATAGTTGACCGAAGGACATTTCACTGACGGACATCTGACCAAACGGACATTTAGACGAACGGCCAATAGGCCTATAAGACAATTAGCAGAACAGACATTTTGCTAAATGGATATATGTCTTTTATAATTTAGTTTGTTATATTTTATTTTTCTTTTTTTTTTAATTTTTTTTTTTTTGGTTATTTTTATTTCTTCATTGCAAAGTAATTTGTAAAATAAACGATAAAAATGCTAAAAAAAAAAAAAAAAAGAAAAGAAAAGAAAGAAGAAAAACATAATAACTGCATGACCGAAAATTCATACTTCACATCTACTAAATAATAAAAGATAAAAAGGGCAGAATATTACGATACGTTTATAAATATTTCGATATTGCACCAATTGCTCTCAAGAAGTTAATCCTAGGATTATGTCAATAACAGACTTCAGTCTTGTATTTAATATCTGGTACTTCGTTTGATTTGTGTCATATGTTGATTTGGTTATTTATTCTGTTTACAAAGTAAGTAACAGTGTTTGTTTCTTACAGGTATAAAACGTATATTACAACTCGGACTATTGTACAGCTCATTTTGTTTTAAATGTGAAAAATCAACTATTTAATCCTTCTATATTCAAAAAATATTTGGAAGTTCGGGCATTTGTCTGTTAGGCTACATATCCTGTCTGTGAAATGTCCATCAGCAAAACATCTACCGGCCATATGACCATGACCTTCAAAGAGTATTCGCTGCACAAACATAATCCTTAGTTGTATGCTATCGTTTGGATAATGAGATGCGAAATCTATTACAGACCGTCTTGAATAACCTTTGATAACCTGTACTGCTTAATGCACTGGTTTGATCTTCATACATGCAAATAACCAGTTGATTCTGATAACAACAGATCAATGAGAGAGGGTTCGGGCCTTAGGCATTTGCATTGTCTACGCAGATAATAATACAGATCCACCTCAAACTTTGTTTGGCAGACAGTTCATCCTCATGGTTTGAATTCCCAACTGAGGTATAGCAGTTAATTCGGTTACATTTTTCCATATTTATGAAGATCTCATAGAAAATAAAATATGTTAAAATTTGTGAAAGATCATATCTGGAGAAACTTTATGCACTATTGCACCTCAAATAATACAAACGTAAGACTTCATGATGTAAAATTATTATTATTATTATTATTATTATTATTATTAGTAGTAGTAGTAGTAGTAGTAGTAGTAGTAGTAGTAGTAGCAATAGTGGTAGTATATAATAATAATAATAATAATCATAATAATCATAATAATGAAGTAATTTTAAAAATACAGTGAAAGAATACAGCAATTAAAAAAATATTTTCTTGAAATAGAAATAAATTTACAGAAATAATTACAGAAATAACAACATATTTCTTTCCTTTTTATTTTTATTTCTGCTAACTTAATAAAAAAAATCTATTTTTTATGGAAGCTATTTATTCAAATCAGTGTTAATTGTGCATCCTTGTAAATTAATGAAGGACAGCGGTAAATCTAATCCCAGGGGTAGAAAACGCATTTCATTGTTTTTCAGACATAATGACACCTCAGCATGAAAAATACATTATATGTGTTTTTTTAGGGAAAACATTTCTGGGTGGGACTGTTGTTTGTAAAGCTTTCTGGTCCTCGTCCTCTCTCTCTCTCTCTCTCTCTCTCTCTCTCTCTCTCTCTCTCTCTCTCTCTCTCTCTCTCTCTCTCTCTCTCTCTCTCTCTCTCTCTCTCTCTCTCTCTCTCTCTCTCTCTCTCTCTCTCTCTCTCTCTCTCTCTCTCTCTCTCTCATTATATTAACTTTATATTAATGCAGCTAGACATTAAAGCCCATCGTCAGCTTCGAATACGAAAGTTACTACCCATAATTAAAACTCCTACATTTCTCTTAAATTATCTAATTCCAGAATAGCCCAAAAGACTTTGTAAAGCGAAAACCGAAAAGCAGAGCACTTATTTGATTATTTACACCTGAGAAATTTCTAATCCCACTACCACCACAACCCCCCAAAAAAGTCATTGAACATACACTTCGATTATCATGAAAACACCAGAAGGACAAAATTAAGTACTGAGAGACTATGAAAGGATCGGACCGAGGAAATGAAAAAGAGGCTCCATCATGGAGGTCGAGGTAAGTATCAAGATGAAAAGATACTTATTTTGTAAGTATAATTACAATAAAAAACATTATTAATACTTTTGACAATACATTTAGAAACACTGTATGTAATCTGCTGCTAAGTTCAAATTCTAGCTAGCTCACCTTGATGTTTAATCCAGAAACCTATATTTTTCAAATCAAAGAAGAATCTAAAGAGGATATTGCTGTGTCAGCATGTGATTCATGGGGGTTGATCTCAAACCCTGTTAATCCAATTTTACTCTAAAGTATTCAATCTACAAAGTGTAATGAAAATGTCTGCCTCGGTTTGAAGACGTCTAGAAGCAGCCATAACTCATCACATATTACTAATGTGATTTTTCTTTAAATAAACACTTAATATATTTGATAAAATATAATACGCAAGCACATACTTATCTATTTTTTCATGATTTTTCTGATCTGTATTATTTGCTTTACGATAAAACGCATTTAATTTTCAGCATCTCTTTGTAAAATCGAGAAAGTGTATCTATAACATAAGAGTATAGAATAATAATGAAAAAATACTACTAAAATAACCACAAAAAAAAATTAAATTTTAAAAGGTACTATTAAATCTGCAGAAGAGAATTTCAGAAAAAAAAATAATTGTGTTATGATACGATGTACATAATTTTGAAGATCAATTTGGTTTCATTATAAATATATCAATGAACAAAAGAAAGGCGTTCGACTTGTCCATTACACATTTCAGTATACGTTACACAGTTATCTTCAAATTTAAACCAGCATCAGGATGCGAACCAGAAAACCCAGAATTCAGACAAAAGCTGTTTATATGTCAAATAAATGAATCGATGGAACGCGTTCTGAACTGAAATTTAGTTTTTAGAGTTTTGCGGAAGTGGCTTTACTATGGTGACACCTGTGTTGCAATACTAAATGATGGCACCAGTAAATAATTGTTTCCTTTGGCCTTTACCAGACTGAGGAGACTCGGAATAAATAACGAAGTGGTTAAATTGTAATATTTTAGACAGAGAGTGTTAATCTTACTAGATTACTGTACTAATGTATGATGTAATTAATGATGATACACCTCAGTTTGCAGTTTTTAGCCTGTTGGCAGATAGTACCTCATAACTGGTTGACTAAATGAAAAATTCATAGTTTATTACTTCAACATTAATTTTTTGATAGCTGATGAGATGAACTACTGACAGTTGACTAGACAAAAGGGTGATAGCTGACTGGTGTATTTCTAACAGATAACACAGCCTGAACCGGATTTATATGGTGAGGCCCTAAGCTATGGGAAAAAATGTAGAGGCCCGATTTGATAAGTATTACAGAAAATAATGTTATGTCATAAAAGAACTGATTGAACAGCGCCTTCCTGTGACGGTGAGATGCTAAGCAATAGTGTATTTAGCTTGTAGTTGAAACTGTCCTGATTACAGCTAACTAGCTGATAGTCGGATAACTTAGTGTTAACTGAACGAACCTAGTCAAAACTTTACTAATTATTTGTTGATAGCTGACTTGTTGCTTGTTGAAAGGTGTGTGTGATTTTTTAGTGTGTGTGTATGTGTGTTTATTTGTGCGCATTTATATATATATATATATATCTTTACATATTAACTGACTGTTAATTCTCCGAAGAACAGAAATTTTCTCGTAAAAAACATACATTTAATTTATTATACGCTGACAAGGTTGGCTTTGAAGGAAGTAATCATAACGTTTTATATTCAGGTCCCAGACCATTTATCCGGCTTCTATAAAGTGGAAATTACCAGAAAGTAGTCTTTAGAAGTGTATTAATCTGTATCAGTTAAAAACAGATATATTTTCTTCATTATTATTATTTTTTTCAATTATTTGTTTAATTTATGTATGTATGTATGTAAATATATATATATATATATATATATATTAAAACTTGATCCAAAATTTAGAAAATCCAGAAATGCGGGTCGTTTCCAGTCTGAAGTTAGCCTGATAGATGGTCTGATTCGGGTATAATAAGGTGACAGATGTGCGTTGTATGTAAAAAAACAGACTGTAAGTGAAATTATAATAACTTGTCAGTTTTTAATAACTGTATCATTCCAGTGAAACCACTCAAGGGTCTTGACCGACTTCTGAAAGACTGTTTAAAATAAAAATAAAAAATTCCGTTAATGAAATGGATTTTGTTTGTAGCTGAGAGCCAAAGATTTATATTGTTATACTGTTGTCTAAGTGTAATAATTAAACCGAATTTGAAATCTCTCAAACTCGCTGATAGAACAGCTTGCTGTAGGCTGGTAAGTCGAGAAGTTCAGTAATTTCAGATAGTTAGGCTACAATGAATTAAGGTATTTCTAAACTGTAGATACTCAGTTTTATTAACGATTTCGATTATTTCAAGTATAATTTTGGATAATTTTCTTTCTTTCTGTTTCATTTTCTTTCTTTCCGTTTTGCAGCGTTACTTTTTAATATATATATATATATATATATATTTTTTTTTAATTTAATACTTCTCTCTGTCTATTTTATTATTAATTTTTTGTCTTTATTACTCTCAAGTCTGTTTCTTTCTTTCTTTACACGCACAGTCACACACACACTCACACACACACACACACACGTGTTACGTATTTGTCTACCTGTGTTTATTTATATAGTATTTGTACTGAATTATATTTATGTGAGCGTACAGAAAATATTTGTACAGCAGTCCACTAAATGTGTTCCGATAAACAAGAAACCACAGAACTGTGCGCTTGCGACTGGTTTGAGATTTTTTGTGCAATAAATCACAAAAGAAATATTTTCTGCAAATGTATTTGCCTTGAACTTATGCGGCTCATTCCGTTTTACAATGTTTATTACACTTATGAAATGTAAACAACAATGGAATTTTACAACAACAAAACAAAACAATAATAATAATAACAACAACAACAGCAACATAGCTAGAATAAATTAAATTAAATTAAATTAAATTAAATTATATAAATAAATAAATAAATAATTTTTTAATTATTTTGAAAGATAATCAGTTGTGTAATGCAGTACAATGATAATTATAAGGTAACACTTTCATTTTTTTCATATCAAAATATAAAATTAAAATTTCACAAACCTATACACAGAATAAAATAAAAAAAAAAAAAAATAAAAAAAATTTTCACAATTTCACGACAAAACAAAACAACATCGCAACCTTACCAGAAATCCAAATAATTCTTTTTTTTTTTTTTTTTTTTTTTTTCCAAATTGATGAAATACTTCTGTGAATGAATTCCCAGGAATCGCAAAGAAAGACACTTAAGTCCGGTTATCTTATTCACACCTTACCCACGCGCGGCTCTGAAGAAAGCCTGCCAGCAGCAGCCACCACCTGACCAGTTCACAGAACGTCTGCCATTGCACTGGTGTCGCAGGCGAAGATTCTTATGGTGTTGACTGTGATTGGTCTTTGAAATCAGTCAATGAGAAGTCAGTACTAAAGAAAAGACATCTAAAACGTTTGCCTGTTTTTTCAGTCCTTTCTTAACTTTAAAAAAAAATATATATAATTGTTTACGACAAAGACATGAACATTTTTATTTTATTCTTTATTATTTATTTATTTATTATTATTTTGCTTTTCATTGTTGTTTCGAAATTATTTATTTTAGAGAGAGAGAGAGAGAGAGAGAGAGAGAGAGAGAGAGAGAGAGAGAGAGAGAGAGACTTACTTTGTTTTCAAATACATAATTTTTTTGTTTTGGTGGTTTTTTTTCAGCTTTTTTTTTTCTTCTAATTATTTACGTCAAGGTCATGGAAGGAACAGGTGTTCAGACAGCGTAGCTATGAATTATAATTCTGTGTAAAACTGCTCAAGCATCAAAAGAAAACTGACAAGTAGCAGCCGCCAGTATCAATTACATTGTCTAATCACTGGCTGCCATTTGTTAACCCGGAAACTGTTTTATGTAAAAATTAGATAAAGAAGCATTTTCATAATTATATTTATTTATTTATTTATTTATTATTATTATTATTATTATTATTATTATTATTATTATTAATTAATTAATTAATTAATTTATAAAAAAGTGGTTATACAGCGATGTGATAATCAGTATTAACTACAGGTTAGTAAATTATAGGCTATTATTCGTCAGATTTTTTTAACCAGTCTGATTTTCTAGTCGACCGGCTAATATCGGATTCTATATCTTCCATTAAGTTACAATGTGGTGAAAGAGGCATAGTTTTTGAAGTTTTTAGATTCGGCGTTACTTCCTCTTTATTTTTTTCTTCTTAATTTTACCTTTCTTTTTTCTTTCTTTTTGTTTTTTCATAATTTTCAAATTTTTAGTTTTCTTATTATTCTTATTCTCATTCTTTATTATTTAATGAAATAAAGAGAGGGAAAATAAAGAGAGTTCCTTTCTTGTTAGATTCTGTTCATATTTACACAACACGAAAAATTATTATTATTATTATTATTATTATTATTATTATTATTATTATTATTATTATTATTATTTTAAATAAAAAATGACGATGAATGTAAAACTCAAAATGAATAAAAAAATAAATATTCTTTTATTACGGTATGAAAGATTAGGTAAGTAAGTGTATAAGATATGTCTAAATAATCGTTGTGCTGATTTATCTGTCTGGCGTCCTAATCACATGACCTTTCTCCAGTAGTGCAGCATCAACAAATGATTCTAGGAAAAAAGTCACAGGAAAAAAAAGTCACAGAAAAAAAAAATTAAAAAAAAAAAAAAAAAAAAACGCAGGAAAAAGTCACAATTTTTAATTAAGATTAAGAAATTTGTTACAGTGAAAGATAGATTAAACACATTTTGTCAGAGTGTTTTGTTAAATGTTCTTTGATTTTAGTGTTAGTGGTAAAGGTGGATGTTCCACCCAATACCATGAAGAAATTCTGCCAATTACAACCAGATCATTTCCACCACAACTTTGTTTTGTGAGGTGCATTTTGGTATACATAACAGATTTTGTTACCACCCTTATTACTGTGAATAACTTCCATATTATACATACTTCTGATACTAGAACAAGCTGGAGAATATACAGGGAAACACATTTTAACCGGAAACACTTTTATAAATCGTTTACAATAGGAAGCCCTTAGTTTAAATCTATCCTAATCCTGCCTAACTGATCCTAATTAATAAGTGTAACAAGTCAGCACCCCTGCACAGTATGAAGCCCCTTTCTTTAATTTAGCTTAATCAATAAGCTTAACAATTACACCATGCATACTATGATGCCACATTTAATAATCTACAAACCCATATATTTTGTGACTTTTTCCTGTGATTTCTTTCCTATACTAAATTGTGACGTTTTCTGTAACTTTTTCCAGCCACCCAACGAAAGTGGTATTTGTGGTCTATGTTCGGTAGTCTTTGAATACCACTACTTCACCTGTCATTATTGTATAGTACGTCGACTATATATTAATGTAACTAATACTGCTATTCGTCTTTGAAAATATCAGGAAAGTTCGAATATAATCTGTTCTAACGTAGATGTTTTTTTATTTCGTCTTATGCTTTAAAGATAAATATAACCATGTATCAAATTTTATACTGTGTATCAAATTATTTGTAGTTTTATATTATCTTTATTTTAAGCTGGTTTGTTCAAATTAATATGACTGATTGCTAGAGTATTTTTATCAGAGTAATATATGAAACTTTCATCCTCATTATTCTTCATATTCTTTTAATCGCAGTGTCTTTCTGTCACACATATTTTTAAATAAATAAATATTTTATTAAAAAAATAGTAATAATAATAATAATAAAAAGAAGATGGTGATGTGGAACAACAAACACAACAACAACAGTAATATTTAAAAAAAAAAAAAAAAAAAAATTAATTAATTAATTAATAATAATAATAATAATAACAACAACAACAACAACAACAACAACAACAACAACAACAACAACAACAGCAAATGGTTGAAATAATTGTTCTCCAAAAGTTCTGAAATTCTGGATCCTCTTCAGAGTTACCTTCAATGTCTTCATGTCACGTGGTTAAAGCAATCGTCCCACTGTGTCCGGAAATAACACCAGAGGCAATAAACCAGACAGAAGACTGCTGATCGGATTACGTGATATGAATAATCGACACGTTAAGCAAAGCTGGTGCTAACACCTTGACGCAATCCACATAATCGACTTCCTTAAGGATTACTGGTTAAATAAAATATGATTTGGCTAATTGGATCCTGGTAGTAAACGCCTGCTTTATCCACACGTGACGATCGTCCGATTGACTGAAACCTGTGTCAGGCAGAGGTGTGGTTGTAAATCATGTACCAACTCCAGTCGTCGTCAAAGAAGGAATACTTCGTATCAAAATAACGACTGCAGAAAAAAGAAGAGCGGCGTGACCCTGAAGTGTGGTTCCAGAATTGGATTTCACGTTTTTAATGGTTTTAGTTTTTTCGTTAAAGCTTGATGCAGATTAGAATGTAATTCAAAATTTTATTTGTTTTGTAAAACATTTTGAAAATTACTGGAAGTTAAGGCATTCGGCAGGTTTTTTTATTTATATTTTTATTATTTTGTTCAGCTTTCTGTGTTTTGCATGCTGTATTCGTTACTTCTTACGTTATCGTGTGTCCGTAATTTTACGTTTGTTTAGTAGGCCTACAAGAAAACTGTTATCATATAAAATTTAAATGAATGTTTGCGTAAAAATCAAAAGAAGCGAATGATTAGAATACTGAATGTGACCAATGACTTATTCTCCTTCCCCTTTAAATCAAAACCACTTGAAATTCTGGAATGTGATTCCTTTTCGTTGTGAAGGTGCAAAAGTAGCAGGAAAGGGTTTCCTCTCTTTATCGTCGTTACACAAAAGTCATTTGTTTAACGTCAGTTGATACAATGCAATGCATTCATTTATTTAATCTTACGAAAGTACCTTTCATCGAATTTACAAAATGAGAAATATCTGTAATACAGTAATGTCATCTGCGAGGCTGCGTTGTAACTGAATTCTAAATACACTACTGCGTGAACAATTAAATAAAACGTCAAACGTGTGAGTCGAAACTGAAAACAGATACGTTCCTGCTCTTCATATCGGAAGAAGAACTATTTTTATGCTGAGGTATTTTAAAGTGCATACTGAATTAAATTTTAATAAATTACATTCCATGGCTATTGTAATTATGTTAAACAAAACAACAATTATTTCATGTAAATTCAAGAACCGTATACGGTAGAGAAACTCTATTTCGACCATGATTTAATAGTTTTCGCTTTGAGTTATTATGGTGGTGCAAAGGTAATCTTTAAAAACTGACCGATCATTGTCGGCGCTTTAAGCTGAGAATCAGGGCTAACAAGATTACAGCGGCAGCCAAAATTTTATTTTCATTTCTCTAATTATTGTTGCTGTTTGTTTGTAAATTTCCACTGTATCTGTTTATGCATTTAAGTTATTCGAATAAAAAAAAATATATATATTGGAAAATCAAATAATTAAATAAATTTAAAAAAAATTAAAAAAAAAAAAAAAAAAATTAATTAACCAGCTTATTTATTAGTGAAATATCAGTATGGAAAAAAAAATTAAAAGAACTAACAACAAATTTTGATGACATTATTTTAAATAGTCTCTAGCATTATGATCATACAAATATAACAAAATTATAAAACGTTATGAATCTTCTGTTAATTATTAAGGATCGATAGTAAAATAATCATTTTTCTTTAAAAACCCCCACCTATTTTATAATTACAGATAATAATTATTCGATTTTGTGTGTATGAGAGAGAGAGAGAGAGAGAGAGAGAGAGAGAGAGAGAGAGAGAGAGAGAGAGAGAGAGAGAGAGAGAGAGAGAGAGAGAGAGAGTTATGATCATTATTATTATTATTACTCTGTATGTTTATATATTACGGTCTATAAATTTGACACTAAACCGATGCAATTATTCTTCAGTTCAATTAGAATGTTTTATTATTTTATTTTCCATTTGAATGTATCTATGTGTGCATGCGCATATATGTTCAGTTTTCATATTTTCCTGTGAACATTTATTTCGAAATAAAATAGTCATGACTGATGATGCCCATTAATTGAAATAATAAAAGCAATTACACGACTTGTGATGTAAGAGATAACCTAGACTAATGAATCAGGAAAGAAGATTCTATTACCTTTCAAGTTTCAGTTAAAAGTTTTACAAAATCGTGGGACAGTCAGTGGTTGTGACGGCAAATAATAACAATAACAAGAAGAATAAGAATAAGAAACGAACTATTTACAATAACATTTAATAAAAATAATAATAATAATAATAATAAAAAAAAAAAAAAAAAAAAATTGTTTAAATTAGCAAAATAACAAAAATCGGAATTTGCATTACACAAAATCCGAACTCTTGAGGTTTTGTGTTAAAGAGAGTTGTTCCCCTTGAACTATATCACAACAACTGATACTAGGGGGCGAATGAAAGTGTATTCGTGCGCGTCAACTATTTGAATCCATTATTATCAATTTATTGTTTAAACATTGTTTCAGTTAAAGAATAGGAGTAGATACGTAATAAAATTGTGTTTTAATTTCGAATGCTGTAAAAATATTCAGCTAATGTGATGTAATTCCTTGAACTATTTTATCTCCGATTGCGGAAGCTATCACAACCGCCATTTAGCTCCGTTATGGAGGATGTGATTGTGGTATTTTGTATTTTACACTTAATAATGTAGTAAACAAACTTAAATGTCTTTCGTTTTCGTGTCACGCGAATCAAAACAATATTCAAATATTAAATTTCAGTAAAGATTTGCTTCATTTACATTAACTTCCCCAGGAAGTAGTAATAACAAGGACGAAATCGGGTAGGTGTGTACGGATATGATTTGCAATTTTTTTATGTCGCCACCCAGAACCGGTTAGGATATACTAATATTTCCAGCATGATTTTTCATATCATATTAATGGTTATAACTAGATAATATTTACAACATCTGGTTGCACTGGAAGTCATATAAACCGAGTCAAACAGTTGGCTTTCTGGTTGTCTCATTCGGGCCAGTGGCAGGTGACCAGTTTCCAAAACTTACGTTTGTAATGTAATAATGTAAGTTATAACGAAACAAATTGCATCACGTCTCATTTTTGATAAAGTTTTGCCATTAGTCATTAAGATAAGATCACCTGAACTGAAAATATAATAATTAATTTCTCGTTCAAAATTAGACAAATGGCACTAATAATATAATTAATCAGATTATTCTCATAGTGATAGTCACACACTTTATTGTTTACAAATAATATGATCTCTATTCCACATGTTTGCCTCTTTCATTCTCATAGGGCATTACATATGGGAAGATACTTGTAAATCTACATTACTGGGTAAATGTTTTCTTAAGAACATAATATGATAATTACAATTTACAGCATGATATTTTATCACCAGAAACAGTGAAAATCCTTTTATGTCAGAACATGATAGATTACTTAATGTGAAACTGTAAGCTGAAATTGTTTGGTATTTAAAATATAATATTATAAAGTGCAAAACAAAAAACTAATTCTCATGTTACTGATTATTCATACTGAGTGGAATTAATTATGTGCTGTCATAACTTTTGTGACATTAATTTACTTAGATGAGCTGAGATAAATCTTTTAACAGGCAGTGTTTCTTTAATACAGTTTGTAATAATAGGAAACTGAACTTTGCATGCATGTGAAGCTAGAATAAAATAACATTTTTAATTTTGCTTAGTAATGATGATGACACATGCTTAATGAATTAACATATTTTTAATAGATATCTTCTGCAAACACATAAGTATCAGTGATAAGTAAAAAGCAAAATAACCAAACTAATTATATATTTGTTTTATTCAATGGAAAGCAGACATAGTTTTATAAAACTATTACAATTTAATCAGTATATCACTTAATCTTGACTGAGAGATAAACCAGAGAAACACATATTTTTGATAATGTATTTCATCATGGTTATCTGTTTCATTATATTTCAACTATTTACATTTTATCCTATGGAAGATCTAAAATGTTTAATAATAAATCATTATACAAGAATATATCAGTAGGTTGTACCATCTGATACTGTATATATTATAGTAATTAATAAACGTAAGTTCTTTAGGAACATTGTATGACATCAAAATAAGTTGTGTTTAAACATTCATTGTTTATGCAAATTGTTGAGTAAAGAACTGGAGTAAAGTTACTAGTATCACTATCACATGAGGAAAGTTATATGAGTAAAGTTACTAGTATCACTATCACTGTATCATGAACTTTTTTTCTCTCTCCAACTTTTAGGTAACTTATTTCTGTCAAATTATCCAAACAGAATTATATATGTAAAAAATTTCATAGATTATTTGCATTCTCTGATATTTTTGGCAGTCTTTAAATATAAACCAGACTAAGACAGCAAAGAAAATTTTAAAACAAACTTGTTTTTAATTTAAGCATAGTGAGTTTTCAGAAGCCTGAAATAGAGCTGTGAACTATTTTGAATGAATTATTTTTAATCGTTTTTGGGTTTACTGATTTTTTATTTTTTAAATTTTTTATTGTTTAGTTAAATTTCAATTTTTTTTACAGACCAATTAAAGTCTAAACGCTTTCTGGTTTTCAGCCAGATTGAATAAATTTGTTTTCTTATTTTTTATATTTGTTTACTCAACAGATTTGATGCCTGTTGGCAGTCCATCAGGATGGGGAAACTGTTGTCAAAGATTTTTGGCAACAAGGAAATGAGAATACTGATGCTAGGCCTTGATGCTGCAGGAAAAACTAGTATCCTTCACAGCTGTTATTTTTACTATCACTAGTTGTATATAAATCTATTCATTCAGATATTGCATTTAAACAAATAAGATTATATGAATGCAAATATATGCTGCACTTACTGCTATTAGATGAATAAGAAGATCATACGAATAATATGTGTATTATTTATTTATCATGCATTTTAATCTGTAATGCTTTTTTCTTTTGTGTTTTCCTTGACTGTTGTTCAGCTGTGTTGTATAAACTGAAGCTAGGTCAGTCTGTAACAACAATACCAACAGTAGGATTTAATGTTGAAACAGTCACGTATAAGAATGTCAAATTTAATGTTTGGGTATGTAGATATCAGAGTTTGTGCTTTAAAATTTATCCAAAATAAATTTACAAATATAAAACCTGAACAACCTTATAAATAAATATGCATACACTTAGTGATATATACTTGTATAGTTTTATTTATTTTTCAGATTTTTGTTTTACATTGTTATTTTTCTTTCATCAGTTCAAGATAACAAATGTAATAATGCTTATTGTGTCTACAGTCAGATTACTATTATAAGCTGGTTGTGACTGTAGTAGTTTCACATCAGATTAATATGCCTGCTATGGAAACTATTTCCTCATAGTGTTCATGCTTCCTGTTTAACAATCCCTATCAAAGATTTAGCAGGAACATGACACATCACTAAGTTTATTCTTCACAACACCAAGACATTTAGTTAAACGTTAACATGATGAACAAATGAAAATAAAACAAACCATTATGCACAAATTTCTGAGAGAGAAAAGCCATCTGATAGGTTTTGTAGAGGAGTGGTTAAGGGTTTATGCCATGTTGAGTAATAACAAATACATGTTATATCAGTTATTGAAACATACATTATTTAACATGTACTTTTCAAAAATAATTTTCAAAAAGGATATTTGTCCATTGTTTTTAGTTTATAGCCTGATTTCCATTTTGGAACAATAACAGGAATTAATATATACAGACAAATGCATGCAGAGATTTACAGAATAAGTCATAAAATAATTAGCAGTAGACTGTAGAGTTACGAATACCTGGAATAATTCTTTATTTCTTAAAAACCATTTTATTCCTTCAAACATATCATCAAGTTATCGTATGGAATGTGTGTTTTTCCCACTGTATGCTGTGATCTAGATGTTTTGTTTACTATGTGAAGATACTCGAGCCTTGTTTCATTTAATGTTCATAATTATAAAAATTAAACAGTATTCTAAAAGTTTAAATGTTTTGCCAAGACAAATTTTCACATACATTAAATAAGTTTATTCAGTTGTAACACATTAATTTAAGTCAGTATTTTGTCCATATATTTCCAACCATCTCATAAATACATCAGTATTCTTGGTTTTAGGGGGGGATGGGATTTTTTTCTTTTTCTGTTTGTATATTTTTGATGTTGAAGAGACTGTTTTTAAAAAGAAACAAAAAACATTCTATTAATGTAGCAATTAATATAGATATATAAATAGATTTTGTGTGTTTAAGGATGTTGGTGGACAAGACAAAATTCGGCCCCTGTGGCGTCACTACTACACAGGATCACAAGGTCTGATATTTGTAGTGGACTGCGCTGACCGAGACAGAATAGACGAAGCCAGAACAGAACTACATCGGATAATTAATGACAGGGAGATGAGAGATGCCATAATTTTGATATTTGCCAACAAGCAGGATCTTCCAGATGGTAATATATCATTATTATTAAACACATGTACAGATATTTTTTTTTTTTTTAATATACTTTCTCAGGGACAACCAGAAGTTCAGAATTGTAGCTTTTAAATCATATTGATATTATCAAAGAAATAAGTAAATTGGCAGATGACTTTTAAAAAATATTTTTATTATTAAAAATCACTAAAGGAGATTTCTGTATAAAATAATCCATGTTACTTAAGATTTAATAGCATTCTGTTTGCTATCAGTTTTACTGTGGCAGAACTTTCTCAATCCATATATCAAATTATTTGATATATGTCTTCATATCTGTGGGGAATATATATATAGAAACATTTTTTTTACTAAGCAGTTGTATCACTGAAACTTCAAGATGGTTGTTTGAAATGTTTTAACTATTTAACATAAAACAAAGTTATTACTAGACATTTATTAATTCCTCCATTTTCTGTGTAGAATGGTTATCATCATTTTAACAAATAAATGATATTTGTGGTTCTTTGTCTTCGTGTTTGTTTAGCCATGAAGCCACATGAAATTCAAGAGAAGCTAGGCCTTACTCGTATACGTGACAGGAACTGGTATGTGCAACCAGCTTGTGCTACGACGGGAGATGGACTCTATGAAGGCCTTACCTGGCTGACTTCCAATTCCAAGTCTTGATTTTACTGAATCTAGGCGGCAGTGTTTTATATATTAAAAAAATAAAAAGAAGAGGAATTCCCCAAAGGGAAAAGACCTGTGTATATGTGTGTGTAAAAAAAAAAAAAAAAAAAAAAAAAAACAGCCCAGAAAACAAACCTTTACCTGTTATTGCCATGCACCTAACATGATAAATATATATATTTATGCATCATAACAGGTACATGGTCACATAAATCTTAGAAATTTACATTTTTTATAAGAAATGAGTTTAAAGCACAAAATGAAATTAAAATGTTGCAAAATGGCTTGGTTTACGAAACATTTATTATTATTTTTCATTATTTGTTTTTTTTTGGTCAGTTAACATTAATTTTATTTATTATATTTGTTGCTTTGTTTGAAAAACAAAAAGAGCTTGTTAACCTGGAATTAATGGGGCCAGAATATTTTGTTATTTCTGATAAATAGAATGGTCTTTTATTGTGGATGCTGACACCGTTTTGAAGTTTCACATTTGGTACCAAGTGGTAACCATGTTTCATTGTAATCGGAATTATAGCCAGAGTGACATAATATGTGTGATTTGGAGTGTTAACAAATTCATCTGATAGATATTGGACATTTTGCTGTGCTGTACACCTAATGATTGATTTTAATTTAGACATGTCAGGTATTGCATCACAATAAGATGAACTGAGCCTTTACCTGTAAAGGAACGTTTATTTCCTGTTGGGTAATTCATCTGGCCTTCTTATTCATGACACCCTGAGGCTGTTCTGTTTTAAAATGTGTCACAAATTTAAATTATCAATTTGCTTAAAATATAATACAAACTAAAATTACAATTTCTAAAGCCATGAAGTGAATAGTTATGATTGTTTCCATATCAAAACTTGTGCTAAAGTAAACAAAAATAAAAAAGGAAGAAAGAAAGAAATAACAATGTAGTATTATAATGAACATTTTGAATATGCATGCATAAGAAAATTAATACTTGCCATTTCGAACATTACAAAAGTTTAGTATCTTCAAGAGTCTTGATGGAGACAAAATAGAATGCTTAGCATTTTATGTGTAATTTACCTGGTGCAGGCATTTTCTTCAAACTACTGAGATTTTTTCACTAACCTACACATGGTAGACATTATTCTGTTTCTGTATACAGCAAATAATTTTGGATGTATGTATAATCACAGTTTGATGTTTTATCCCCTAAGGTTCTTGTAACTTAGTTATTTCAAGTGAAATGGGAGATTGTGAACAAAATAAAATCATTGTCAATAAAATTTTATTAACATGTGGGAAGGTTTTGTAGAGTGAAACCATTAAATATATAATTGAAATATTGAAACAGAATTTTGTTTGATGAAAATAATTTATAATTATGTCATAATTTTTCTTTAGATTATAGATGAAATGTATATAGTGTAAAAGATCTCAGTGATAAACAAATCAAACTGGAACATTGATATTAATATTTTTCTTAAGACTTGTTTCCCTTCTTTGCTTTGCACACTTCATGTAAAAAGAAAATATTTAGATTATGATGTTATTACATTTTGATCTTTCTCATTTTTCCCATATTTTTTCTTTTCTTTTTACTTCTTCTCATTGCTCTGCAAAATAAAATCATTCTGCAGGAACATTTATTTGTATTATTATTGATAAAATAACAGAAACTTATTAAATTACATACAGCTATTTTTTCAGTATTTATAATTTTTTCCTTTGTTCATTCATTCATTCATTTATAACAGTTTTAGTTTGTTACATTTTTTTTTTTTTTTTTGGAATTCAATCTATTATTGTTGTTATTATTTTGATGTTTTTAACAGAAAGGTTTATAATTTAAAATTATTTTACTGGCAATATATTTCTTCTTTTTTTTTTTTTTATATATATATATATATATATAAAATCTCTTTAAAAACAATATATAAATATGACATTTAGTGCTAAAAACCATTCTTTTAACCTAGTTTGTTATGACCATAAGCTTTGTACTTTTTATTTTATTTTATTTTTTTTATTTTTAAAATTTTTTTTTATTTCTAATGCATATATAAATGGGGCAGTAAATAGCATTAAATTATTTTATTATCACTGTCTTAACTTTCTATGGTTTTTCTTATGGATATGCACTAAAGTTAAAATATAAACAGTAAGCATATGATCCAGTAATTTTTGTAATTAAGTCCTGACATTGTGATAGAGGGTTTGAAAGGAAAGTTAAAGCCATCATTAAGGTGCAAGATTAAAATATTTAGTTCTATATAATTATAATCAGATAAACTTTTGAACGATAGGATTTCACAGCATTCAAACTAATATTTGAATCATTTGCACATTGTTTACGATTTATTAATACACATATTAGTACCGCAGAATTAAAATAATCATTATTTGAGTAGTTCTTCATAACATTCAATATTTTTTTGATAAATGGAACATCTGTAACCTGAATGCTAAATCATAATGACAGTTGTCCTGTCTTGTTATTACATGTCAAATAAATATTAACATGGAAGTTTAATTTTTAGTGTTGATAATAAAACAATCATTTTATTTTATTTTATTATTAATTTTTTTTAAATATTATTTTGTTTTGTTTCAAATTAATGATTTAAATAGGTTTTTACAGAAAGGCATGTTGTTAAAATGCATTGTGAAAAATGCATGAAACAGAAATTTTGTTCAGTATTTTGTTTTTAGATTTTGTCTCACTATACACATTTGTACATTAGCCAGATATTTATGTGTATAGTGGTTTGACCGTATATATAAATTTGTTTGTGTGCATGGAATATATTATTTCTTTCTCTCTCTTTTTTCATGCCTTAGAATGTAAATATAATTAACATTTCACCTATTAGGAATAATATAACAGAAATGTTGTCCGTGGTATATAAGCAGAATGTGTGTGTGTGTGTAGGTGTGTGTGTGTATATATATATATATATATAACAGAAATGTATATATATATATGTATAAACATGGAATATATGCATATATGTATACATTATATATATATATATATAAATTGTTTTCTTTAAACCTTTTTTTTTTTTATCTGATTTTGTGCTGGCTTAGAATACATGATAGTGAACACTACAGAAGAAAAACGAAAATGTTACAATGTGGTGTGTTAATTCCTTTTTTTATATTTAATGCAGATGTAATAAATTAACATAGCATCTTTTTCAAGAATAATTTTGAGTTCTGATTAATGCTCTTGTATAAAAGTAGGAAAGAGGAATGATGAACTAGCATTTTGGGTATTGGTAAATAACTGTAGTATAGTAAAGCATTTTTATTATTTTATACTTTAACCTTAACAACTGCAGAGAAATGCGATTACCTAATGGCACTGGTTGCTTTAAACGTAGCATGCAAATATACTTATTAAAAATATTAACAAAAACCAAAGTTGTTTTGTTTGTTATCTTGATTCTTATACAAATGTGACAGGTCTGAAGGATACTATTTTAGTTGATATTACAGGAGTTAATGAATTGTAGTTTTAATTAAGAAGACAGTTACATCTTTCTGATTAAATTTTCTATCAGGTCTTCCCAGGTCTGGTACTAAGCAGAAGACAATCTAGGCACTGAGATGTATGAAAATGGGGAAAATATTAGGAAAATGGCAACAGAAAACACTGATTGCTGGGGGGAAAACACCAAACAGTTTGTTTAGTTATTAAACTGGTATATTAATGCACTATATTGACTTGGCATTCTTGGTGTTAAATTGGCTACCACAGGTATTTTGTACAAAGACAGATGTTAAATTACTGTGCAAAAAGCAGAGTGGGAATGCAGTTTGTTAAACTGAAGTTTATTTTTTTCCGACATTGAGTTTATATTTATCATTACAGTTGTAACAAAAATATGTAGAAAATAAAATCAGCTCTTAATAATTCTTTCAGATGATCTAAAATTGCACTTATATAATGAAGTACAAAATAAGTTACACTTAATGTGGCAAGTATTTCTAATGGTCCACAAATTAACAACATAATTTTATATTGGACAGTAAATCATGTCAGAATTTATTTTCCTATTTACTATATTTTTAAAAACAATTTTTTTTTTAAAATCTGTGTTATATTAGTGGAATCTGCTTTATTAATTTTCAGTTCCATAATTTTGGTTGATTTTCTGTATAACAAAGGCAATTTGTTAAATAATGTAAAGAACACATCTGCCGAACAATCCTTTCAGGAAGGAACATTTACTTGTTTTCACTGATGTCACCTGTTTGTATAAGCTGTTCCACACTGTGTTGTATTTGGTTATTTTGTTTCCATTTAGAACCATAAAATTTCTACTACCATGAACATGTATGAAGAACCAGAGAGTTAAAAAAATAACTTCATAAAGTTTACTATGATAATGATGCAAAACAAAACCATAATTTTATCTAATTTAAGTCTGAGGGTTAAAGATGCAGAATAACATTTACATATTGTGTGTTTGAGAAACAAATGGCTTGACTTCACATGAAAACAAGCTGTTGATGAGCCTAGTAGACTGAAATACATACAAGTCCTTATTTGTCAAAGCAGAAAACATTAATCAAAAATGTGTGAGATCTCGGTGCTTACTACTAACAATTGTTATTTTTATCCCAGTAGATTGATAATGCATTTAAGAGTACATTTTGTCATATTTATATTTGGATATGTTTTGATTATTAATAGTTTATAACAATGTAGCTCAAACATTAAACATGATTTCATTATTAAAGACAATTATGGCTCTATTGTGTTTTTTTATCATTATCAATTTTGTTTTAATTTATGAAATACTGTGAGAAAATAACATCCAGTTTTATTCATATGTGAAATATTTTTATTATGACAATACAGACTTGTGTAAGTATTAAAAACCTCATAAAATGATTAATAAATATTAACAGTAGGTTTTTGCTATGGTGGAGTGATTTTTACAATTGGAGCCTGTGCTTCATTTAGAAAAATAGAAATTGTTTAATAATGTGTGCTATTCATTGTAATGTTTTCTTGAATAATGGATCTGAATTTATGATTGTTTCATTATGTAAGTTTTGTGGAGAATTTATATATATTTCACTAACACAGTAAGAAATTAGCATAAATTTTCATAATTCTTAAATAAGCCAATGCGATTAAAATTTATTTATAGGATTTGTTGCTTGTTGTCTTGTTATGTTGATATTAAAACCAATTGTTGCTATGAGTAACACAAAAAATGATAAACATAATGTTCTCACTGCACCTGAATTAGATCCCCACAGCCCATTAATTTAATAATAATTAGCTGACAGCAGATGACAAAAATACTGATATCTGTTTGTTAGAACTTTATGATTGATTTATCACTATTCCAAATTTAATTTTCTTAAATTTGTCCATTTTTAGTATGTACAGTATTTTGTTTTCCTTCTTTTTTATTTTAGTTGTCCAGTTTAAACAAAAATGAAAGTATCTTTTTGTTCTGTATGTTTTACATAAAATGGATTGGGTAATTTTTAGGATCCTTAGCACAAGTTACTTAATAAAGATTGTTTATATAACATTTAATCTCTTCATGATTAAAAATCAACATGATGAGAAATGGCAAGAAATGTTTAAATGCATTATTACTTCAATTACAAGAACAAATTAAAAAATTTAGTATAAGTTCATGTGTAATGTTTATTTTATGTGCTTTGTGGTGTATCATAAATTAGGTGTAATCTTTTTTCTTTCTTTTTTTAATTACTAACCATTTCACATTTAACAACACATAGAGCCAGAATTGATGCGGACTTTGCACTTTTTATTTAAACAGGCACATTAAAAAAATTTATTTACTTATTTATTTATTTTTTAATTTAGTTATTATTATTTTTTAAATGAAACAGTTGTAAATATTTTATGCCATAACTTCGTTAAAGATGACTGTCGTTTGAAAAAGTACAATAAGATTGTTTCAGAATGTATTAATATGTATTTATGAGTGTGTAATTTATTTCAGTTTCAGATGTAACAGGTATAAAGTCAGTACATATTGTAATCCGGTGTAAATCTTCCATGCATGCCACGTAATCTAAAGCATTATTATTATTATTATTATTATTATTATTATTATTTTATTATTTTATTTTCTTCTTTTATTTTTTATCCCAGTGCATGTTATTACAATTTGAAATACTTGTTGATAGGCTTTGTTTTGTAGGAGAGAATGTAAATATCAGAATATTAATCAAATAACCTACATTTTATACTTGTAAATAAAAACGCAGCTCATACTCTTCATGGCTTTGTCATGTTTTTAAAAATGCTTTTTGTCCTTTTTTAGAAAAACATCTCAAATGGATAACAGCATAACATTTTATGAATTAATGGCTTCCAAATATTCAACAGATAATACTAAATAATAAAGTGTTGATTTCACAAATAAGTGCTGTAAATATAAAATTATTTATTTTCTTTTTCTTTTTTCTTTTTTAAAGCAAATATTAATGGGAATTTTTATGAATAATAATGTTTGATAAAATTTGTATGTAGTGCAAATATTTGCTTTTAACAGTGTTTTAGGTATAGAAATGTAAAATATTTTATAGACCAGTTTTTAAAATTATTTATTTATCTATTTTTATATCACTGATATTCATGCATTCTTGTTAGTTTTATTATTTTATTGTACTTTGTTATTAATAAAGATTGTTGGGTGAAATTAAGAAACTTTGATATATGCACTCATAAGTTTAATACCGAAGACAAATTTCAAAAATAACTGTTGATGTTTCTTATCAAATTTTAAGGGTAATCACTTTTACTGGATGAAAGAAATGCTTCTATCAAATTCTATTTGCACTGTCATGCATTAAATTGAAGTGAGTTTTGCAAAGAAGGTAAATGGATAATTCTGATGCATTTTGGACACATTCAGTCAATTTTATATGCTAATGTGATTTATTTTAACTTCTTTGTTTTTCAGCCTGTGAAAAATACAATTTTTATTTTTGATAAAAAAAGTAAACCATTATGCAATCTCATAAAACGTGAAATGACTTCCACTACTTCCATTTAAAGCTCGTACCAATATTTTTTTTTACATCTGAAAACATAAGGCAAATATTCAGCTTTGTAAAAATATTACTGTAGGAAAAACATGGGTATTCAGTGAAAAGAGGAGCTGTTTCAGTAAATGAAAAATTATTCTAATTTGTAGAGTCACACACCTATATACACCTATAGAGAACGTAAAGATAACCATGTGCCTAAAAGACACACAAAATAATGTAATCATGCATCTGTTGTTACAATCTTAATAATTGAATTTATTTAATATATTCAAATTCCAAATATTGATTTTTTTTTTTATTGCATAAAAACGTAAGTTATGCAAATACCAAAGGGAGTATAAAAAAAATGGTCTTTTAGTACAGCTGCTGCTTAATTCATGTCAGTTTAAACAATATACATTCCAGAGAATTAACACAGTCTCTTATTGCTCAATTCAGGTCAGTTTAATTAATTTTAAAGAATTAAAAACGGTCTCTTAACAAGGGTGATTGCTGTAACTATTTGACTATATTCAGTTTCAAAGATGAAGAAAAAATTAATAAATGTATTAATTTTCTTCTCATTTCAAAATGGCCAGATACTGTAATTAGGATTGCAAAATAGAAAAAAAAAGTTGTGTTTTTTTTGCATTATCTTAGTTACAAAATATCCCTCTGATTTAATCAACAGAATGTGTACAGAATGTGTACAGAATGTTGGTGAAATATAATCATTTTGGCATTAATAGGAATTTATATTGTGATACGGTGATAATGTAAGTTTGTTTGGATCATGGTTTTGTTTTATATAAGGTATTAATATTACAACTTTGTTAGTTAATTATCTGTGATATTCATTTAGCACATACATGAATATTTGATGAATAGGAAATTCACAGCAACATTTCAATATACCATTACTGTTGTTATGTTAACCAGTATCTTTCTGCTCATAATTCTGCTTTATCTCCTTGCCTTTGAGCTAAGGTAGTATTAAATATTTATTAGGTACTTATTTAAACTGACTTTTCGAAGTCACATCACAAATGAACAAACAAGTAGCCAATAATTAGCTTTATTCTTTGCTCTCAAACAGTATACAATTTGTGAACATTACGATCTCACTGATGGAAACCATTATATTTTTCAGTTTAATATTTGCTCATGTACATTGTATGAAACCTGATTAATTAAACATTACATAATTACTGAAGTTTGTAAAGCAATTTAATAATGTATATCAGTAAATTTACTTTCATACATTCAAACCATGTTCATTCATGGAAAATCCAGCTTATGGTTTGATATTTTATTATCAGCAAAATGACCAGTGCTGGTTTTGTTTTCTTTCATGGTATACTGTATGTTATTTAAAACCATTTCCTAGTGCAGGAGATGGAGTAAGGGGTGGTAGCCTAGTTTGATTATTTCAGAATTTTGACATAATAAAACAGTTTAGAGTAATTGTTAGCCACATGGTTGATTTTTTCCAAAATCCTGTTTAATTTCTACACGTTTTTAACAAATGAAATTTCAAAAAAGGAAAAAATATTTCATCTAATACTTGAAACAGTTATCCACCATGTATAATGACTAGCACAAAAGAATTGTATAAAATATAAATACTAATGAAATATTACAAATAAATCATTTCTTGTGAAGACAATAAAGTTATGTCATAAAAATAAACCCCCAAAACCCTACAAAACAACAACAACACAAACGTCTAAGATTTATGTCTATATTGCTAAAACAATTATTAAATATAGTATATCTTTGGTAGCAAATTTTTTTGCTGAAATAAATAATACTAAAATTCTCAAATAAACAGAAATCCTAGATTACTGGTACATATATTAAGAGACCAGATCTGGAGATTTTTATATGTACATATTGCCATGTATAAAACATATTTTACAACATTTCGTTAAAAATAAATACAACAGACTATAAATATTTATATATTTAATTACAGAATAAAAATTCTTAAAGCAAAATGTAAAATTGATTCAAAACAACAATAAAAATTATAGAATTTCATTTCCAAAGTTTCCTCGGGATAAAATGTATTACTTTTATGCATATGTTTTAAAGAAGACAACAAATAATGAGGTATATCTATCTTATATATGTATTTAATGATTATGTAACTTTAAACAAATATTTTTGGACACAAAAATAAAGTTTTAATCTTATTTATTTATTGTTAATTATTATTTTTATTATTATTATTATTTCTTTTTTCTGGACTTTTGTTCAAATGATAATTTCCTTTTATTATTTTTTTTTGTTTTGGACAAAGCTTTCATTAAAACTACGATAACAACACCACAACAACAAAAGCAAGAAAAATTAATAATAATAATAAATAAATGATTAAAAATAAATATAATTTATCAAGTGCTTAACTTTATTAAAAAGAATAAATAACTAAAATATATATATATATATATATATATATATATATATATATATATTATTAATTATTGAATCTCACACTATCAAGTCATTTTCTTTTCTAATAAAATTTTGAGAATTTTATTTTGTTATTCATCTTATGTGACTGTATGGTTGAAAAAAAAATAAATAAAAAAAGTTTGTTATTTATAAATGTGTCTCAGTTGAGTTAAGCAATAAAAAGTTGTTATAAATGTGATTTCTAATGAACATTTGAGACCAAACAAATATTTAATATTTAAATAAAATACTGCAAGGGCAAAATAAATAACAAATATAACTGACTGGTCCATGCAAAATAATTAAAAAATTAATGATTTGTAAATAAACATCCAGTAACAGAAATGTGCGTATCAACAAATCAGGAATAGTGTACTTAAAAAAACAATAGAGACACTAACTGTTATCTGTATAAATAAAATAAAATCACACACAAAGTGGTTTATGAAACAAATAAAAAGTTTAATACTAATTTTTCTCTTTCAGTTTAACTGCCATCATAATGATTTCTTTATTTAGATATCTACACTGGTGACAATTAATTATAGATTAAAATAAATAATTAAAGCATTGCTAATTACCATTGCTGGTTTTCCAGACAGTAAATACAAACAAACAACCTAAAAAGTAATGTGTTCTAGTGCACAAATTACTTATTGATAAAAATTTACAATAAAATGAACAATTACAAACCCAATACAATAAATGCATGTAGAAATTTTAAAAAATATTTTGTTTCATCAAATATATTCATTCAGCTATATAACTAGATTAGTTTATCATCAGAAAAGAATAAAAAAAAAAATATATAGAGAGAGAGAGAGAGAGAGAGAGAGAGAGAGAGAGAGAGAGAGAGAGAGAGAGAGAGAGAGAGATTTAAAAAGAAAAAGAAAAGAAAGAAAGAAAAAAAAATAATAATAAAAAAAAAAATCTGATGTTCACAAAAAGTCATGAGAAACTGTATTATCTTAAATCAAAACAACAAATACAGAAATAAAATTCTTTGGGTTCAGTTTCATACAATCCAAAACATGTGTAATAAAGAAATTAATCATCTATTTTAATTATATTTCTGATATTTGAGAAAGCATTACTAATGAGCTGATGTGTATAACTTACTGAAGGGGAATGTAGTGATGTGGTTCGAACATCAGACTGGGTTATGATACATTATAAACAGTCTCACTGCAAGCACAGTTTATATTCCAGTCAGTTATTTGTCAAAGATCGTGGTATGTGCTTTCTTGTCTGATGGAAAGTGTACATTAAAAATGACTAGTAATTAGTCTGGGTTATGGAAGGGTTGGGGAGCATGTTTCTCATTAACATATGTAATACATGAAATGTGAGATCTATAAACTGTGAATAATAAAATGTGTTTCTGAGCATTCGCTGATGTTAAATCTTCTTCAAAATTCTATATGAGGTCCATCAGACACGAGTATTCAGTGATCACATTTGCTATCCACGGAAGATAAATAGACTTCATTGTCAAAAAATAAGTACATTAATTAATATACAAGCAACAGAAAAATAACACAGGATGCAGTTGTGAACAGTATAATGTGAGACTGTGTATTTTGGCTTTTCAAGTACTGATGAAAGGAGGCAACTGTGGACAGTGTAACTGAAATTGTACATTTTGTTGCACTGAACTAATCTAACATCAGATGTTATTTCTTTTAGACGGAACTGTAATTAATTGTTCAGATTAAGGGACTGATTAAATATTACAAAAAGGATATTTTATTAATTTTTATTTTATCATTAAAATTAAATATAATAATAATAATATCAGTTTAAAGCTTAATTAGTAAAAATCTCATAAAAATAAATTATAGTATAGGTACTGTATTTGTATAACTTGTGACCCCGTATTTTCTTTCTTTTATTTAATTTTTTTTTAAGGTTATAAAATAAAAAATATTAAATTGTTTTTTAAGCAATCTTTTTGCATTTCAGTTTTCACTCATCTACTGGACAATTTCTAAAATATAAAGTATATAAATGACTTCAATGAGTTAAAAACTTTAATTTGTGATTTGATGACTTCAGACTGACAAGTTAACTAAAAATGTCATAAATAGTTTTTAGCAGCAAGAATATTTACAAGTACATGGAGATGAAATAAATGACGAAAACTAACTAAGTGTTATATACATGAATTTCAGGAGTTTTTTCTGCACTCAGCCATCATTAGGGCAATTTGCTTGCATAGTTCTGTGTCTGTTTCCACTGGAAAGAGACATATTTCGTAACTTGTTGACGATACAGCTTTGAAGCGAACTGCATCCTTAGTCTTGGTGTTCAGAGCCACCTGTGTATGCAAGAAACTGTTTTCCTCTTGAACAAACATCACAGACTGCTTCTCTACCTTCAAATGACAAAAGAACAGCATGGAACTTTGAAATAAACTGATTACAATATTTAGAAGTAAGGAATTGATTCACATGTTTAATAAATAAGGGCCATTGCGCAACATTACTCTTTTATCTTGTTACTTGTTACCTAATTAGTAAATGATTCCATCAGATAAAAGTTTATGTTATAATTATTTAATTTTATTTAGAAAGAAACCTCAAATGTAAGTTCTTTCAACATAAACTACAGAGTTTGATCTGAATATGGAATTTTCAGGTCACCAACTACAGATTTCTAAGATATGTTTCTCCAGGACTACCACAGTTATGTTAATACAATTTCATGGTAACAAACTAAATTACCTCTGAGAATTAGATTTTGGAGGTGTTAATAGTATTTGCAGAATTCAATAATAAAAACAATTTAAATTCTCGCAATAGAATACTCCCAAATGGATGAAATGGTATTCCTTTCACCACTCAATTCTTGTGTTGCATCAGTGAAAAAAAAAAAAAAAAAATAAATGTACTTGAATGATGTAACTGTTAAATAATTTTACATACTTGACATTTTGTTTGTTTGTTAATTGAGGTTCCCTCTAGACTGACACAAAACACTTCAACTGTTGGATCACTGCTGTCTATGATATTACACAGGGTTGAGCAGACTTTCTTCTGAAACAAATGTCAAAAAAATTCAGTGCATATCTTCACATATGAAATTTGAAAATATTTTTTCTTTCATTTTATAATACTTTTTTCAGTGACACTAAAGTGACAAAAGTCAGATCTAATAGCATTTATGTCAGTTGCCAGAATGAAGCTTCACTACATGTAAAGTATGTTGACTTATTACTTAAATATAAATTATTTTATTAGCTATTTAAATAATGTATTTATTTAACAATTTCTTTCTCTAACTACCTCTGAATCTAATGGATCCTGGATATGTTCTTTCAGATTTATATGTTGTGTACTGTATTTTCCTAATTCTATATTTTCCATGTACTCTCCATCTGAAAAACAAAATATATTGCAACTTATGATACATTTTTTTTAAAATGTTGAAGATTTTAAGAGAACAATCACAGAAACCATAATGACAGCAATATCTTAATACAGATTAAAATTTGATTATATGTATGTGTGTGCATGTGTGTGTGTGTATGTTAGTCAACAGACATTGATTATGACAATTTATTTCAAATGTTAAAATGTTTTGATGGAATAAAGTACTAATGACGATTAAATCTGATCTACATGTAACTACAAATTAATATTAAACAGACAATTTCTCTGTTAGTAACAGAAACAATTTGTATTTAAAAGCTAGAGTAACAGTGAAATTACATCAAAAATTAATTTTATTTCAGTGTAATTTAAAAGAAAAATGCATGATTTAGTTATATTTAAAAAGTATTACAAAATATACTTACCAAAAGAAAATATTATCACAGAATTGACATTGAAACGATTTCGAAAATTCAGATCTAGGAAAATGCTGCATATTTTTTCCCAGATCATATCCATTGCTCCTGATGATACATCAATATTTACAAGTCTGTCAGAATGCAGAAAGTAGTTTATAAATGGCCGAACACTGTTTTGAAACAAAGTAGCTCGCCTCTGAAATAAAAAGATAATTATTTCATCTTATCTTTCAAGAAAATAATCAAATTTCTATACATAATTAAAATATTTACAAGATGAAGCTAACAAGTATCATAACTAAAATAAGTCGTTTTTTTTCATTATTATTTGTTTAGAATTACTCTGCTGTTAATTAATTTTTTTTATAATTATTAACAAAGAAGAGTATTGAAATATTGGTAAAGCAGTTCAAATTAATTTAGTCAGACAAAAAAAGAATAGATGTTCAGTGGGAAAAAAATGTCTTTGAATATCAATTAAATTCAAATGTTAATATGTAATTTATAAAGATTTCATAAAAATAACAAGATTTTTATCTATATTACTAAAGAAATTATCTGACACAATTATTTGTCTTTAATTCCTATAATCCCTGTGATAAAATCAGAGACAGGTCATTACACACTTTTTATTTTCTTCAAATCTAGTGAAGATTTAATTTGACAAATGACTTTGGCTGCACTTGGGAAAGGATCTGTAAAATGTCAACATTATCTCAAGTGCACTATGTATAAATAGATGTCTGTTACACATCATTTTGTTACATTGATTATCAGCCATACCTTTAGATGTCACTCTGCAAGACACAGACAATTAGCTGGTTGACATTTATTTTTATAATCACAAGAAAAATTTAAAATGATTTTTAATCTACACATAATTAAGTCTTCTTCGAAGAACACTGTGACAAAGTTACGTCCATGTCAACCACATACTCATATAACATACAATCATACAAATGGAAATAAATGGAAATATATATTTTTAGATATAGTAAAAAGCTGTATTGATTATTTATTATTTTCTAACAATATATGAAAATTGCTGAATCTGAGGTTACTAAGAAAATTTGTACGTAACAACAAACTAACAAGAATAGTTCTTTGTCGAGAATATAATCCTTAATGTCTTACCTTTGTTCTTCCATAGTCGGCTTCATCACTTTTCGTTGCTGGCACTGACTGCTGTGTACTTGTACTTTTGTTAAGATCTTTGGTCAATTTCTCAGGAGGGTTGTCAAAATTAATGGCAAATGATACAGGATACTACAAAAAAACAAAAACTGTAGTTAAAAGGAATGACAGGCTTGAAATATATATAATCATCTTTAACATGTCACTTCTTTCTTCCTCTTTTTTTTATTAATCATAAAGAAATGTAGTTATTTTGTGTTAGCCTAAGTATCACAAGAAAGTTATATATATCTTCCCACAGAGAAAAAGCTTTTTATAAAATAAATCATATGAAGCACTGATTGAACATGAACATCCCATTAGACAAAAAGAATTAAAAAAAATATATATATATTATTTGATAAAAATCCTTGATAAAGCTGTAATCAAAATAATTTAACAGTAAGAAATTTAAAAATAAAAAAACTGGGAAGTTAGGAAAACTGTTCAGCTGACCACCTGTAGAATTTGCCAGTCTGTTGTTTTTTTCACTTATTATGTACACACATATTGATCTGGAAAGCTTACTTCATTTTCAAATGACTGCATCTCTTCAATTGGATTTTTCACAAGCTCTGTACTCTGTACTAGAAAACGGAGATTGGGCATCATGTCAATAACATAACATCCAGTAGGATCAGCATCCATTTGTTTTCTGATTTCCATCAAAGCTACATCCAGAGATAACATATTTGGTGTATCCTGAAATTAAATGAAATGTGATAATTAAAAAGCACATTCTTCTTCTTATTATTAATATTATTATTATTAGTGTAACAATAGTACTAGCTGCAGCAGCATAGTTGTACTGACAATAGTAGCAGTATTTGTAGTAGTGGTAGTAGTAATACTAGTAAAAATAACAGTAATTGTAGTCACAAAGCATTAATATTAACAGTAGTAATTGATATTGTTTGTGGGTTGTTTTTTTTTGTTGTTTTTTTTAAATTACTTCTGTCATTGTTATATGTTAGAAATGTTCCCAAACTGATTTTGAATGAATAGCTGGACAAATTTCTAGTTACTATAATATATTTATTATATTTTAAAACTACATTTTCAGTTTAAGACGATTTCAAAAAATAATTTTTGTCACATGAAAACATACTGAAAAATGAAAACATAAAAGTTTTATCTTAGGTGATATTATTATTTCTATAAACATTTGTTTTAAGTGGTAAAGTGGAATTTCATTGACACAGAATTTGTATAATAGAACCAACTCGAAATAATTATTTTTGTTCTCAACAATAGCCATGATATGTTGCTAGCTAGCAGTGATATAAACACTAGCTTAATTCGTTTATAATAAGATTTGGTTCTTCAAAATAAACACTGATTACATGTCAATATTTACTATTATGAACCAAATCTGATTAACTTAATATTTATAAATATTTTAATAATACTTTGTAACATATTAAATATCCTACAAATATAGAATTTCTATTAGAAACAAAAGAAGAAAAAAAAAAAAAAAAAAAAAAAAAGAAGAAAGAATTGTTAGTTTTAAAACATATTCTAATAAAAATACAAACTTTTTTTTTGATTTCTCATTTATTGTCAAAAATAATTAAATAAAATTCTGAAAATGATTATCTGAAATACATTCATACAGACATTCAAACAAACATAAACACAACCTTCTTAGAAAAAAAAAAAAAAAAAAAAAAAAAAAAAAAGAAAGAAAAATAACATCCCAAGAAAACAACTACAACAAAATAGTTCTAATTTATTATAGTCAATTTAATGGCACTAAACATTTGTAAATGCGAAAACTTAGCTATTTGTTTCCAAGTCAAAAGTTAATAGGATTAATCAAATTAGGAATATTAACCCATTTTCCTGGCTTATAATGGAGGTACATAATGTTATAGTGTTTGCAATTGGAAATTCATTAGTTATTTTTAGAAACAGAACATACAGCTAAAAGTGCTTTTTCTTCGAATTAAACTGTAAATATTTCTTATCTAAAATAGTTTTCCATAAGATTTTATTTAATAATAACATAAAATTAAACAACAAACTCTTCCAATTTTCAGTTCAATAAGTGTTAACAAAAAACATAGGCATACGTAATAAACTATCATTTTAATTTAGCATTGTCTTGGGTATCATTTTCAAACCATTTCCCTAAAACATGATTTTGAAATTTATTTGGTTACAAATGTATGAACCAAAATGACCTGTTCTCCAATAATCACATTATCTAATACATGTATGTTTAGCTATTCCATGTATCACTGCAGTATTATACATTTCACTGCAGCTTCATTATTTATAAACTTTAATTCCTGCAGTGATGTCACACAGTATATAATATGTGACCTGAGTCCAAGTGGATCATATTACTTTAGGTTGGCCAGATAAACTGCTTTTGAAAACTCTGTCCTCTGTCACAACCACCAGTCCTTCTTTTTGTGGACTCTTGTTCCAGCAGGTGTAAAAATTAACATTAATTTCTTTCAGTTCTTTATTTTTACTGTTTTAATGTATGTATCATAAAATTAATACATACAGTGCCTTTATTTTTTCTAAATGAAATTTTTGAAAAATCACTAAATAACTCTTATGAACCTTTGATATTTGATAAATCAACAACTCTAAGCATATTTTATGTTTCGACTCGTCATTAAACATTTTAATTTAAAAATAAGTATTACAGAAACTGTTAAAAAATGTCCTTATTTTTGGAAATGGCCACTCTAACTCCCCTAACAATTTTAACAAACTTTACAACAATGTGGCAATAACATTTCCTCATACGTAATTTTTAATATAGTGATATTTAAATGCATAAAATTCACGCTAAAGAAAACATGTAATGTTTACAATTTTCCTAATCCTGAACTCATTAATTTGACATTCTACAATATCAGAAGCAAACCCAGATGGGTTTTGTGTCCATGACAACAACATTTCTCCTTTTAGAGAAAACCTGATAACATACCCAAGAGTTTCGATTGGAAGAATAAAGAGGAAGAATAAAGGAGGCTTGATCCGGGAAGTTACAATGTGTCACTAACAATAACATGATCTCAACTGAACTCCTGGAATAATTACATTTATGATATTCTGTTTTATTATTATTAAAGAAATGTAATTTATTTCCAACACATTTTATTTATACCTGGACATACGTGGTTTATAACATTCAGATAATAAGAAAAGAAACCCTAAACCCACTGCTACTATCATGAGGCCTTCCATTCCAAATAGCAGCTAGGGATCTTTAATTTATAACATAGGATGTCAGCAACTCATACTTGCTGAAAAAAATAAAAAATAAAATAAAAACAGCTCTATCGGTCCAGCTAGAAAGAGTGATGCAACAATCCACTTCACCTTAAATTTACTTTCTACCATTTAGCTACATCTTGTATGGTTTGATGTTGATATACAGTCAAAGCTTAATAAAATGTATTTTATTACAAACACAAACTGTCTGTTTAACCCATTAACTCATTAATCAAGTCACACTGTTGTGAATTTTAGTCCCAAATGCCCGATTTAAAAAAATTTATATGAATGTAAGAATGGAATTAGACTCCAGGGATCAGGCATTTTAGCCCAACACCTTTTAACTGGATTATGTTTAAAAATACTGAATCTAATGATTAATCTCATTATTTTAATCATAAAATAGATTGTTTGGCCAGTATTACTATTATCATTTCAAATAGTAATAAATACAAAGTAAAACAACAATAACAAATATATATTTAAAAAAAAAAAAAAATATAATAATAATAAATATAAATAAAAATAAATAATAAACTAAATAAGCTTATTCGAGGCATGTAATTAATAAATTTATCATAAAAGCTGGATTAGAGACTATTATTAAAAAGAGCTGTCTATATCTCCTTTATTTTCAGTTACCACAGAATGGTTTACATAAATTAGTATATATAACTGGATCTGAACATATAAACTTATTTTTTTGAATCATTTAGTTAGCTGTCAGAGAAAGCCCACAGCAAGTATCAGAAATGTGTAACTATGCCTCTATTGATTTTCGTGCTGTTACTGGTTGTCCAATGGATTTTTCACAAAAAAGAGATTATTCATCTGACACTGCACATTCTAAAATAATGAAAAGTGATGAAAAAAGGATTTCTTGCTGGATGTTTTCTTTTACTGTAGCTGACATTTATGTAAAGTGTTGATATTTTTATGCTATCAGGCTTCAACACCCAAGCAAAATGAACTGAAAGTTGTTGTTTTTATCACGCTGCATCACTGCTTCTAAACCAGAATTGTTGCTGCTGCTGCTGTAATAGTGTCACTTGTTTATGTAATGTAGATGATGTGTGAACTTAAATCATTAAAAGGTAACTGCCATATCACTGGAAACACAACAGCATTTTAATGAATAGCAGGCATACCAACTAACTGTATAAAATAACTTAAAATAATTATTATGAATCAGTTTTAATGACTGTTCTTAATATGCATTAACATTTTATAACAATGAAAGACCACACAAGTATCTTAAATGTCATGGTTATTTTCTTGAAATATTTTTTTTTATCTACCAGAAAATATAAATTTTTATTTTCACCAGACTTAAAATGAAGTTACTGTATTTTAAACCAACAAATGCAATTTAATTAAGCATATTATAATAAGTATGGCATTTTGTTTGAAATAGTCCAGGCAGCATTTCTTATTTATTAATATTTTATTTTCAATTCAGTTTTAGAATTTAGAAAATGGTATAAAGATCACTCTAGATTAAAAATAAAAATATTAAAATTTGTAAAAAATAACACTTAATGCAAAACTGCAGCAATTTTAGTTCCAACATAAAACAAATAAACAAAAATAGCATTCCAGTAGAAGAAAACAAATTTTGTTCTCTTTGAATCCATTTTATATTATAATTTATTTAACTTAAGGAATTTATTGACTTAACTTGTTAAGTGCATTCTAGGTTATAACAAATAATAACAACAGCAACTTACAGCACATAATTTTTAGTTACTTAAGACCGGAAGAATTTTCATCCTTTAAATGTCCTGTGTAATTTGTTACTGGTTGAACTTCACCTGACAAACTGAATTTCTCCAGTGAAAAGAAAATGCTGGTCTTAATGGGTTCACTTTCATAGCAGATTTTGGAGAAAAGAGAAAAGGAAACAAAAATCAGTACCAGTGTGAAAATAAGTAGAAGAAGACATAAGAAAAAAAAAAAAAAAAGGAATTAAACAGTTTTTTGAGAAAATAAATATTTTTGACTGACAAATCTCCTCTCTATCTTATAGTATGTGAAGATTAACCTCATTAATTTAATTTTTCTGCATTATTCAGTCACATGCTACAACTAAGGAAGCTATTTAATTCCATTAACTAACAAATAATTGAATAAATAATTAAAATATCTTTTTTAATGATACAAAACAAGAAATAAATGCTGGGGTATACGTTCTTTAGCAACATGAGATTATGTGTGTGTCTTCCCATAGAAATAACAGATCCTCTGAAAAACCAGAAACAGTGTAGTGATTGGGCCAGGAAAGTGATCACAGGTAAATACAGTCAACGATTTAATAACAAAAAAATAAAAAATAAGCCAGTTATTTTATAGGTAAAGATGAAAATAAGTTGGACAGAAAAAAAAACCAGCCCAGTCATGTAATTACTAAGTTGAGGTAGCTGGTTATGTCTGTATGGAGAAGTTAATAACTGGTGTTGTAATAACTGCTGTCTATAATTAGATGTTTAAACAGGAATCCATTCCTAATATATACCTTCATGATCTTCCGCACTGTAGCTTTTGTTGTATCTTATTAACTGTTGCATCATCATATCAATAATACACAAAGAAGCCTAACCTATTGTTTATCTGATTATAGCTGAATTTTATTCTGAAAACATACATTATATTGTGAAGTAATGATAGTTTTTTTTATCATTACAAATATAGGCCATATGTCTTTCTGCAAAGTGATTCCAAAGAAAAAATACTTTATTTCAAACATATTTATAAATAAATAATCATCCAGATACTATCAACAAGCATACATACAAACATTTGTGTGTGTGTGTGTGTGTGTGTGTGTGTGTGTGTGGTTCTGTGGTTGTAGCTATGAAATAGTTTATGTATGTGCATGTTGTGTGCAATTCATCTGCTATGGTATAACAAAGTCAAATAAAAAATAATCAGGTTCTGAATCTATTTAATAATTATGCCTTATAATAACGGTTTCTGTTACAATCTAAAACAAGCAATACCAAAATAAAATTAAAGAAATATAAAAAAATATATATTTTTAAATATGTGTTTTTTAATTCATATAGCATTAATACAGGACATTACCAAATAAAAATAAATTTCCAACTTCTATAACGAATTTATAAGAGAGTAACTTTATATGTTTTAACCCAATTTTTGTGTAAAAATCACTATTACCAAATGTTTAAAAATGAAAACTGTTTCTTCAGACAAAATGTACTTTATCCCTAGATCATGAGTTACATTTAATTAATGAGAACTGATTAGAGATTTTGCAATTAGGTGAAACCAACTAATGGACTTTCTACATGTAATTTTACTTTAAAAGCTAAAAAAAAAAAAAAAAAAAAAAATATAAATCTAAAAACAAATTATTTTATTTCTTTTAATTAAGCTTTTAAGCACTGTTTTATAATTATATCCCTTTTTCATTCAAATTTCACTTTTCACACATGAGGCTGATATATGTGTTTTAAGATTATTGTTATATTAAAAAACTTAAATAAAATTTGAAGGGTATAATATGAAAACTGACTGATAAAATAGAATACTTTTAATATATACATGAATAACTTTATTTTATTGACTGAATCATACACACACCCACACACACATACACGTGTATATATGTATGTATGTATGTTTGTATATATTTTATTTTCCACGTTTCATACATAGTAACCTGACTGTAAAATCTGTAATGAACTGTAGTTGAAAATTAAACGTTTCAAAATAAAAATGCTAAACATATTATCTTCAAGTAAACACAGTGAAGCAGATATGTGCAACCATGGTAACAAAAACCATCATTTCCATTTTGGTATAACAATCTGAGTATTAAGTGGAAATCATTGATTTGTGAGTTATATATTGTAATACAAATCGGTGTAATTATATCAGTTATAAAAGTCATAGAAATCCATCTTCAGAACCAGCATTTATTATTAAACTATGCAAAACCAAGGATATTTTAGTTGTTGTTTTTTCTACAAAACAACACTTTGTTATTTATTTACTTGCATATGTAAAGGCTTTGTTTTTCTTATGTAATCCCTATTACAAAAAGTAATCAATTTTATGATTTACTGGCATAAACAGTATTGTTTTCTATAGTCTTGTTTACCAATTTTTCATCTACATTAATATTCCATTATATGGCAGGTGTCAGGATCAGAGATTATATAAAATAGTAAATTGCAGATAATTCAGTCAATAAAAGAAAATAATAATATACAACTGTTTATTTCCTAGATGAAGGAAACAAAATATCTATGAATATATGATGCAAGTCTTTTGTATAAATAACTGAAAATATCAAACTGTATTAGTTTTGACATGTAAGTTTGGAAATTTTCATTTACTTTTTCTCTACAATCTTCACCTCAAGCTTCTGTATGTATCCAAGGAATAATCAAAACTTCTTTTGATTGCTTACATGACGACTGCTTAAGGAACCTAAGGCTTCATTTAAAATCCATAATCTGAGGTCACCAAATATCAATGCTGCCCTGAGGTAATACATTTTAAACAGGTCTTTAAGTTTTAGTCAGCAGGATATACAGAATTTTCTTTTTCCTTAATATTTTCATTTATTTATATTACTTAAAAGGTGGTACTGAATTATTATTATTATTATTATTATTTTTGTTTTTGTTTTTGTTTTTCCTTAATCAGTTATTATATATATATTAATATGTTTATATACGCTAAAAATTAAAAATTGATACCAATGTATGTGTGTGTTTCAGTATGTGTATATTGATATATATTGATATATAAAGAACAACAAGTTCTCAACAAATTGTGAAAATGGACAAAATATTTTAGAATTTTGACCTGAAACCCTTCATTCAAAGTTTCTGAAACTTTGTATATTTGTTTTCTTTGAACTGAAGTACTTACATTTGATACATTTGACAACTTCTCACTTCTGGCTATAAAAAAGGAATATTTATTGATTCTGGTAATCATCCTTATCTTATGTGCACACAGAAGTCTATTGCCTATGAGGTGATTAGCAGTCATTCCAAAAATTATTTGTACTGAAATGTGCAGACTTAAGATTTTTCTGTATGCATCATACAAGTAATATTTGGATTTACAAAGCAAAAGGAGTAAAGATTTAGCCTAAACCCCAATTACTGTCTGCAGCCATAATTTCTGCCACAAAAAACAAACATTTCCTGATAACTTGCATTTTTTTGGCATTCATTTTATCTTCATTTTGTGACCTTATCAACATCATTCTTGACAAAAAAAAAAAAAAAAAAAAAAAAAAAAATTTACTATTAATTTAAACAATAAAAAACGAAAAATGAAGTTATACAGTAATCTTCAGCATATAAAATGTATTTTTTTTTTTTTATTATTCCCTGTCATTAATTATAATGTAACATTACGGAATTTCTTTTTACATAACTATGAAAAAAGACCATTCTGAGTTTTGCCACTGTTGCATGAACCTTTCTAAGAGAGACCCTGCAAGTTCACTTACACTTAGAAATTATACATCATTGCAGATAGTCATAATATAAATGACATTAGTAATTTTTATGTGTCTGTCTGTAATAGCTGTTTTGAAAAAAATAACCTCTTCTCTCTCAGGCCCATTTAATAACAGACATGAACAAAAAAGTCTTATTAAGCACTGTTTCTAAGTGGTAACAATATACAGTGTTTAGACATTTCCTATTAATGTCATCACCACCATTTGACTACTACTGCAACAGCTTCAAATGCAACATCTACTAATACGTTTCTGTTATTCAAGGCTAGTACTAAACAAGTTATGTAGTTCTTTAATAGTTGTTTGCATATTTGTTATAATAAAATAAATCAGAAGGAATTCCTGTGTTAAAGATAAAGCTGCTGATATATCACAAATAAACATGTCTAACGTACATCACACATTTAATCAATAGATTTCTGAAGACAGTTTTTATTGGTGAATATCAAGGTATTATCTAGAACATTTACTACTGCTATTTTAGATTAATGTTTGCTGACATGCTCTTTTTTAAATGATACTAACACGTATTTTTCATTAAAGTTATTCAATAGATCAATGGTATGATTTCTGACATTAACAATGGGTATATAAATAGACTTCATCTTTAAGCATCTTTGTGATATCAGGTAATATAATCTTATTACAAAAAAAAAAAAAAAAAAAATATATATATATATATTAATTTCAAAATGACTTTTTCCATACAGATCTGAATTTAAACATTTTAACATTATTTTATAAACTGTTTTCAACAAATTCTACACTTTGAATATAAATAAATTACCTGCCACATTTAATAGCTTGACAACAATCAGATCAGAATCATTAATTTCAAAATTACTTTTTCCATGCATCAGACATGCATTTAAACATTTTATCATTATTTTATAAACTGTTTACAAAATATTCTACATGTGTGACTTGTAATCTGAATATATGCATGTGCCATGTTAAGACAATTAATGTCTTTGTGCCAAATAAACTGGAGATTAGTAAATATATGGTTAAAGCTTTTAAACAATATCCAACATTTTTATAACATTATTTTGGAAATTTTATTATATTATAATTCCATTTGCAAAGACTTTTATGTCAATTAAAATGTGAAACATGAAATTCAGGAATTAAAAAATAATTAATAATGGCTCTTTTTGAAATAAATAATTACTTGCTCTAGCAACTGTTTTACAACTAGCATTCATTCACTTCATCATAATAATCCTTGGATATTAAACCATAATTAGGATGATTATCATTTTCAAGCAAATAATTTGTTACATTTACATACCCTTCAGCCACAAATGTTGAAATTACAGTGACAAAGATATTTCTGGTTGAATTTTTCTGTGAAAACAAATTAATCTTGCACAAATGTCTGACAGTAATCAGCATGTGTCCAACATTACAGGGAATGAATCATTGCAGATAACCAATTAATCTTTCATGTTAAAGTGTACTTCAGAATATGCAACTGCAGAATATTGTTAGTTATCCATAGATTTGTGAGATTCCACACAAAGGTCAAATTAACTGTGTGCACTAATGTCAACAGAGAACATTTCCTTTCCTTGTTATTGTTACTTACAAAGATTATATTCATGAATTACTGCACTAAAAACACAGCCATGAGCATGTGTTGCTCTTAATATTATCACAAGAAATGATATTTCACATTTTGGCAGATATAAAATCTAAGTTACTTGTACAAAAGTTAAATTTATTATTGGCTTCTTCTAAAATGATAATACTGATTATGAAATGAGGGTAGTTTAATTGATTATGGTTTCTATGAACTGTTCAGTAAGAACTATCATGATTAAAGTATAAAGTTTTAATGAATAACTGATGGAGGATTAATATGAGCTGTTTTTGGATTGAATAAAGTAATTTCTAGTGCAGCTGATTTTACAAAATAAAGATTAATGTTGACAAAGAATACCTATATTCTTTTTAATTTATTAAATGATCAATTTTTTAATATTCTTTTTGCTTTAAATACAATAAATTGAATGATAAAATAAATAAATAAATAAATAAATAATTATAATAATAATAATAATTATAATAGTAATAAATAAAAATTAAAAAAAAAAAAAATACACAATCTCTTCCACTGATTTGTTTAAATTTCTGTCAAGTGAAATAAATTATTACTTTTTAAAAAAAATAATTGTTGTGAAATTTTTCTGCACATCAAACAAATTCTTCAATATATTTTCCTTGAAATCTGTTCATTTAACAAAATTATCTTGAGGGCTTTGTTTAACCGATCAGTCAATGTCTTATCAGCTATTCCACAGAGACCATATCTGCTCTCTAATGAAAATGTTTGAGCCAGCATATAGAATTCATGTTATCTACAGAAATCATATATTGATCTACAGAAACTGTATATTGTCTACAGAGATTTTCTTATTGTTTACATAGCCATTTTTTTTAGATATATCAACCATATGTTTTCTAAACAAAACAAAAAAAACCCATTCATGCATGAAATCCAGATCACATAAATTTACTTTTATTTTCACATAAATTAATTTATGATTGTTTTTCATCTATTTGTTCTTTTTTCAATCTTTTACATTTTTATTCTTTTTCTCTTTTCACTATCAATTTTGCAGCTCTTTTGTTTTTCTTTGCTTTTCATTATTATTATTATTATTATTTTTTAAAACTTTTATTATTTTTTTATTATTATTTTGTAAATGGGTTTCCTATCTTAAGAACCTCAAATTATTTAATTTTCATTTGTAAAAACTTTAGAAAGACTGAACAGATGTTGTTGATGAAGTTTAATTTATTTTTTTCACCCTCCACATCTCAAACTAAATTTTCTAATAAAGGATGTTGATTCTGTGGCCAAAACCTTGAGGAACACAAATTTGTAGAATTAACTGCAATCATCCACTGTGTTTCAGGAGCACTGTCTGTAACCATTTATGAGTAACCAAAAATAATCAATAGTCAAGCCTCTCTGAATAACCTTGTAGCAACTAATAAAACAGTGATAAGTATCAGAATAGGTCTGAACATACATTCTATTGTCATCTTGTCAACAACTCAATAAGAATGTCAAACTGTATAACAGAGATATAACAAGATTTTGAATGTTACATTTTTGCATTAAAATATGCATGTCTTATTATTCATGTTTTTATGTGATGTGTTTAATATAAAAATCAATAAAATTTATAATAATTAAAGTAAGCCTGCTTTGTCCCCAGTGTGACCCTTGCATAAGTGTTTATGGAGATGATTGCAGTAAATATTATATTAAATGCAGTATGTCTGGATGAAATTCTATATTTATCTAAACAAGCTACTTATAATAATTTGTATATTTTAGGAAACTGGTTTACTTTATTAAAGCTATAAGAAGATGTGCAGTTTTAACATTTGTTTATTGTAATATAAACTATCGTTCACTTCTACCACTCTTTTCCTTTCTTTTTTTCTTTTTATTTTGTGTCAAAATGTTTTTTCTTTTCTTCTTTTTATTTTAAACAAAACCCCAATGACAGACTTTAACGAGAAAACAAGTGTTATGTTTACCTGTAATGGCTAAACGTAAATACTGATCAACTGCTAATAAAGAATGTACTTAAAACATTCAGTTACAGCTCAGCTGTCTGATGTTGTATTTCTGCTTCTAATCACACATGTACTTCAGAGTTAAGTAACATTAAATTTAACCGGTGATAAACATTTTTTTTAACTGACATGTTAATGCAAGCTTCTGCTTTTATTATTATCTGTTGTCAATTGAGTCTTCCTTTGAAAAGAATTTTAGCATCAAGGTAGTTAACGGTTTTATAAATTTTGTTTTTTTGTTTTTTAAATGTATGAAAATAAAAATAAAAATAAATTGATTACAGCTGACAGGCAATAAACTGACACTATTTACAAATACAATTTTTGTTTGTTAAATAAATAACTAGCTTTAAAACAAATCAATATTTGTAATTTGTTTTTAAAATTTATTTTTTGTGTTTATATTTCATATATTAAAATGAAAGACCAGAAAAGTAATATGCATGATTGATATTTTATAATATGTTTTGCTAAACTAAAAAAAGGAAATTTTTTTTTTTAATTTTTACATTTTTTACATTTTTTTTTTAAAAAGGCTTTCAATTTTTAAGTTTTGGAAGTTAAAAGATGTACATTTTTTTTAAAGTAAATCTTACTAGATGTTTTGAATATTTATATAAAAAAATATGATTAAAATTAATCATTTAATTGTAATTTAAAAAGTTATTTGAAATTCATGTTTTGGCAAATATTAAGATGATGACAAGTATATCAATATAATTAGAAGATAAATGAAGTTTACAGTGAATTAAAATTAGGTTATGTGACCTCATTAAACACTGTGTAATGACATCAAACAGAGAATCACCTTTATCTAAATCCTTTGTATGTGTTTCTGTATTTGGGGTATCTTAATAATATAAAAACTAAAGTAATGTTTATTAATATTTTAGAGCAACCATGCATAAATGCATTTTTCGTCATTGATATTTAAAATTTAAAGCTGTGTATGGTTTATCTTTAGATTGTTTAAGAGACACATTTATTTTTTTCTGATCAACTGCAATGGCTTCATTCTGATTATTCACTTGTTCGTTAACAATCTTGCACACCATATAGTGGTACTAGTAATAACCAGTGATAATTAATACTTGCTAATGATTACAATTACTGCTGCCAAAGTAACCACAGTTATTAATTATCACTAGTAATGGTCATTCACTGTTGATTCAAATTTATAAGGTAATAACACACGCTATCCATAGAGGGATAATTAGCTGAATATGATGGGATTGTTTTTTTCTTTCTTTTTTTTAACATTATTGATTGTATACAGTCTAGTTATTATAACAAAAGTTTTCAAAGAAATCTGATTAATGAATAATACTTTACAAAATCTTTAATTTGTTCTGAATGGGAATCATTTGAAGAAAAGAAACCTGTGTATGTGTCAGATATAGCAGACATGAAAATACAGCTACTGATATAAACATTAGCACAGTCATTAACCTTGAATTTAACACTAACATTGTTCTCATTAATTCAGCTTATATAAAGTTCAAGCAGCTGGCAATGTTTTTAACAGTAATATTGATAAATGCTTCTGTTATATTACAAACCATTTCTTATCAGATTTACCAACTGCTTTAAATAAATATATGCATATATATTCAGCAGACACAAAATAATAAATAAATAATAGTAATAAATTATAATATTAATAATAGTAGTAATAATAACAACAACAATAATAATAATAACAGTAATATTATTATTTTTTAAAATGTTGCTTATCAATCTGCATAGTTGTATTTGAGCTTACTTTAATATGGTCAGCAATCTTTGTGACAGAATCCAAGGAACCTGAAATTTCCATTTTCTTTGCTAACACTCCCAACATGGTTCGATCAATGTTGATTAGTTTAAATCCAAAAGCTTCAATTAGATCACTCATAAGTTTTCCTTTCTTTGAACCAGGTCCACCTAAAAGCAAATAAATTGAGAAAAAAAAATAATGCAAATACTATAATTTCTTTTTTTCAACTTTTGTTAAAACGAAATTTCATAAACAGACCTACATAGAGTTTTCTGCACAGGAAACCAAATGTTTAATTTCATTTATTACACTACAAAATTCTGAACTACAAAGTGGTGTTAAGATTAATATTAATAAAATGGTTTGCTTTTAATATTTTCTTATGAGCTCAGTATGTGAATTTTACTGAATTAACCAAAGTATCTGCCCATCCAGCATATACTAAAAAAAAAATAACACCAAACATAACATAACTGAAATATATACAGTTTTGTTCAAAACAATATTGCCTTCTTGTATAAATCATGTGTTAAATTTATTCTGATGAAAAATATGCGTCTTTGTGTATGCTTCATTGTATTTCAAATTTACACAACACTAAGATTGGATCTGTTATGTTATAATCATTTTGTTAAAATTAGTCTCCTTTGCCATCATTTTATACTGCTCAGTGTTCTCCCAGAATGAAATAATTATTCATTGACTAAATCTACTGTGCATTATTGAATAGATCAGTAATTGATCAGAGATATTGTTATAATTAAAAACAAAAATCTTTTGCCTACTCTTTATTCAGAAAAATCAATCTCAGTGATAGGTGTGTTGATGCACAGACAGTGAGGTGGAACAAACAGGTAAATGCATGCAATCAAAATACTTTTTTTTATTATTGATTAATTGTCAAGTCAGTGAATAGAATCTTTATATTAGATTACAAGATGAAGTGGACATTTTAAATAATAGCTGGCTAATTAAATGCAAATTTAAGTATTATTATGGATTTCTTTTTTCTTCTTTTTTATATTGTTGTTTTTTTGGCGGGTGTGGGCTAACATTTAATCCCAGGAGAATACATGAGAGATCATTTTGAAAAAGAATCTTAATCTGCCATGATAAAGGATAAATTAGTAATGTATTTTTTAAATGTTGGTTTTTCCACAAAGAAAGAAAATAAACTATATATGTGAAGTAGACTATAAGCACCTAGGCTTTGGTATTTTGAACTCTCTTAGAACTATTTTAGCTGAGCTGTGGATCATAAGGATTTCCTTTAAGGATACGGACTACCAGATCTGAAACAATAATGTTTTTCCCCAGTATTTTATTTAATGATTTACTATGTTCTAAAGTCTAGAACTTGAATTTTGGTAAAATTATAAAATTGCAAAATAATTGATGAGTCCATCATAATGCCATTTAAGAATTCAAATATCCTAAACATTATAATAATATAACAAGGTTATTATTATTCTGATAGTGTTCAGTCACAATTTTTGTTTTATTCATTGTCTCATAGCCTTTACATTATTAAACATAAAATATACACGTTTGGTATTTTTCATCAAAAGTGTCAGAAAAGAAAGCCAGCATAACTATTCAGTATCTTAGGAACAGATTCCTTTTTTTCATGCATTATCTAAAACAAGCAACAACATTCTCTTCTGCCATTTTTGTTATTTTGCTGGATAAAGAATTTATTTGTTCCAAGAATGACTAATCATTCAGTCACTGCTGCATAAGCTCTTAGAGGTGATGGAAGTAAACATCTTGTTATCTTTTATAATTTAATTTGTCCTGATAATGAAGTTTTAAAATATACCAAAAGATTTTAGTTCAGTGAATTAGTTGGTTGGAATAACTGATCTTCTGTGATAACTCTTGATAAATAACAGACCACTCTATCAAGGAACAGTGTGTTAATCTGGCCACCTCTTTATTTCTTACTCCTGATAATCATTTTTCTTCAACTGGTTTCTGCCAAGATAAATTAGATTTCAAAGACAGCTGCCACATAACAATACCAGTCTTAGTATTAGGCAACATTTCCTGGTTTGCTTCTTATGATTGGACTTTAATTCACATTCATCAAAGATTTGTAAAATGCCTGGTGCTTAAAAATTAAAGTCTCATTTGCAAAATGGAAAAAAATTGCATATAAATTAATCGATGCCGAAATGAACTTACCAAATACAAAAATGACAACAGGGGTTGAATCCAAAATTTTTACATCGCTACCAATGCGAACGCTGATTTTCTTTTTCCTGTGGGCTGCTTCGTTTCCAGACTTCTTGGAATTTCTCCTGGAACTTCCACCGCAACCCATCGAAAGAAACGTCAGTAAAAGTTACCAATAAACAAAACATATGTCATTAAAATCTACATAACTGTATCCTTTACGAACCACTATTGAGCGTCCTGTACCCACTCGTCGAGGCATGCATCATCATGAACATGTTCTTCTACGACCTGCTCTGATTTAGCCCTCGCTGCCAACCACTTTGTTTTTGTCTCTCGGAACAGCCAAAATCAATATTCGACACAGTTCAAAAGTTTCTATTTCTAGTACAGTTGTTAGAATATTTCCAAAATTTCCAATTATTAAGTTTAATTATGTAAGTCCATAGCATGCTTCGCATCCCATTCCACGATTTACGTCCGCCGTGGTTTCAATCACGGAGCTGTCAATCTCAGAAGTATCAAAATATTGTCATTACATTCGGTACATTTCGTAGTTTGGAGGTTTTCCCGCAATCGGAATATTTCGTTCTATTTCACATTCGGGTTCGTTCCCGAATGATCCATGAAATTGTTCGGAATATTTCGTTTATTTCCGCAAATCTATAGCGTAGGCATTTGTCGAATAAAAAACATTTGAACCGTTACATATCGAAAAAATGTATCCATCATAGTAAATGGCGATAGCGCAACATTATTATGTTACTGTGAACAAAACATCTCAAATAAAAAAAAGATATATATATATTTTGACTAAATAAATAGGCTGTAAATTAGAAATGCACACACTTGAAAGCCCAAACCATTTTATTTCATATCACAAGTTGAAAATATAATAATAATTAATACATAATGTACTACCAATCTATAAATAATATCCTCAGGTAACAGCAATTTCACATCCGAAAATTGTTTTTAAAAATCACAACACAACATCATAGAAAATATTGGAAATGATAATTGAATTAACAGAATAAAATTATGTCTGTTTTTAACATCAAATTTCAGAGATAATGTTGTACAGATGGCCTAAATATATTTTATACATTTCCACTAACTATATTATTTGTTCACGTACTTGTAGTTGCTAATAAGAAAGTATCACAATAAACATATTCTTTTTTCTATCAATAGTAATATTTAACCAGGATTGCAAATAAAATGATTCACCTCATTTCATTACTTATTTGCAGAAGAAGGATAAAAAAACAAAACAAAACAGAAATCATTTTTTGTGCAAATATGTTGGTATTATGAAAAATAATCAGTAAACTCAGACATTGTTACATGCAATTTTGCCTAAATTGATGTGTATGTTGGTTCCAATTGATAAAGAATGGATAATTTAATTGTAATGAAAAATTGAAAAAAAAAAACATAATCAAAGAAAAAAAATGATAATACTTTGTAATTACGTGTACCAAACATTATTATTTTAATATGCATATGAATATATAAAAATATATCACTGCAATAATATCGATAAATGGCAATAGTGCAACATTATTATGTTAATGTGAACAAAACATCTCAAATAAAAAAAAAAAAGCTATATATATATTAAGTTGACTAAATAAATAGGCTGTAAAAGACAAAATATTTGATACACTCTTAAAATATCTAATAATCTAGAACTGGGAATAATTATTTTTTATTATTACTTTCCATTACAATCAAACTAACCGTGACAAATACTGGAATGCAAAAATATTTCCATTTATGAATGTCTGTGTATACTTCTGTCGTTGTTACTTAGGATGTTAACTTTCAGGCTTCATGTCGTAACTTCTTTGGAAGCTCCAACAATCCATGAAATTTCAAATTTAAAAAAAAGTTCTTAATACAAGGCATTATCAACTGAAAAATATCCATCACTGAGGTAAACATTTATGTCAAAATAGAATACAAAATGAACTAACAAAATGTAAAAATTGGTTTTATATTTTTAGCTGAAAATGGAAAAAAAAGAAAAAAAAAAGAAAGAAAAACAATTTATTCAGTAGATATTTGTAAGTTATGAAGAGTATTACTGTAACTATGAAACAGGTATGTTTATTTCAGTTACATCAAAAAAAAAAGAAGAAGTAATTTACTAATTTTTGTATAGTTAAAAATGTCAAAAATACCATTTTCATAAATCCTTTTTTACCTTTTAATAAAAATTATTCAAATATTATTTTGATAAATAATATCCAGAAGGTATAATTTTGCTACAAAGAGAAAAATATTATTTATAAACTAACATAATGTGAAACAGTAGGTAATACAGTTGCATGCAAACCAAGGGCCAGAAACATTATTTTCTAAACAATATAAATTATTTCACAACCATATGAATCAATGATTGAATATTACATAGCTTATTCTAATTATAACCTTGGTTATTTAACAATATTTAACAGTTATATCTGTATAATTTACTAGTTCAGTGTTATTCAAGACCAGTCTTTTTTATTTTTTAAAACCTAAATAATTCATGCACAACTGAGTATAAAATGTGTTTGTATGAATTACCTGAAAGAAAATGTTTATAATAATATTTATTAATATTATTATTATAACAAAATTTAAAAAAAATCACAGAACATTCCAATGTACACAAAAATCACATTTTTACAATAATTCAACATAATGAAATGCAAGTATATAAGGGAATGGTTTTTCACACCAAATCTACTCAAGCATTATTATAAAAATAATATTAAATTCATTTAATAAGAATTTTTTAGGACTGCTGTAACCCCTAAAACAAAATCACATCACAATATCTACAAACTAGAAATTTGTTAAATAATATGTGCTATTGTTTTTGTAATAAATCCAGAGATAAGAGCTGCACTGTTTGTAAATTTTATAAAAAAAAATCTTCATAAAAATATATGTAAATAATAATCTTAATTTCAAAATAGAAATCATTAGCTGTCACTATTAATATGATGTAACAGTTCACTTATTTCTAATTTAAACTGTACCTTTTGTGATACAAATAAATCATTAAAAAAAAATTATTCATTTTTCCAAATTGTAATTTTACTTAGTTTGAGCAATGTACTAATTAATTACAAATGATAATAATAGAATAGTACTGTTACAATCTGTACACCATATTTTACTCCTTTATAATCACCTATATAATCACCTGTAGGGCATACTGATAGCCATAGTCCTTCTGCCAGTGTTAGACGATATCAGAGAATGACATCATGACTTCAGAAAAAATGAGGTGCCTAGATGTTTATAACTGTACTCTTTCATTGTCTGTGTATAATTTGCTGTGTATCAAACAAGCTATCCCATACTTGAACTTAAATTTCTGTTAACTGTTACTTAGATTTCACGAAAAAGATTTTAAATGTTAAATCCAAATAAAAAATAAAAAGAATGAAAAATGCTGCCAAATCCTGTGACCATAATGTTTTTCAGACTACCTGGAATTTTGATCACTGAATTTTCTTATATACAATTTAGTTACTATGCTTACCATAATAAATTGCATTAAATTTCCACAAAATATTCAGTTACATTCGGTTACATCAAGCTATAAAGATTAAACCATATCATTATTATAAAGGAAATGGTCATCACATTTCAATTATAGCTTAAGAAATTATTAAATCTTTAAAAATTGATTTCTAAATCTACCATAATACAATATATTTTGCATGGTGCAACCTTTTTACATTCTGATTGAAAATTAAATATATATCTGCTAAAATTAATTCTAAGTTTTTTTTTCAAGATATCAGACTTTTAATAATAATAATGATATTTTTTTAAAAATGAACTGTTAGTATCTGCAACCCCTTGTAACCAAATTCATTTCATGTGAACTATATCCAAAATATATTAAATATAAAATTGATATCTGGCTGAATATTGATGTCTGGAAAATTGCAGTAAAACAAAAATGTGCCAGCTGTAAAACAAAGGATTTGTGTAACTATAAATCCTATCCTGTTCATACACCAAACAAAATTTAAAGATTATATCATAAAATATTTTTTCTTCAAAGGTTAACAAAACATATATTATAAAGTTTATTTATGATGAGTACTAATGTTGCATTCAAAACATTACTGTTGGCCTAGAGCATATGTTAACAATTCAAGATTTTATAAAATCCAAATTAAATTAAAATACTATATTATCTTTCTCTGCTAAAACTGAAAAATATAATAATAAAATTAATTCTAACATAGATTCCTGCTTTAAGCAGGAAAAGTTTCATTTTTCCTAATTTATCACTGTATTTTTAAGCACCTAGAAATGCTTTCAGTGAATGAGTGGTTAACTAGTGATCAGTTCAGAGAATGCTTCATCATATACAGTCTATTCTCAGTAAAGTTTTAATATTAGTCTAAATATTACAGACAAAAGGAATTATTAATATATTAAAATAATTTAATTAAGATCAAGTAAAATAATATTAGTTAACAAAAATACCCATGCGATAATGTTAATACTAAAATTATTTCAGTGGATTATATGTAGATTAGTTACATAAAATTATAAAATATAAGAATACTGAATAAGAACACTAAAATATCTTATATTCAGATTCACAGCTTATAATGATACAATCTTGTCTTAAGAAAATAAAAATAAATATGAATCTCTGTTATGTCTCCTCAATTGGAGAAATTGCCTCCCTTAAAACATTTAAATCTTAAAACATATTTGGTGGTTCAAACATAAATTATTTCTTAATATTTCTTTTAGCTGCAGTAAAACAAATTTACAAATTTCAAAACAAATATGTAACATTATCATACAATATCAAAAAAGTGCAAAAGATTTTGTATTTTATAAAGTGTAAATATTTTGTTATTTATTTTTTGAAGTGGTTTAATACCTGAAATAATGGTTTGACTTCACAAAGAGTTAAGATACTGATGAACAGAAATTAATGAATATTTACAGCATGAAAAAAACAAATCATTGATTTACGAGACAAATTATGTGGAATTTAAAACTGAGTAAATTATTCCCTTTAAAAAACCTACATACAATGAAGTTAACAAGAAATTGAAGTGAGGTGTTGTAAATGGTGTAAAGAAATATATAACCCCAAACAATTGTTGTACCTAATTAATCATCCAGAAAAGGCAATATTTATGTAACTGTGTCTCCTAACTGTTTATAATCAAGTAATAGCAGTTTATAATAATGAAATAAGACATAGTTTTCTAAATACCTTGCCAAGAAATTTTACCATTTATTTTGCTTAACCTTTACAAATTCTAAATTTGGAAATCAAAACCCAAACTCTATTTATATATATTAAATTTCTGATCAAGAGCAATTTTGACACAACAGCAAAATATTTCACTTAGTGAATAAATATGGAATTCAATGCATGTGTGAAGTGGGATAAAGTGGGATATTCAAATCTAAATTCCTTACATGGCCCATGTCGCAAAATAGCTTCAACTAAAGAAATGTAGTGATGTAATAACCCAAACCAACTGTGTTACAAAATGCAGATATTATGTAATTAAATTTGATAAACATTGATATAAAATACTCCTAAAAAAATAATTTAATAAAGCAAATTATTTAATTAATAAGATAACAAAAAACAATTATAAATATATAGAATAATTATTGCAAAATATCCAGTCCTGAGCATATTTAAACAGAAACATAATAAATAACTTCGGTTAAGATATCTAAAATATTTTAGAGATTTAAATGTCATGCTCAAGCCTTGATCAGTATATGAAATTGTTTATAGTGGACATTTGTGGGCTGACTGCAAAACAAAATTTAAGCAGATGCACAATCCAGTTTCAAAACAAACTTTATATAACTTTACATATACACATACTGAAAAGACTTTTTATCTTTTTGTTTGTTCATGTATGAATATCACTTAATTCAATTAATAATTATATATTTCTTACATTGTTATATCCCTTATATATAAAAAACACTTGTCAATTTCATACAATTATAATGTGACTGTTTCCAATTAATGAAGAGAATATCACACTGAATCTGCCAGTGAAAAGGTAAATTAGTTTAGTCTTTTGATTAGCAGTCTTATAGCATGCAAATTAAAAACAATTAAAGTATAAAAATGGAAACTGAAAAATTATTTATGATAGAAAACAGACAACAGCTGTTTACCATTCCATCAGTCAAATGAGATGATACAGATCTTCATTTCAAACTGCACCATGTAATAAATTAAACAAATTAATTACACTTAACAGCCTATAATTAAATATTAATTTCATTGTATAGCCATCAAAAAAGAAAACAGTCACTTTTCAAAGCCTTTATAAGGATTAATTATTTTATATGATATATTTGATAGGAACACTCCAATAATAATAATAATAATAATAATAATAATCATACAAATAGATTTATTAGGTCACACTTCAGAAAAAATTAATTAAAAGTTTCATGTTTTTATCAAATTGCTGTTTTAGAACACAATCAGTTATTCTGAGCTAGAGAATAAATATGGTTTTCAGTTGACTGTATAATTTTAATTTTTTTAATTTTTTTTAAACTGGCATAAAGTATATCTATTCTTGAAAAGAATCCACAAACATCTAACTGCTAGATTCTCCTGGATCAAAATCTTCCAAAAAGTCAAAATCTTTAGCTATTTCGACTTCTGCTCCAACATTTTCATCTTCCTCTTCAATTGTATCATCTCCGTCTTGGTCAATAAGATCAAGACTCTCACCTCTTTCTGTTTTTGTGTATGTGATTCGGGAATGAGTACCAATCCTGCGACTGGAAGACGAAGCTGGAGAAGACAGGTCACCAACATTGGCCACTCGGTGCAGAGCTGACTGCATCATTGAGGACAACGTTTGACTGACAAGATTGCTGGTTAGATTTGAAAGAGCTGTATTAGACTGGGAAGGACTTTCTTTCTGGATTTCAGTTACATCAGGAAAAGTGAGGTCCTTTGATAGTGTGTCTTCATCTTCAGAATCGGAATCATCACTAAAATGTGAAGGAATGAAATTCATCTTATTTTGTTTATTGTCAGGTTCATCCAGGTCATCATCAGTCTGGTCAAGGTCATCATACGAGGGCATTCGGTCTAGAGGAAGACTGAAATCTCCGGTTTCTTCTGAAAAAGAAAATTGTATTTTATATATATATAATGTTCTATTGTATAATTAAGTCTTTGGGTCAAACTGCATTCAAAATGTATCACAAATGCATATGGTATAAAGCATTTGAAATATAGAGGTTGTATATTTTTATTCATTTTTGTTTTTTCATGTGTATTTTCTTTTCCCTGAAATCCAGTGTTAACTGAAACCTCAAAATGTTATAAACTTTATCCTTAAATACAGTTATACATGTTTTTGTTATTAGTATTATTAATTTTTAAAAAAAGATAAGAAAAAGAATTGTATTTATTTTTTTTCCTAATTTTGAAATAACAGTGAATTTTGTCCAAAAGAACTTCATCTCTTTTGATCCATCTATCAATTTGTTAAGAATAAATTTAAACTGAAATACATCAAAGAATTATTTACTGCTACTGATGACAGATCAAGTAATAATAAAGTGTAATTGTAGCTAGTAATACCATTGTCACTGTTTTCCAATGAAGGCTGATTGGACATCCCTGGTGTAGGCAAGGAAGGTGTGCCACTTTCATCCTCACTGTCTGTTATGGCCCGAGCCAGGAGAGCAATTGTTTCAGCACTAACAGATGGACAAAAGTCTTCATCCTCCATGGAAGTTTTAGGTGCTGACACTTGATCATCATCTGTTCTTGCTCTACGTGTTAATACTGAAACAAAAAATGAAAAATGATCCCTGTATTTTATTGGTTATTGAATACTTTTAGTTCAAAAGATAAAACATTTTCATTAATTTAAATGTCTGGCTGTGTGTCTATGTATACATGAATATGTAAATGTATATATATTTGTATGTGTGTTTGATTAACAATATTTTTATTATATGTATTTATGGAGTATTTCACATTTTTCAAAGATATAAATATATTATTTTGTTTTCAGCATTGACATTGTATCTGAATTTCCATTGAAAAAGGCCCATATTATTATAAAATCATTTAATTAAGCTTCAAGGCAGACACAATTTTCTATATATTTTCACAACTACAACAACTGAGAACTTTGAATTTGTCACATTAGGACATACTTTAAATGTTATTAATTTGAATTTTTTTAACATTTAGTTCTTACTGGAGAATCTAATGGCACAACACAATATGCTTTGTAACAATGCCATTTTACCTGGAATAGCTTTGTTCATCTGTTGTTTCAAATAATAATCCAGTCGCATGAAGGCGGGTTCCATTTTCAGATAGGCTTTCTTCAGAAGGTTGTGATAAATAACTGCAGGCCACAGCATTATGCTCATAACTTAAAATAGAAAAATAATTCAAATAATATGTACCGTTAAAGTACAAACAAACAGAAAGAAATACCTGACATATTAAAAAATTTGTTAATACAATATTATATGTTATTTATTGCTAGAATTCTCTACTATATACATGGATGACTGGAATCAAATTAGTCTCACCTAGCACATAAGATAACATGATTCCTGAAACATACTGAGCAACAAGCAGCAGGCACAGGAAGAATAGTGAACTGCAAATATTAAACTGAAAACAAACGAAAAATTAAAATAACAATTAAAAATAAAATAATTTCTTTATGTTAATAAAATGGATTTCATTAGGAACTGTATTTAAAGTGTATAAGTTATCCATCCATCCAACCAACAAACCATCTTTATTTCTTCCTTTTTTTCTTTCTTTCTGTGTCTGTCTGTCTGTCTGTCTATCTATCTATCTATCTATATCTGTGTATATTTGTGTGACAACAGAGGTTTGTGAACTTCAGGAAGGATTTGGGAAGAAAGTACAAAGGGGAAGAGTGATGTTGAAAAAAACATCTATATTAGCAATATAGAGAGATATGAACAAAATGAGATGTGCACAAATATAAAACACTGAATTTGTGCTCATTCAGATTTGTGCATATGTAAGTGTATCAGCAGTATTATATTTTGTTTTATTCATAAATTATTATTATTATATTATTTTATTATTATTATTTTATTATTATTATTATTATTATTATTATTATTATTATTATTATTATTATAATTATTAAACCTACAGTATTCTTGTCATTGTGAAATGTCTGGAAAATATACAGTAATATAAGATAAAAATGTTTATTTTATTTTTAAATAATGATCTTATATCCAACACTGCTGATCAGTTTCATACTTTCTTCGGGTTATTTCTTCTAAGCATCCGGCATTCGTAGCAGAAGGAAATAAATGTTTGCCATATCTGTGCAAGAATATGTGCTATTTCTGGAACACTTAGTAATCTTGGATGTACAGGCGTCCATCTACAAAACAAATTATATAACAAAGTAAGTTTAAAATAATAACATTTTCAGCTTGGTAATGTCCTATAAAGCATCAAAAATTAAATAATTTCATTTAGGAACAATGCAGTTGAATCTCATATTTAGTGCATCACCTTTAAGAGGTGACGAAAAGCCTTGGGCTTCAAAGCTTATCAAGTACAAATTGCATTGTGTTAAATAAGATTTCTTTTCTATGCTATTTTCAAAAGGAGATTTCTTAGTTTACTGGACTGTGACCCATTTCTATGGTTTAAGTTGTGACCATTCTGACTTTGAAAGCTGAAAGAAATGGCTTAATTTGAATATGTTGTTCATACCAATGTTAAGAATTTATGAAAACTGACATACTTTAGAGTGATTTAATAAATATAAATGATATTCAGTGCGAATAAATTCTTAAAAGCAATACTTGATATAACTGTCAGAGTATGACATCAATAGATATATGCCAGTTTTAAATGAAACCAAATCAGAAAGTAAACTTGGTAATGTAGAAAAGAGTTATGATTATTATAAGGGTTAATTGCCTTCCAGTAATAATCAAGAATTAAGTATTTACATGATTAAATTGGCTGTCATTCAGTATATGCTTGATTATATGCAGATTAAGTCAGAGACTGTTAAAGTCTGAAAAATGATTTGCTTATTTCCAGACATAAATGATATAATATATAGATTAAATAATATAGTATACAGAAAATATGAAGGTTCAGTTTAAACCAAAAAATATATTTGAATAAATAAGTCTCTTCAAAGAATTTGATTTTAAAAATTTAATGTTATTCTGGAACATCCATGATTTCAGTAAAGAACAGATATTATGTCAGAAAATTATTTAATTTTCATAAGGGAATAAGTAGCAAAGATATTGTGTCTCAAAATCTTGTATATACAATGCATGAAATTGAGAATTTAAAATACATAAATTACAAATATATATGTAAAGTATATGTATGTACAGAATTTCAGTTCTGTTATCATTTGTATAAAATATATATCTAACTAAAGCATTTACCCATCTACATCTTCAGGAACTGGTGGAGGAACTGAAAAAAAGGAAAAACTATTTTAAGTTATATAATTATATTAAAATTTAAAATTTAATGATTCTGATTTATCTTAAAATTTTCTACTTCTTCATAACAGAAAAACTATTCTGGATTACATTTCCACCAATTCTGCTTAATATGGCAAAACTGGTTAATCTTCATATAATATGAAAAGAAATTCACAGATATATATTGTAAAGTAATTAAACATTATTTTGTATTTTAATTAAATAATTAATAAGGAAATACCTCGAATTTCTGGCCATATTTTCTTTTTCCATGTGTCCACAAAAAATATAACAATACATGCTGCCGAAATTATAAAATAGAACTTCAGTGATGTCAGTGTTAAAAACCTGAAATATATTAAACATGATATAAAAATTATTTTTAAAAATGACCATGTATAAAAACCACACAAGAAAAACAACTGACTTAACATGTAGCCAATAATTAATCATCAACACAATTGTTAAATATGTAGCAGCAAAGATGAAATTATATTTTTTATTTTATTCTTTACTATGACAGATTAATATAAGTCAAATAAACTAGTTTCATTTTTGCCTCATTAAAACACTTTGCCTTTTTTTCACTTGAATTTTTCTCGTTTTGACATGATATTTATATTAAACATTTTTTTTCATACCTTACTGCTTAAATTACAACAAATTTTCTTGTTTCTTGCAAATGTAATTGGAATGCATAGTACTGTGTTTGTCTCTATCGACTGAAAGTGTTAGGAAGTTAATTGGTTTGACACTTTCTTTTAGAAACTTGATTAATCAATTAATATTAAATATTTACTACTGGAGAAACTTAAAATGAATACTTAGATATGTTGTTTATTTATGCCATATTTCAAAAGGACAATTTTTATTTTTATTTTATATATATAATATAATTATTTGAATCTGAGTAATTATTTCATTTGTCAGTTTATTACTGATGTTTTCAATGACACTATTTCTTCTTTTAATTAACAAACATTAATTTCATTTAGATCTCATGATGCTATAAAAGTATGATGTGACAGAAATGTAAAAGTTTAAATTTTAAATGTAATTATTTGTAAAATAAAAATTAATTTCAAATCATTCAAATATATACAATATATTCAGTATTACAGTTATTACTTTTATAAATATTCGGCAAAAATTAATATTAATGGTGGGATTATGTCACTATACCAGTATCCATATATATACAATACAGATTGAATACTGAATATAATATTTCTAATATTTTCAGTGTGATGTGGTGTAACTTATATAATTATAACATAGTAAATTGCGCAGTTTCTGCATTTATCATGCGGAATTATTTTGTCGTGTAGGCAAAAAAAGAAGCACCAAAAAAACAAAAACAAAAAGAAGAAAAAAGTATCTAAATAAAAAAAAAGTCGGAGTACACACCAAAACAACAAATGTACGCAAATAAACATCAAGGCACTTCTCCTTGGAAATTCCCATACAAGAAGACTTTGAGTTCGCATAACAAGGGGTTCAATTGGTCCTAATACATCTATTATGTTATCTTCGGTTTCTTTTAAATTGCTGTCCATTTCTGTCATATCCGTGGTGTCCATCCTGACCTATACTTTTCAGTCTGACAAGTGTCAGTGTCACCTATTCACACCACCATTCTATATTTTTGTTTTGGTGTGACGTCATGCTCGGAAAAGTGTAGACTGATATTTGTGCATAGCAATAGGATTGAAAAGAGCGGAACAAAAACGAGGTTCTAGTTGAGACTTTTTTTTTTTTTTACATTCCTAATTCGTCCGGAAACTTTCGAAATTAAACGAAGATATCCGAATACAAATAACGAGAATTAGGAACTATTCAAAATCATTTAAAGCGAAATAAAAATCTATATATAAAAATATATTTACCATTTCAGTATCAGTACTTTTACTGATAAAGTTATTTCTCCTTTCTTTTTATTTTAGAATTAGTAATAACCATAGACGTTCTTCGGAAACTATTTGAGCTGAGCTCGTTCCGTATTCCGTTAAAATCATAAATTTATACAATCATACAATTCTACCGCCATATTCAAGACAGAACAGCTTTATAAATTCGTATAAAAATGCCTCGAGAAATTATCACTCTCCAACTTGGCCAATGTGGCAATCAGAGTGCGTAATACTGTATTATAAGAAGCTTGTATTTTAGCTTGTGAATTTGTAATATCAAACTTTTTAATCACTTTTAACACAAACGGTCTCACCCCATACTTACGATACTAAATAACTATATTACTATTAACTAAATATTTATACCTACAGGATCTATATAAACTATTATTAATATTAATATAATTTATAAACAGTATATGATAATCATGACAAAGATTGAAGGAGAGGGCTGGATCATAATAACAATTTCCTTTCATGTGATCAGCTATAAGTACTAGTACTAGTACTACTACTAGTACTACTACTAGTAGTATTAGTCCATTTATCATTTTATGAGTTATTAGTTCAATACAATAGTTAATAAGTTACAGCTCCAAACTTGATTTACCAAAACCAGCATGATTTAAATTACTGAAGTTATTTCTCACAGGTTTCAGAAAACTTGTAATTTAGGTTTTACTCAATATTTTGTTATCATTCTATGATTCTCAGATTCTGTACTTCAGAGATGACAAAGTTCTATGAAACTGATCTCACATTTGGTTGTCAAAAACGCGAAATTATCCGATTTTTGCTTTTTGTCAGTCATACTACAGCAATAACCAATGTACATTTACACATTTTTTTTATTAATAGCACATTTTATTGTTTTTGAATAGTTGGAATGGAATTTTGGAAACAACTCTGTGCTGAACATGGAATCAGTCCAGGTAAATAACCAGATATAGATAAACACAGACATTATAATTTAGGCTTCCCATAATCATACTTTACAGTAATGGATTGAAATAATAATTTTATGATTTAATAATATATCTAATGCATTTGTGCTTGTATTTTAATATTTCTGTGGTTTAATTTGATTTATCTGAGCTTCACAAATAATTAAAATTTTCATAATGCATGCATTTATAATTTATCGTGATAAAGCTATTTACTGCAGTCTTTTGTGGGTTTTTTTATCAATTTTCCCCCCTTGTTATTGTTTAATTTTATTTTACTTGTTAGAGGGAATTTTAGAAGAATATGCCACAGAAGGAACAGACAGAAAAGATGTTTTTTTCTATCAGGTATTTTTTCTTTTTAAATATAGTGTTTTGTTGTTTTTGGTAGGCAGCAAATTAGAGGTAGTAAAGAATGTATTACATATTAAACTTAGATCTTTCTCATACCAGCCAGTATTCTTGAACTGGTTTATCAAAGGCTGTAGTTTGTTTCCCTTGCTAACTCATTGTTTTTCAATTAAATGACAATATTAGCTACCAGGTTTTCTCTCCATATTTTCCTAGCAAAACATATATTGGAAACCTAATATCCAAATAGTTGATTACAATATTTTGTATCAATTATTCATTCATCATTCATACAATCTTTTTTATAATCATTAGTATTAATAATTTAGACTTGTTTTGAGATAGAAAACCAAATAATGTAATTCAAGCACCTGTGTGTGTGTGTGTGTGTGTGTGTGTGTGTGTGTGTGTGTGTGTGTGTGTGTGTGTGTGTGTGTGTGTGTGTGTGTGTGTGTGTGTCTAGAGAGAGTCATGGGAGTAAAATCAGTTTATAATTACAGGCAGATGATGAACACTATATTCCTCGTGCAGTTCTCCTTGATCTGGAGCCTCGAGTTATTAACTCCATACTGAACTCTCCATATGCTAATCTGTACAATCCAGAGAATGTCTACCTCTCCAAACATGGAGGAGGGGCAGGAAACAACTGGGCCAGTGGATACACACAGGTTTTTTTGCAGAAATTTCTGTTTTGTAACTAATTTTAAATTTCTATTTACTTCTTGAATTTTCCTGTTTCAATATTATTTCATTTTGTTATTTATTTTTGTATGATCCAGCAGATTTTGACATTCAGTGAAAAGTAAATATTTTCAAAGGATAGGCAATTTCTTTAAAACATCAATGCCTGATTCTGATTTGACTTCTTGGTTGCTTTTTTGTGTTAGCAGTATTGTTTACAACACAACGCCTTTTCTTTTTTCAATTTCTTTTTTATGTTGTACAAAACTGTCTGTTGTTGGAAAAGTAATTTTATCATTTAACACATTATTTTTCATGCTGATCTGAACTGCAGTAGATATTTATAAATTAAAACTAAACAGAAATCTGTTATTTATATGTTTTTAGGCTGAAAGATTGTATGAAGATGTATTTGACATTGTTGATCGAGAAGCAGATGGTAGTGACAGTCTTGAGGTTATTGTTTTCACATGTTTTAATTCATTTACATTGATATTTAATACTTGATTGGTAGCAAAAAATTTAAGGCAACTTTGTTATCCAGCTATAATTTTACTATCTGCATTATGTATATTTAATAACAGGCAAACAAATAGAAGAGAAAGATTTGATGCAAATTCATTAATATTGTTGAATGGAAAATTATTGAAATATATGTTAAAAATTAAAAATTAATTCATGCATTTAATAATGATCTATAAATATATATTTTTTTAATTTAGAAATAATTTTGGTCTTTAAGTCATTTAAAAAGTATGTTATTCAGGTTGAAAGTTAATACATGATTTAAATGATTGTAGGGGTTTGTTCTTTGTCATTCTATTGCTGGTGGTACTGGGTCTGGTATGGGCTCATATCTGCTGGAACGACTTAATGATAGGTAAGTTTATTACATTCTAAGGTTTAGTTTTAATATGGAAGAACTAACTCTGTATAATTTGATCCTTTGTAGTACTACTATTATTTAAATTGCTATTATTAGATAATTAATTACCCTTTTAATTCTATTTTGTGGTAGTTAGTTAAAATTGGGATATTAATGTTGAAATAAGTTTAATATGATGGATAATATTTTATTTTTATTCAGATTTCCCAAAAAGCTAATTCAGACATACTCAGTGTTTCCAAACTTGGAGGAGATCTCTGATGTTGTTGTACAACCCTACAATTCTCTGCTCACACTGAAAAGATTAACACAGAATGCTGACTGTGTGGTGATTATCAGTTACTTTATGTTCACTCAGTGATTTATTAATGTTTTTGCATTTTGCCATTTAGTGCATGCTTTAATTCAGTGCTTTCTGCTAAATATCTTCCTTTTAACCCCAGTGGTTTTTATTTTTTTTAAGATATGATTAATCAAAGAATTATCAATTTTACAGAAAATAAATTATGTCTATTTCAGGTTGTATTGGATAACACAGCTCTCCATCGTATTGCTGCAGACAGACTTCACATCGAAACTCCTTCATTTGCCCAGATTAACCAGCTGGTGAGACTAGAAACATAAAAATAGTTTTTAAGAAAAGTTTGTTTTGGGGTTTATTTCATTACAGTCCAGTATCTAAATTAAAATTTATTTTGATATGTTTAATAAATACTGAATTGCTTTTTTTACTTTATGAATTTATTATGTTATTATATTGTTTGAACTACTGAATTTAGCATTTTTTCAATAGAAATTATGTAATTTAATTATCAGCATTAAACAAATGCAAATACTTATGTTTTAAACATCAGTCATTTAAAAAAAAAAAAAAAATATATATATATATATATATATAAATGTATTTTGTTACATAAGTTTCATGTCATACTTCATTTTTGTATGTTTAAACAGATGTGAATATCTGAATATCAAATCTTTAGGTTTCCACTGTAATGGCAACCAGCACAGCAACTCTTCGTTATCCTGGTTACATGAACAATGATCTTATTGGACTGATAGCGTCTCTCATCCCTACCCCAAGACTGCATTTTCTAATGACTGGATATACACCATTGACAACAGATTCTCAGGTGTGCAAATTTAGATACATAATTAAAAAAAAATCATGCTGTTTGCAAGAGAATGAAGTTTTAAGAATTTACAATATTACTTAAACCAAAATGACCAATGCACTTAAATATTTCACATGATGATACTGTTAATTCATTTCTCTCAGTGATTATTATGAATAATATGTTAAAGACTGTTAATTATCCTAATTTCATATTTTTCCAGGTGGCTAATGTGAGAAAAACAACAGTGCTTGATGTGATGAGAAGATTACTGCAACCCAAAAACATGATGGTCTCCACAGTACAACAGCGATCTGCCAACCACTGCTACATCTCCATTCTAAACATCATTCAGGGGGAGGTTGACCCAACACAGGTTTGTCTGTTAATTTTCTAACAGCAAAGTTAATTTTTGTTGATGTAAAAATAATTTTTATGTTATGTTTTAGAAGAGTTGTGATTGTCATATCACAGAAGGTGAAAACCTCAAATTTTTGAATTTGATTTTCTGTAATAATAATTATAATTTTAAAATATTATTTTATTAATTGCTTTAGGTACATAAAAGTTTACAGCGGATTAGAGAACGTAAATTGGCTCAGTTCATACCTTGGGGTCCAGCCAGCATACAAGTAGCCCTGTCAAGAAAATCACCATACATCCAGACAGCTCATCGCGTCAGTGGGCTAATGTTGGCCAATCACACAAGCATCTCAAATGTATGAGTAATATAACAACAACTTAATTTATTTCATGATTTGAAGACTTTTTTTTTTTATTTTTTTTTTGTTCATTTTCATTAAGTGAAAAACATCAATTTTTGCTCCAGTTACCTAAGTATAGATATTGTTTCTGCTTAACTACAAGAAATTGTTCTTACTATTATTTCAAAAGAAAAAAACTAACCAGAACTGTTGCAAAAATTGACAAACATTATTGAATAATTTAATATTGGGTTGGCAACTAAGTTCCTGGCGTTTTGTTTAAATCTATTGTGTTTTTAAAACGACGGGAACTTAGTTGCCAATCCAGTATTATTGTCATCCTTTTTAATTATTATTTTATTTTTTAGTTGTTTGAAAGGACTCTACGGCAGTTTGATAAACTGAGAAAGCGAGAGGCTTTCCTTGATCAGTTCAAGAAAGAAGCCATTTTTAAAGATAACCTTGATGAATTTGACAGTTCAAGGGAAGTAATCCAACAGCTGGTTGATGAATATCATGCTGCCACTACAAGGGATTATCTGTCTTGGGGAATGCAGCAGGTACATGAACACACAATGCATGCCACACCATGCCATACACTGATTAATAAGCGAACCATTCTAAATATCCTTTTATGCTAAATATCACATTGCACACTGCAGGAGCTTGAGGTGGTTTGTTAAAGATAATATTTGTTATCAGATTAAAAAAAGAGGTTGCAGTAATTTTACAATATATGTGTAAGAACTTAAAAAAATATGCTATAGTCACGTACCTACATGCTTTAAAATTGATTTTTCCTTTTCATTTTAAATTACAATACTTACTTACTTATGCTTAGAAAAAAAAGATTATTTATTTGATGTCTGAAAAGACAGACGTAGCTTCTTATATTTCAATTTGTGATGTGATGTGTAAATTATAAAAAGATATATATTGCATTGTTAAATAATGATAAAAAGATTACCAGAAATTTTAATTTTATTTGCAGAGTGGATCGTCAGAACGAATGTGATACAAGACAGAACATCAGTGTTTTTAGACGTAGATCTGGTGCGGGAAGAATGATGTGTGACATTGGACTGTTTTTATATATCCATATAAAATAAAACACTGGAATTGAGATAACAAAAATGCAAATCAGACAAATTTGCCAAATCTAAAGCTGTGATAATTCTTTATTTTTTTCTAAATGTTCAAAAAGTCTGCTTCAGAATTTATAATCATGCTTTCTTTTCATGTAAATATTTATATTAATGTCAAATAAATGAAGTATGTTTTGTGCCGAGCGTTGCATTCTTTTTTGTTATTAATAGTTTAATTTTACCTGAAACATCTTACAAAAGTGCTGGAATGTTACTGATGGTAGTAAATATGTAATTCAATATAATTATTTCTAAAAGAAAATTTATTTTAAAAAATGAAAAAGAACCAACAACAGAATTTATGCACCAACAAAAAATAAGATTGGTTAATGCATTAATGCACCAATATTATAATGAAAGATACTGGCTTTTTTCTATTTTTTTTAAAAATAAAGGCAACCTTCTGAACAACTGGTGATAAGAGATTTTTGTTTTTGACATGAAGGTCCATACCATAGTCTGATAAAATAAGTGTTTTTCCAGAGGGAACTATCTGGAATTGTCAATCAAACATTTTTTTTTTTTTTATAATAATGTAAATTTTTCATAACAAATTGGTGTTTATGGTAGGAAAAAAATATATATTTCTTTTACAAAAGTTCAACAAAAAAACGTCCTTGGCAAAAAAGGATATGCAGAAATCATCTCGGATATGAATGAACACTTGCACAATGCACCTACTCAGAGGTACAAGAATAAGAATAAAGTAATGAGAGTACATCTACATGTGATGTAAGCTGTTTTTATGACTGATGTGCAGTGTACCTCCAAAACCCAAATTATTCAGATATTCCCAAAACATAAACTGTTTACATTCTTTAAAGTGTAAGTTTTGTTAAAAATGTTAATGTGAACTTCTTTAGAGTACTTGATTCTAATTGGTGAACAGAACATTAAAAATCAGATAAAGGAGCAAGAACCTAGTCCAGCTTTATATCAGCATGAAATATTTTGATATGAAATTAGATCACATGGGTGAGAACTGATGCTATAAATCTGATAGAGAATTATTAATTGGCCAGTATTTCACTTGTAGACAGGCTTAAATAACAATATGTAATCAGTAACTTCTCACTTTGGTAGGGTTGAAAACAGTGCAATCACATTTGTATAGAGAAGTCATGTATATTGTTTGATAACAAAGGAATATTCAACACTGAAAAATTCTTACAAAAACAACAGGTAGTTTTGAACTAACTGCACAAATATTGTAAAGACAGTTTACAGTTAAAACCTTTTATAGTAATTCCTGTTATCTGTGTTAGTAATTACAAATGGCTAATGAAATGCTTCAATTTTATTCCGCTTTAAAATAGGGATTCGTATTGAAAGTCTATTACAGACTCATTAAACAGAGGTTATGCATCCATATTTTTTTGATTTATTTTAAAAACTGAAATCAACTTAATTTGTTAAAAGTTATTCATGTTCCCTATGTAACTCAACTTTTGATTATTTATGTTCACAAAGAGGTTGGTATCATTCCATGGAGAGATTTCTATGGGGTAATAATATTAATTTGCAGTTTTCCTTTTTCTTTCTTTTTTTTTTTGGGGGGGAGGGTGGTCTTAATATATGGTGTAAATCAGAATCCTTAACCAATTATATGGAATAGCTGGAAAGGCAAAAGGGTTGTTTAAAATAAAAATAGGGAATGAAGAGGGCAGCAAGTTAAAGAAGCTGGATGTAATCCATTTCAAATATATCTAGATTAGTGATTTTTTCTGTAATATATTACTTGCATTTTCCTTAAAATAGTTGTGAATTTCGAGGCAATAATAAATTATTTCAGTCTGTTATTACCAATTTAGTTTAAATATCAATCAGTTTTGAGTGAAATAATACAAATTTGTCATGTATATACATATACATACACGTGCACACACACACACACACACACACACACACAGCAACTAATGATGGACACACATTTACATTACATTTAAAAGAATTATATACGTTTCTGTTGCCTCGAGCTTTCACTTTGTTATGTCTGCAAAAATATATTACTAAATACACAAAATGTCATTTTATTTTTAGCGTGTGATGTTTTTTTTTTTTTCAAAAATAAACTGCGGATATAATCATTATTTGAAAGATTTTTTTTTTTTTTTGAATTATTAATGTAGATCAATGAATAAAATCTCATTCTAGCAACTGAAAAATAAAAATAATAACAATGGATTTGTTCCTAATGCTGTAATGGTGCATGTGAATTTGAATCAAATAACTGAAATGAAAGATAGAACTATTTGAAACAAATGTTTCACTAAGCTTGCATTCAAAAAAAAAAAATAAAAATAAAAAAAATAAAAAAATAAAATGAAACAAAACAAAAAGAATTCTACAAAATTATATCTGGAATTAGGACAACATTTACGCAGTAAATATACTTTAAAAGTAGGCATTAATTTATCTTTGTTCAAGTTCCACTGCAAGTAATGTGAAAAAAATTAATATTTTAAAGGGAAACAATTTTAACAAAAAGCATGCTAATGATGCGAACTCTTTTATAAAAAAAGATCAAAGTATTAGCTTCCGTTTTTTCTCAGCGGTAGAGAAAACAAATTTATATTGTTGATATAGATATTAATACCAATGTTATCATCCATAACTGAGAAACTTCGAGCGTATATTTCTGAGTCAGACAGTGATAAGTATTTATATAGACATAACAGAAAGCGAAAGCTCGAGGAGACAGAAACGTACGTAATATATTTTTAAAATTTGCATTGTTGTGACGTAATGGCATTTGTTGCATTGTAGAATGATTGTTTTAGATTATTCTTTTAAAAATAAAAAAATTAAAATGTTCAGATTAATTAAATACTTTGCCCAGTTAACTACTTTGTAGAATAGGGTATTCATGGACAAAACATATATAATTATTAATAATAACACATAATAATTAATATATACGATATAAAACATTTACATTATTAGGTTAAAGTTAAATAATTAAATGCTACAATGTTGACTACAGAAGTCGAGAACAGTTTTAGTTCTTATAATTTAACTGACAATTTGTTTTTACAAGAATCATAGAATGTGACCTCAGCTTGCTACTCAGCAAAGAAGCAGTAGTATTTTAATCATGAACTGAGTTTCTGATAAGTACTCACCCCTCTGAAATGTTGCTACTGATACCAGAGAGATGTTCATTTTCTGTGCAGGCCTCAAACTGAATATTAGATCATACAGTGATACACAGATGGGGTCTTTTAAAAAAATATAAATACATTTTATTGGTGATAAAAATTAGAGAACTTGAACTTCAGTGGTTAGACGGTCACATAAAATGTTTGTATAGATGTAGATCTTTAAACTGGCTTGAAATGTCTCCCTTTTTTACCTTGATTTTGTGAAAATGATTGACGTTCAGCAATGTGTTGCATAATTAACTACATAATCAGGTGATGCATTTACATTTACATTTTCACATTTTGTAGGGACTCTAATGATCCAGATGTACAGATTATTCAAATTAAACAACCAAAACGAGAGACAAGTAATTCATGTAAGGATAATTCAACTTTTTTTTTCTTCTCTTAATTCCTATTAAAACTGTATGTAATTAACTATGACTCTATGATTTATGTATTATCAGTGGCTTTGGTAAATGCTCTCATGATTGAGAAATTGTATAAGAAATATTTGGTAGTAATTCTATTCCCATTGTTATATTTTTCAATTTCTAAAGTAAATGTTACTTGAGATCAATAATGTTATTTGAATTGTCATTTTATTGTGATGCACTGCATAACTCTAAACATATTTCCCACCTTAAGTTAAGTATAATTTAATTACTTTTTATTATTATTATTATTTTTTAATTATAATATAGTGTTAAGTTTCTTAACCATACCCATCAGCAGGATGGCTGAATGGGTACAGAAGAAAAAAGTATTCTTCACTGACCAGAACAGTGTAGAGGAAATTCCTGAAAGCAGACAGTGGAAGAATCACAGTTCATCAGTGAGGCCAGTACCTGTTATTCAGGTTCCCACTTCTAATGGGGAGTGTTTAACTTCAGAGGTATATATTTTTCTTATGTATTTACTGCAGGCAAGATATCTCTCAGCGGGTCACACTAAGCTGACAAATAGCATGCTATAAACAGTGTCTTCACAAATTTGCATTTACTGCCAATTTACTTATTTAACTGGACAGAAATAATATAAATGACCATTTAAATGTTTTATTTTGTTTAGTTAATAGAAAACTTGACAAATGATGGGAAAAAAATCACAATTATTTCAATAAAGTAATACTAAGAGATAAATTTTTACAGCATATTTTATAAATTTGATTATTTTACAGACAATAAAAATTAAATAATTATTTAAAATTTAGTTTTGTTCATTTTTATTGACATAGTGTTGTGCATTTCAGAGACTTCGAAGAAGAGCCCTGCATGCTAAAGGATGTTCCTCATGTAAGTTGCCTATATAAAACAGTATTTATCTACAGTGTTTCAGAATGAGATATTTCTTAAAGTTCATTTTACTAGTTGTGTATATATATATATATTATTTAAAAGAAAACTGAAAACTAAAACCTTTCTCTAACTCAGTAATAATTTTCTTAGAGCAAGCAAAACAACAATAACTAAATCCAGCCGTTAAACAAAAGCAGTAATACAGCCTAAACAAATGTTAAACACTAACAGTGACCTTTCTCACGGATTTCTTAAATACAACCTTTGTTTTTAATTTACATTTATTTTTATTACAGTTGAAACCCCACATAATGTTACAGTTACACGATATCATCAAGACAGTGAACACACAACTGCAAATGGTGCTGAATGCTTTACCAGCCGAGCGGTCCAGACTGATACTTTATCTGCAGCTGCAGCTGCACACAAATCTCAATTGGGAAAGTTTACAGCTTTTGAGGTATCTGAAATGTCAATTTTGTTTACTTCTTAACCATTGAGATGTTTTTTTTTTTAACTATTTCTTATTCATAGAGCTTTACAGCAAAAGATTTATTATATTTTTTTATATATGATGCACATTAATTTTTATACTTTTGATATACATAGTTAAATAGCTAAATCTTAAAATAGTCATAATTAATATTTAATGTAATCTGTGTCAGTAACATGTTTTTAAACTTTGTTCTAATCGTTCCTACTATATTTCAGTGTGTTCGCCTGGATGAACGAGAACGATATCGTCAGTTATTACAACATTATACATCTATTCATATCCCACAAACATCAAAGCATAAAACAGAGATTAGTGCTTCAAATGACAGACCCAAATTAAATGTGCTACAAAATAAATCAACTATTTCAAATGGGTATGTTACTTTTGTTCTTAACACTGCATGTTTTTCTTGCATTATTTCTTTTTATCAGATAAATGCAAACAAAATTTTAATTGTTTTATTTTATAAAACACATTTTAAAGAATTTAACATCTTTGGTCAACACTAGATAACATTGGTTACATCTGTTACAAATAATTAAAAAATATTTCATATTTTTTATATTTTTTTAACTATAAATCTGTTGATATTAAAGATGAAAAATCTTAGTACAAGTTAAAATATAGTCAAACATTTTGACATATTATTGTATTTGTGCACAAAGCAACTTTAAACTATTTAAATATCTTATTTCTCTTACAGCTCTGATTGTTCACTGATCAGAAATAGTTTCCTTAATGACAACAAAAATGAAATAAATGTCAGTAGATCCAAGTTAAGAGAGCCACAGAGAGTCATAATTTCAAAACATTTTCAACACAGAATAAAATCTCCAGTGGAAATTAAAAAGACTTCAGATCTGTCATACCATTCTGTGTCCACACAGCCTGCACGACCAACAGAGGACCAAGGTTTGAAAAATGTTTTCTATTTTTGTCAATCTGTTGATATATTGATGCCTAATTTAGGATCATCTTCACTGTGTAAGCATTGTCATTAGCTGATGTCAGTGTTTCATTTCTTTAAGGTAACTGTCATAGAATATAGTGAATTTAAAATGTTATTAAAGGTATTTTATTTTAATAGAAGTTAAATCATGTCTGATGGATAATAAATACTCTTATTTTAATTTCAGATAAAAGACTGAAAACTGATGGAAAGTGCTTATCACCAATGTAAGTTGTTGCTTATTCTTGTTAGATTTTGTTTTCTGTGAACTTGTCAACAATTACACATTTTTTTCTGTGATCTTCAGTTTCTTTGTGAATGTCAAAATTGTGTTCAGAAAATTTTATTTCACCCTAAAATATATTTTAGAAATGGTCAGACTTTATTAGACAAACATTATATTATTTTTTTTGTTATTATCTTTTCTTTAAATTTGAAAATTGAGATTTTATTATATAATTATTTATATAGTTTATTTGTAACATATTTCAGTCAAAGCCTCACATTAGATTTCCAGACATCTGCTTATCTTGAAGATGAATGGGTTGACAAACTGTAAGTATCTTATGTTTTTTGGTATAACATCAAATTTTTATGGGAGTACTTGAAGGTCTTCATGAAAAAAAAAATCTGGATTTTGATATAAATTTGTAATTGTCATTAGTTAGAACTCCAGTTCAAAATTTATGATGAATCCTATCTTTGCAATAACTTTTTTCAAAAGATAATTTTAAAAAGTACATTTTCTGATTTGATTTATGTTGTAGCAAAAGTCGTTTCTCATCTGAATCGAGAGAGGCCATTCGAAAAATTGAGGAGGCTGAAATTACAGCAGAAGTCCTGGAAGAGAAGGTGAATTCTTTTAAGAGTTTAATTTTAAATTAGGAGACATTTTACTAATTAATCTTTGTTAGAGGTTTAGTTCCATAAATATGAATCACTAATATTTTAGACAAATTTGAAATTGTTTATTTCATAAATCAAATGTTCACATAAGTCTGTTCTTAAACAACAGTATAAACAGCAGGTTTTTTTCTGAAAAGCTATGTAATAGCCATAAATAAAAAAATGGCAAACACAGAAAATGGGATTGTGGCACATTATAGCAAAATAATTAATAAACAATCTTATTTCTGTCATTAAATTTAAGGAGTTATGTTTCATAATCATTTTCATAAATTCTGATAGTGATACATATCTTTTGTTTTTCAATGAATTAAAAAGATGTTTTGGTTTTGTAATCTAAGATCAGTTATACTTATTAATGAAGCAATCACAGTATTTGTTATCAGGAATTTAAATGTTTTTAATTGATGTAATTGTTCAAGTATTAGAATATATAATGGTAAATTAAATAAAGGATTATTCAGTTCTAATTTAATTTAAGAATTAAAGAACATTTATTAGATTTGAAACATCTTGTTCCTGACTTCAATACAATAATGTTACATCTGAATTGTAATGTGCATTTACTGTCAGTGGTATTTCAAACTTTTCTGTTTTAACCTTTTTCTTTTCCCTTTTCCAGAGAAATGCTAAAGAATATGACTTGGAAAGAAAGGTAAATTCTGTTCTCTAAACTGAATTAAATACTGTCCTTTCTTTCATTGAAAGCAGGCATATTTGTGAAAATTGGGATATCCTGGGTTTTATTACGATATACTGCATATTGTTATAATTATATAATTTAAATAATGTATATTAAACAAACACAAAGTGTACAATTATGAATAAAATATAAATTTTGCAATTCTTTTGTGCTTGAAAGTAACTTAATAAATAAGCAATTGTTGTTGTTTTTTTGCAATCTGCAAAACAATAAATGTTTTAAAAGTAGTATTGTGTTTTACAAAGATTCGTCATAGAATGAAAATTTTGGAAAAGCAACCACCTATTTTACCTGAGCCAGAGAGAGTAGAAATTGAAGATGAGGAAGAGTTTCCAGGTTAGATTTTCTATATTTTCATTTTCACAGATTTTAAATTTGTATGTTTGTAAATATAAATTTGTTAATTGTAGTTGATATGTTCAAGTGCACACACACACACACACACACACACACACACACACACACACACACACACACACACACACACACACACAACCACCCACGTATGCACACACACACATACTCACACAGACAGAGAAACATAGATTTTTTAGTTCTGTGAGTAAAATGTTAAATTTTTTCCTTTTATAACAAGTAATAAGAAAAAAAAATGTGTGTTTGAAACAATAATTTTGAAAAATAAAAGAAACATACTGCAATTATATTTAATGAAATTATTTTCAGAACTCTCTCCTGAAATGGAAGAAGAAATTGATAATGCTCTCTATCCAGACCCGGCAAATGAGATTCTTTCTGATGGATTCCGACTTCAGATCTCTCGTAAAGATATGGTCACGTTAAATGGACTCAATTGGTTGAATGATGAGGTGAAATTCTCAAGTCATTGACCAAGTTTACATTTATAAATAAGCTAATACATTTTTGTTTACTTAAAAGATATTATTTTGATTGTTAACTGCTAATGTTTGCTAATAATAAAGTTACAAAATGGGATAGAAAAAGAAACACTGTGTGAGGATGCATAGTGTTTGATGTTGATGTCTTTCCAAAATGGCATGACATCAAAACATAACATTTGCATGCAAATTTTATAAAGAAATTTTATATTTATACATTTGACTTTTGTTGTATTAAGATTATATTTTATTGCTGTTATTATCTTTTTAAGTTGGTTTAATTGTTGTCTTCTGTTATTTTAGGCAAAATAGGTAAACATTTTATTTACAGCCCTTCTTCATGAATAAAAAAATTTACTGTCTATTTTTGCCATTGAGGCAATACATTTTGACATGATTGTGCTTAAACCCTAAGTTAATTAATATTATTATTTATTCTTCAGATAATTAATTTCTACATGAATTTGCTCATGTCAAGATCTGAAGGAAAAGGCAAACCCAAGGTTTATGCTTTCAACACTTTCTTTTATCCAAAAGTCATGTCTGGAGGTCACGCATCAGTCAAACGCTGGACACGAAAGATTGACATTTTCAGTTATGATTACATTGTCATCCCTATTCATTTAGGAATGCATTGGTGTCTAGCAGTAAGTTTCTTGGTTTTTTTTAATTTTACTGGATTTAAAGTAATTATTTTAAAAAATTAAACAATTTATTACATTTTCAAATAATAATGTTATATGACTAACACACTTTGTTCAATGTTTGATATAGTTAGGTTCATTAATTTTGAAATTGCATTCACTCAAAAGATAATTTTCAACAAGTATTAAATAATACAACTTGCTGGCACAGAGTATATTTTGTTTAGCATTAAAATATTTCATTCTCAGTTTGTAATGAAGCTGCTAGTATTTAATGACATAAAATGGTCAGTGTAATATTGCCACATTTTTTCATATTTATTACAACCCACCTAACCATTTGAATAAAAAATAAAATTATTATTCAGTTATCATTCATTTTGAACAATGATCATATTGTTTACTAAATGCTAACGCATGTTAATATTAAGGACAGTGAATTATAAGGCAGAATTGAATAATATTAAATCAAAAGACAAATCTTAAGTAGTCTGAAATATTCCCTTTTTTGGGGGTGTTTTCTCTACAGAATGTAAAGTCATAATGTTATTATTACATTTTAATTAATGTGCAGTTTGTCATTGTATATTTTCTGTTTATTTTTTCCAGGTTATTGACTTTAAGCGAAAAAGAATTCAGTATTATGATTCTATGGGTGGTGCAAATATGTCTTGTTTGAATGCATTAAAGTAAGTTGGCTCTAATTATTATTTACTCATTTAAATTAAATAAATAAGGAAAATTTTGTTTTTATTTAATATCCAACTTCAGTCAGACCTCGCTGTCTCACATTCTCTCCTTCTCCCTTTGCTCCTCTCCTTTACTACACTTACTATTGTTATTATTATTACTGTTGTAATAATAATAAAACAAATTTGAAATTGCAGAAAATACCTATGTGATGAAAGCTTGGACAAAAGAAAGCAATCATTTGATACAAATGGATGGCGGTTGGAAATGGTCAAAGTAAGTTCATACTGGTATTTTTAATAATCCTGTATTCAATAAACATTTTGAATTTTCAGTACTTTAGCATAACTGTAGTTTAACTTTTATTCAGGATACTTTTGTCCCTTTTACAATAGATTCAAGGGTAATGTAATATTAAAGAAATGTGCTCATAAAATCTCAATTTATTGTCAATTGGCAGTATTAATCTGTAATTTTCAATTAATGGGGTTTGCATTTTGGGTCTTCACTGCAAACTAAAATATGTCTGCTAATGATTTTCTCCAATTTTCGTGTTCTTTTTGTAGGATATACCTCAGCAACTGAATGGTTCTGACTGTGGCATGTTTGCATGTAAATTTGCAGAGTATATTACAAGAGAAGCTCAGATTAATTTCACCCAGGTAATTAAAATAGGCAAGGGACAGTTTGTAAAATATTAGGTGTTTCCTTATAATTATCTTTACTGATTTATTTTTTGTAATTAAACATAATGATTAAAATCTATTTTAAAAACTAAAGCTGCTGTTATAATTAGACACTTTGGATTATTTTTGTCTTAAAACTTCACCAGCAAAAAATATTTCTAAGATATTTAAAATTTTAAAAATAAACTTTCATCTTTTCTGATGTAATATATAAAAAAAGTTTAAAAAAAGTTTTTATCATTATTGTATTGCTACCACAAAGGTCACTGACTAGATAGTATGATATAATTGAAATAGATAGGATTTAGCAAATAAGTTCTTAAGAATATTAATTATCCTATCAGTTACCAATTTCAGACTTGCAGATTTAAATATTGTTTTTATTATTTGCTTTCAGCAACACATGCCATATTTTAGAAGACGAATGGTCTACGAGATTCTTAAAAAGAAGCTTCTTCAGTGAAAGTGCGTAACATTTTAGAAAATTACTTAAATAACAAACAGTAACTTGTGTAATCTGGTTCTTACTCCTTGAATCCAGTCATTGGATATCCTGTAATGTACTTAAATTTCAATGGGAGAAAAATAAAACAAAACTAATATTTATTAATTATAAGTAAAGTGAAATAAAAGTTAAAGTTCTTACAAAATAAAACAACAAAATAATCCAGTCTCAAAATATCATTCATTCCTGACCGAATTGGACAAAAATATTGTCTATTTCAATTTTGCCTTGAATTTGTTTTTCACAGGTTATAAGAACCAGAGAAATAGCAAAGTAGAAGAATAAAAGACTTATAACTGAATAATAATGTTTAATAAAGATTTTCTAAACTTAAGGATCTAAACATATACATTTCTTCAAACTAAATTTAGCTATCTATGAGAAGTGTTTGCACGTAATATGAAAAACAACACAAAACTTGTGTTCATATTCATGTACCAGAAATAATGAAAATAAATATATTTGTACGAATCTCACTGAAAGCAATCTCATCTTACACACAAATGTGTACAATACAAAAATGAATGAGAAACAGTAAATGTGAGATAAGTGAATCCTGATAAAATGCCTATGACTGAGCTCATTACAAAGAAGCATAGTCAATCTCCAATTTCAAATATTTATTATACAAAATCTATGGTAGGTAGAAATATATTGTATTTTTTGGTGGTTATTTATACATTTTTCCTGAACACAAAAAGGTTTTTTTAACTTTTTTGTTGTTTTTTCACTAATTGTGCTTCAATGTGTGCTTTGAATACTTAGTCCGTTTACCCATCTATGTAAAACTTTGAGGTCAGGGATAAGATGCTTAATTTAAATGGTGACTGAAAAGATATTGGATAAGAATAAGTAGACATAAAATTGAGGATTATTTAGATGTTCTCAGGGAACGTTAAAATTCACAAATAAAGTTAAAAAATATATAAATTAATTAGTGATGTTAAAACTGCAAAAAGTCAAATTTGCACCAATTTCTATGTAAAAAAATATATTTAAGATTAGGGAAACTTTATATTCACCCTGTATTTATTTATTTATTAATTTTAAACATCATTAATAAAATTCCAACTGCCACACTGGAGAACATCTTCAGTTTGACATACAGCCTCAAAAAGGGTCACAACTCAGCTCACCTAAGTAAAACGATATTTGGCTGTCTAAAGTTACTTAAACTGATTATTCTCTCAGAGAGCTATTAATAAAGAATTATTGGTAGCTGAAATTATGAGATAAAAAGGGAAGAATAAAATGTTCATTTAATGATGTACTGAACCATTTATAATCCAAAGTTATATTGCAATGTATACATGGTTTAGCACAATACAGATTACAAGAAGAAGCCTATTAATGTATTACAAAGGGTTATTGTTTATTTTATTTTACATGCACCTTTCCGTATGTGTGATTGCATATACTGTAATAAACCAAATGTGAGGCATAGGCAGAACTGGGAAATAACCTGTTGAAAAGGATTGATCATTTTTCCTTGTGTGACAACATGTAAAACTTGTAAATTTGAATTGCACAGTAATCTGATAACAAATTTGTGATTAATGAAAACATCAAAGTATTAAGGTATCTGAACAAAAGAGGATCCATTTTCTCAACGGAGCATGCTATTTTAAGCATATGGTATGTTTATCACTTTTTGCTTATTTTTTTTAACTGTAAATGTACATACTACAAATTAATCTTTTGCATAGTTCACATGTAGCACTTTTGATAAAATCAACAACTGAGAGTAAATTTAAATTATATTTGTTCTTCCAAATGCATTGCTTTAAAAAAAAAAAAAAAAATTTATACATGATTAATACAGAACTGGTGAATACTATTTCAAATAAACCGTTCAGTACTTTATTTTAAATGAAAAACTATGATTATAAATCTGTATAAACCAGTGTTTTGTGGGTATGCATGTTTTGGGTTTTAAAAAAAAAATAATGATAATTAACAATGGAAATTTCCTTATTTATTTATTTTTAAAGACCATTTCGCGAATCTTCTTCTTTTTTTTTTTTTTTTTTGGTTCAACAACCACTATCATTCATGGTTCATAACAGGTATCAAAATCATCAAAGTAATATTTTGTCCAACACCACATGGACGATCTTTGTTTGTAATAAAAATATCATTACACCATATAGTTTCCAAAACATTGAGTTTTTATTCGTTTTTCAGAATGTGTATATTAGTGCAACCTTTCGATTATCTTCTGTGGAAGATTAATTTTTCTTAACGGTACATAATTTTCAAAAATGATGATCGGGTTTTTCTGGTGCACACTCATTTCAGCTGCTTTTCATTTGTAAATAAGAAATGAAAAACAAATTAGTTAAAAAAGTGCAATAATCAAATAAAATAACATAAATAATAAATTAATAAAAGAAACCCCAAAAATTTATTTATTTAAAAGCCTAGTACTATAACTCTTAATAATTAATTTTGCTGTTTATCAAGGAATGTCCTTGAAACTCAATACGCCTGCGCGCAATATCTTGCACGGGATTAACCAATGAGAAAGCCGCTTTCATCTGGTTCTGGCAAAGATACGGCACAGAAGACGAAGTTAACCACTTCATTAACAAACTATATCAACTAAGAATCTGTATTAAATACATATGTGCACATTTTCTTGTAAGTTATATTTAGTAATGCTTTTAGCAATCATTTATATAGATTTTTTGAAACAAGTAGAATGAAATCTTAAAGGCGATCCCTTGAAATGTCAGTCTTGTTTCTCTTTTATAATTTTGTTAATCATAAATATATAGAACAAAACAAATATGTCTGGATACTGGATTTCTTTCTAAATATTATATTTAAATTTCTTTTGGCGTGTGTATAGAAAATAATGAAGTCAGTTTTGATTCCGTTTTTAAAATATTCCTTAAAATCAATTTTTAAATCTTTAGTAATAATTTTGTTCAGCTAAGTGAAGGCTAGTTAAAATGAAAATGTTGGTTACATTGAATGCCTTTTTTAATGCTTTATTCAATGCAAATAATGATAATCATAAGTTTCATGTGTATTTTGTTATGACTGGCAATACCAGAAATACATGTGATTATTTTTGTGATACATCTATATTTTAATAATAATAATTTATTGTGTATTATTTTTATTTTGAAGATACCTAAAATTACGTTTTTGATTTACCAATATCATGATAAACAGAGGTGTCAATTTTAAAATAAGGTTAAATATATATTAATATCAAAGGGAATTACTTTTTACCTTTCTGTTTATTTTTCAGAATTATAACTGATATGGCAACAGCACCAGAACCAGCAGATAATGTCAGTGTTGACAAACTTACAGGACAGTTTTTGATTTGTTCTCTTTGTCTAGATCGATATACAAACCCTAAACTATTAAATTGTCAACACACTTTCTGCTTACCTTGCCTAGAAGGGTATCTGAACAATTTGGGCAAACCAGGAATACTGGCTTGCCCTTTATGTCGTCATCAAACTGTCATTCCTTGTGCAAATGTTCATTTGCTGAAAAGTAACTTTTGGGTTGACAGCCTTCTAAATTTTATTGACAAAGAAAAGTCTCTGCAGAATGTAGTCAAGGGTCGATCTGAATGGCTTGGAACTTCAGTTGCAAAAAGATGTGAAGCTTGTGAAGAGGACAGAGGTACTGAAATATTTTGTAGCCAATGCAATCTCTGGCTATGCAAGATATGCTCAAAAGCACATAACAAGCTGCCAGCAACCTCTGACCATGTTACTCTGTCTGTTGATGTTGTAGTTAAAAAAGCTAGAGATAAACTAACAGAGGCAGAACAAGAATTAAACACGCTTTTATCATCGTTAGACAGCAGATATCAAGAAGTTTTGCTGACACAACAACAGTTTGTTGAACAGGGTGAGTTGGTAGCTGCTAACATTGAGCAGACATTTGCTAAGCTGTGGAAAATTTTGGAAGAAAAAAAGATACAACTTTTGGAAGTTCTTGCTGTACATATTTCTAAAACTGGATTTCAGCTAGAAACCAAAATTGAACAGACTGAGCAGAATATGTTTCAGGTTGAAAAAGCTTTGGATTTTGTAAAAGAAACAAAAAATAGTTCTGATGCATGGCTGATAACAAGCATGTTGGAGAATGTTCAGAAACTTCGGGAAAATACAAAAGATATAAAAATTCCAAGTTTAACAGAAAAAACAAAATTTGAGTTTTTTGCTGTTGACAACCTTATAAAAGATGTTCAGATTTCTACAGTTGGAAGCTTGACATTTCCTTTCATGGATCCACAACAAGCACCACGTTATCCATCAGATTCTCAAGTAACAGGCAGACTTTTACATCATTTGCACAACAAATTCTTTGTAACAGGCATTGCTGTCACCTACAGTGGTCATATGTTTGTTTCCTCAAACTGTGATTCTTTGATAATGCTGAAAAATGAAGTTGTTTCACAGATACAACATCTACCATGTTTGAGGCCATGGGGTGTGGCTTTGGCCACAGGTGGTGAAATTGTTGCCACAGACTGTGAAACTAATGATGGATGTGGCACTGTTAATTTGCTTCACCTTGATGGGACTTTTAAAAATCAAATTGCTCATGGATTATCTATGCCAAGGGGAGTTGGAGTGGACAAACATGGCCGTATCTTTGTATGTGATGAAATGGACAAATGTGTGTATGTCATGACCCCATCTGGAAGAGTGGTCAATATCATTAAGAGAAGCAGCACTGGAAATATGATATTTGAATCACCTAGATTTGTGGCCATTAGTGAAAAAGGAACAGTTGCTGTATCTGATAATTCTAGAATAGTGAAAATCTTTGATGCTCAATTCAAACTAAAACATTCTTATGAGTCCCCTTTCCCAGGCTCTGAACTTTGGGATGTTGTCTGTGGAACAGATGAAACAGTTTATGTGGCTGACTGGAATCATGGAATTCATGCTGTTTCTCCTGATGGCAGGTTTCTAGGTTTTGTTGGTACATCACCATTGAGACTTATAGAACCTACATCTCTGTCTTTACATCCCAAAGAATTTTCCCTTTTGGTTGGCACATCAAATGGTGAAGTCATTTGTATTAAATAATGGAAGAACATCTTATATACTGTTATCTGTCTTGTTTCATTATACTGAATTCTTTCTTATGTAATTTCAGTAAATACAGATGTATGTAAACACACAAACAACTGTAACATAATGTATTTTTTTTCTAAAGATGTACAATTCACATGCATGCCATAGTGCCTACTAATATGAATTTATTTGTTGTGTTCAATATAAAATTTATAATCATTATTCAGTTATTATTAAAAATAAAGTAATAAATATGATTAAAAAGCATACACAATTACCTGATCAGTTAATTATTGTAAAATATATTTAGATATTATTTTTTAATCGTTTTGTAAGAACAGAATATTCTTAGATTCAGCATTATTGTCTGCTGTTTTTCATTGATTAGTTATTTAGTAATAATAAAAAATACAACATTACATAAAGTTGTGTCTGAAAAAGTGTTTTCTTAAAATTAAATAACTTTTTTTTGTGTGTTTGAGGGCTTATGCTGTAGCAGTGAATAATAGGAATATTTTTATTGCAATAATTTGGACTCATTTAATATAAAATTTATTAATCATTATTCAGTTATTATTAATAAAGTAATAAATATGATTAAAAAGCATACACAATTACCTCATCAGTTAATTATTGTGAAATATATTTAGCTATTATTATTTTTTAATGGTTTTGTAAGAACAGAATATTCTTAGATTCAGCATTATTGTCTACTGTTTTTCTTTGATTAGATATTTAGTAATTATAAAAAATACAAAATTACTTAAAATTGTGTCTGAATAAATGTTTTCTTAAAATTAAATAACTATTTTTTGTGTGTTTGAGGGCTTTATAAATTGAGTATTTTTGTTGCAAACTGCACATCATTTGCACACAAAAATATTTTACAGTTTAGGATCAGCTAGGAATACTGATATAAGAATGGATGAAATGTTTTTTTTTGTTTTTTTTATATTGGCATTATTTACTTAAATTTGATATAAAACAGATTCCAAATAATAAAATCTAATAAAAGTTAAACAATTTTATCTACACATATATTTTTCATTTTATTATTATTTTAATTCTCTAGAAGCACAAATGTTCTAGAATTTTGTAAAATAAATAATTTCTTCTTTTCTTTTGTGTTTCTTTCTTTGTTAAATTTAATACATGGTTTAAAATTTATATATTCAACATTTAACAGTATAACAAAATTGACTTCAACAACTGAGCTTCACAGGATGTAACATTTGCTAACTACAAACATTTTATATAATTTTTTTTAATTGGATATTTGGAGTAATATACATTCAGATAGTACTTGTAATATATACATTTGTTTAACATTAAAAGATGCAGCTATGTATTGTGTATCGGATTCAAACATCTGTTAATTCTGATTTAAAACTAGTAATAGTCTTCAGAGAAAATGTAATATATATTTTTTTATCTTGAGAACAAAAGATGCATTTGTTTTGTCCACATAGAAAAGTATATATCTGGTGCCTGCTGAAATGAGAAATACCCAGTGATTCATCAAAGAAATCAATTAGTATTTAGTCCTCAAACAAGAGGTCTCATCACTGATTAGAATCTATAATACTGTTAAAAACTTGGAATCCACCAATTCACTATTGGGACAACTTAGCAATTAACAAAATTAATTTGCATACACTCCCCATAGCAAAATGTCTGTGAGATGTATGATAAATCTATATAGTTGGTATGAAAATCTTCTTCAGTTGCACTGATGAGGAGTGAGCAGGCAAATTACATAAAACCAAATTATAGATAATAACTTTGAAGGAAAAGGAACGAAGAAATGTTTAACCAAAACATTTTTTTTAATTTACATGTTTTTAATAATATTTCTCACTTCATACAATAGAAAATAAAAAATTCAAACCCAGCATCAGAATGCAGTGGCATATTTTTTTCAATTCAGTTCTGTTATAATGTACATGTGTTGCCATATTCAAGAAAGGACATATCATGGCCTTTGATAAAATGTGGTAAACTAACACATTCAAGGGCTTAGGAGTATTTCTGCTAGCCTTACCAAACTTTTACATCTTTATATAATAAAAATGTATTATTGAAAACAGTCTGTCTTTGTTTTAATCATTTTTTGAAACCAGGAATGGAAACATTGTTTTTCTTTTATTATTTTTTTTTATTCATTAAAAGTGTAAAATGCTAATAAAGTCCATGACCTTCAATAAAAATATATAAAAAAAAATAATATATATATATATTCTTTGTGAAGGTGTGATTTTTGGTACAGTATTAACAACGATATTGACTGTCCAGGAACTGGCTGAACCTGCAAAAAATTCAGTATACATGAATCAAATAACTGACTGGCATTAACAGCTGAAATACCAATTAATTTAAAAATATATTTCATGTTGTGAATAAAGTAATAACAGTGTTTACTTCTCCATATATTTGTATATTAATTAGCTAGGTACAAATAAAATTACATAAATTATTATCTTAAGACAAATATATTATAAACAGGATGTTATATAATATATAACGTTTTTGGCAGAAAATATTTCAATATTAAACATTCTTAAAATTACTACTATATTGTGATAACATTGTTCTGCATAACTATATAACATATTTATAATCACATCGATTAAAAATAAAAAAAGCAGAGTTTAAAACAATAAATGAATTGATTTAGTATTTTACGTGTAAAATTTATAAATTCTATTTACAAAATTTGAATTGTAGTATGAAATCTTTAGAAAGTATTATTATCTCCCTTCACTCGGTCATTGTCGTATTTTTATGACGATTGCGGCCGAGGTTTTATAAACGTAAAGCTAGTTGATAATTAATGTCGTTTTTGTTTGACAGTATGGTTTAACGTGAACAAGGAAGTCGGTTTTTATTCCTTGTCAGTAGCATTCTTTCTGAGATAATTCAATAAGTGTTAAAGAGATGTCTCGACCAAGACATTATTCGTAAGTATTAGACAAAATCGGGTTAATTATAATATTATGTCTTACCAACAATTTTCATGTTGCCGCAGTATGCTGTTTGCCGTATTATAATAATAATGTATATGATTATCGCATCATAATTGATTTACAAACTATAAATCTATACTGCCAGTTTATCTTTTCTAATTTACACCAATATGAGTTTAAAAATATGTATATAAATTTTAGTTTTAAATTATTTCACGTTCTCTGAGAATATCAGCATAAGTAATCTAAATCGTCTAAAATTTGGTTCAGAAACCGGTTATTAAAATGAATTCAGAATTACTCAGTTACAGAATTAGTTATAAAATTTATCGTATATTTATCAGATCATGAATATAACAGTTGTTTAATAACGTAACCAAAAAAAACTAGATTTGGTCACACAGCAGTTCAGTACGTTAGAGCTTTTAACTGAATATTTTGCTATGATTTTGTTTTGTTTTAGTACTTGTTCAAATATAAAACTAGCTCACTTTATGACTTTGGCATCCGATTTATAATTTTCATCATCAGCATTAATAGCTTAGATGTATGAAAATTAGTTCTTTGAAAGAAGGCCAGAGGAGCCCACGTATTTTTGAAAAAGCTATTGTCTGTTCTTATGATCTAAATTCTGGTAAGATTTTGAGGTTCCAGTTTTATAACTATTATCATATTGCATTTCTTCAGTGCATTACACCATCAGTAACGTTAAGTATCATACCTGAAATGATGAAAGCTGGTGGCTCACCACTGTTTTGTGATCTGATGAAAAAAACACACACACAGTCACACACAAAACCACAAAAAGTTGTCATGAATAACATTTGTCATAATAGAAGCATGCCACAGTTTGTGGGCATTATTTATATTGAAATGAAAATGTAGCAGCTACACTGCATTATGAAACCTGCATTTTAAAATATTGTTACACTAATATCCAGAGCATACTGGTAAAGTAAGAACCTTTAGTGCTTTAATTATTAAATTTTTACAAAAATATAATTAATTTTATTTACATGTTTTAATTGTAATAAATATATTTTCTTTTAAAATGAATAATTTGTTACCTTAAATATATTTTAAATTGACTGATTAAGCATTAGTTTTGGGAAAAAGCATTATATTTAGGACTTGTAGATAACTGTGTTTATTATAAAATTTGACACAGAGCTCTTATATAAATTATCTTAGTAACCAGTGACAACAACAAGCATGATATCATTTCCACTTAAATGTATTTACTGCCAAGGTTACATAAGAATGTCAGTTTACAACTGTTCATTGAAAAAGTAAACATAAGTTCTATACAAAGCAACTTTTTATATATAATATTTGCTGGCTTATTAACCACCTAGGTCATATGATGCAAAACATTATGCTAAATAGTTATGTTTTTACATTACTGACAGTCAAGACCTAAACAGATTTTTTTTTGCAAAATATATGTTAATTTGATAAAGATTGTCACAAAATATAATTTTGTTCTTTGAACTATCTATTGACATCTTAAAGAAAGATAGATAAATAATGTCTTTGATCAGATATCTGATTATTAGGTTATTAATAACCAAGGTCATATAGAACTCTTTTTATAAATATTTGTTAACTTACAACCAAGTAACAAGCACCAACGTATCTTTCAAATTATCTTTATTAAAAAACCCCTAACCATCTATTATTTAAATAACATTACTGTCTAATATAAAACTTAAAACTCAATTACTTATTATCCTGCTAACCATCAAGAATACTTTTTTTGCAAATATCTATTTTTATACTAATCACAAAGGTAACATAAAAGAATACTATCCTGAGATATCTGTTAATTATCTAATCAACAAGGTCACAGTTTTTTGACAGATATCTGTTAACTTACTAACCACTAAAATCATTAACAACTATTTTTGCAATATCTAAATATTAATATTCTAATGCCAAAGTTATACTAAAAGCTTTTGTAAGTAAACTTAACAGTTAATCTAATGAGTCTCTAGTTATTATTAGGATGGTTGCCATTTTTTTTTTTTTTTTTTGATGGTGGATGGCTTGCTTATCAAATCTACCACAACAGTTGTCTTTAGTTTACCTCTCTTACTTTATTAACTACTAAACTGAAGCAAAGGGGTTATGGATAGAATTTTTATTGCTGAAAATATCAACATAAATTCTTGTATTGCATGAGAGAGTATATATTTAATATTTGCAGCAGAAGCACAAAAATTGCTGACTTTTGGGGTAATTAAATTATGTGTTACTCGCTGTAAATATATATCTACTAATATTCTCTTAATAACATGCTCTAACTGATCAATAGTCTATCTGGATGTAATTGTGTTTGTATTGATCTGTAAGCAGCTGGTAGGGGAGGTACCATTGTAGAGAAAAACTTGTCATTTACCAGCAACGACCTTCATTTCATGTAATATAAATATATGTATAAATTATATTTATATGTAAATATAAACATGTCAGGTCTCAAAAATACTTTCAATTTTGGTTAATGGTTGTTTACCAAATGTTTGACGAAATATGTTAGGTTAATGTGTTAGAATAATATACTGTTTAGAGTGAATATTTTAAGAACATTAATATTAAAATGTTATTTCCCAAAATTAATCAGATTTTAATACCTACAGTAGGGATTATTTATTAAAAAAAAGGATTTTGCTATAGTATTTTAGTTACCATTAGGGGACTGCCCCAAAGTGTGGTTTGTTGATGGATTAATTCTTGGGTGTACCTTTTCAACATCTTTCTTTTATGCCAGTGCCACACAACAATTTTATGGTTGCAATTTCATGTCTTTGTTTAAAAAAAAATGCACAGATATCTTGGAAGCAGGTGGTCACTTGCTGATAATAAGTAGTTGAAGAAATGATGCCTGAGACATGTCAGAATGTAAAACAGTATACTTGACACCCAATCACTTTTAACTTTTATAACTTTATATATACATTTTATAATATATGATTTTGATTTCACCTGTGCCTATATAATTGAGTTACAACAGAAATAGTTATATACAGTGTGTTTATGTGAATAAATGTATATAAGTATTTACATAGATATGTGTGCATGTGTGTATTTATATATATATATATATGTGTGTATGTATGGTTCTGTGTGTGTGTATATATATATATATATATATATATATATAGAAAGACAGAGAGAGATATTTACAGCTTGTGATAAAGTTTTATGTCATTAACAACATTATCTGCTTATCAACATAAGTAATATTCTCATAGGAAAAGTGACCTTTGAAATCAGATTTATGTAGTTCTTGTACAAAGTGTATTTAATATGTTTATGTTGAATTAATCATATTAACTGTGTGATACTTTAATTTGATATTATGGATGCTTAATGTGTTGATTATTTGTTAATTATCTAAAAATGAAACATCTGTTTCATTTGAAAGCAAGGGATGAAACATCAACTGGCTGGATCTTTTTAATAAATTAAACAGACCATAAATGTGTATGTATAGAACTTTTTATAGCCATTTGAAAATCCATGGTTTACTTGTAGTATGTATGTATCTATCTATCTATCTATCTATCTATCTATCTATCTATCTATCTATCTATCTAACTATCTATCTATGTATCTATCTGTCTATCTATCTACCATCAGTAATTACAGTTGCAATTAGACACAGATGAAGTATAAATGAATAATTATTTGTTTGTTAATGAAAAACCACATTTTTAAAAATATTATGATAAATATATAGACAATTTTATTAAAAATTAAACAAATACTTTCAGGTTGTTAAAAATTTTAATGGAAAAAAACAAAAACGTTTTCTTTGTGTAGCCTAATGCCTAGAAACTGTAAAAAAATAATGTATGTTTGCTTCTGCTTGTCATTTTATGTAATGGTATATGGGTAATAGCTTCAGATTACATTGTTATGCAATTTAGTTTTTTCAAGGATGGTAATGTTTAGGTAGTTACTGATATCAATCCAAGGTTGAAAGAGGAGTGAAATCATTTATTAACATCTATGAGATTATTAGTACATGACGAATTGATTCTACATTTAAATGGACTAAACCACACAATGATAATAAATGCTTAATATAAGAGTTTGATAATTTATATTAAAAAACAAACAAATAAACTTAGTATATCAAATATATTTTATAGTTATTGATTATTCTGCAGACTGTGTTAAAAAAAAAACCCAGTGATATATTTACTTTACATTCTACATGTGGAGATCATAGTGACATGTTGTGAAAGATTTTTTATTTTTTTATTTTTTGTTTTTTACAATATTAAAATTTTCTTTTCCTAGAACAAATTTTAAATATCAAAATTAACAAACCTTAAAATTAGAAATTTTTATTTAGAATATTTTGATCAGTCTTTTAAAACAATCTAATATTAATGTATAGAACTGAATATACCAATTTTTTTTTTTTTTTTTTTTTTTTCGGCATAAATTTTTATAGTTTTTGAAAGGTAGAAACAAGCTTAATGAAGAAATGTTCTTTTCAGCTGATGGTTAACGGAATCCTGGGAACAAATATATTTATTAAACTCATATTAAATGTAAATAATATGAACAACTATATTCATATGTAACCATGTGATAAAGATCTACTTAACTAGCAGATTGTCATTTGATACAAAACTAGTCAGAAATTCTTTAAAATATCAACAGCTCAAATAGTACATTTATTTCACTGTTTTATATATTGAACTTACTTGGTTAAATAATGTTTTGTGACATCAAATCAAGGACTAATTTGCTTACATGTAAGTTTCATTTTGATACCATCCCTGGTCCACAGGTTCTGTATGCCTTTTTGAATGAATTTGTAATATTACAAAAAAGAAAAGAAAGAAAAAAGAAAGAACTCAAAAGAGCTCGAAAGAGAAACGAAGAAGAAAATAAGAAAAGAATATTAATTTCTTGACATCTTTCAAATATTAAATATGTGTATATGTGTTTGTGTGTATGTATGTATATGTATATACATGTGAAATATAAATGTATTCACATACATACATATATATATATATCAGTGTATGTATGAAGCATATGTATTCGTATGTATGTATGTATGTGTATATATGTGAGGTTTATGTATTCGTGTGTGTGGGTGGATGAAAGCACTATTATGCAGGTTGTAAACATCACATGACAATATATAAAAATAATAAATTCATAATATTTTTATGATTTCATTTTGCCACTGTCTAGAAATATTAGTGAAAAACGGAATATTTATAGTGCTGTCATTTGACTGTTAATTGTTTGTATTATTCTTTTTGTTTCCTGATTTAGAAGAACTAGACAATCAATATGTTTGATTGTGGCAAAATACTGATGGCTATAACCTAACCTATTCAGAACAATGACTTGATTTAAAGATTATGCAACACATAAAACAATGAGTAGGATATATGGTGTGGCTATTGTGCATTGGATCTGTGCAGATAAATGTGACCACATTTTGGTGTTTATTTTTAATTCACTGATATCCACATTCCTATTCCTATTCCTATTATTATTATTTGGAAAAATAAAACTGCATCTGCCCTGCCTAAAAAAAAACATAAGAAAAAAAAAAAAAAAAAAAAAAAAGTCCACAAAATAATACAAGCCCAAAAATAAAAACAAACCAAAAACAAAACATCAAAAACTTATTAAGATTAAAAAAATGTCTGAACAAAACTTAATAAATAATAATCTTTGTAATAATAACTGTTTCAGTTTGTGGTATTATAATATCTGTTAAAGAATGTAATTAATGTTAAATTTTTATTTTTTTTTTATAGAAAGTCAGGTGAATCACTTTATGAACTACTGGAAGTGCCAAAAGGTGCCACAGGAGATGATATCAAGAAAGCTTACAGAAAGGTAAGTGTGAAAATGTAAAACATGCATGTAATTAAATTTCACATCATTCATCTTTCACTGAGATCACAAAAATTGTATACTTTTTAAATATTAATATTATTTTTCTAAATTTATTAAACAGAATTTAGTGGAAAACACATTTATACAAAATACAAAACTATTATTAATTTTGTTCTTTTGGTCTAAAATACATATTATTATAAATGCACTTTTGTAAGAAAAATATTTTGTATTATTACAGCATTAGTATGAAAAGCAGATGTTTGTTTGTCAGATTCTTGTACAGTATTCTGGTTTGTTATTTATTCAAAGCTAATTGTAAACAAATTGTTCCCATTTGCTTTTGTTTCAGTTCTTTGTAATTTTTTCATTCATTCTTGCTTTTCGTGCTGCATTCCGATAAAAATGTTATTAATATAACTGTTTTTAATTTTTATTTTTACAGCTTGCACTCAGGTTTCACCCTGACAAAAATCCTGATAACCCTGAAGCAGCTGATAAAGTAATTAATGTAGCATTCGTTTATATTGTTTGGAAAAAAAAAAATTAATTATAACTTGTTTTTTTAATGCTGTGTAAAGACAAATTTTCCTTTTAATGTTATTAAGAATAAATATGTAAAAAATACATATTAAAGAGAAATTATTGAAAAAAAATTACTAAATGTAGTTACTTACAGACTATAGAAATTTGTTGTTTAATTATTTTAAAAATATCAAGTTCAATTTAACATCAGTATTGGTTAAATATCATATTATTTATTTGTTTGTTTGTTTATTTATTTATTTATTTATTTATTTATTTATTTATTTATTTATTTATTTATTTATTTATTGTTTTGTTAACTGCTTTGTTCAGGTTTACATCCATAATCAATTTAATGACTTCTTCCATGTGAAATTATTATTTGTCGGTCTGTCTCTCTCTTCCTCCTCTCTGTATCTTGCTTTATCTTGTTTTCTCTCTCTCTTCTCTCTCTGTTTATCCATCTATTATTTACAGTTTAAAGAAATTAACAGAGCACACAAAATACTTACTGATTCGACACGCAGAGGAATCTATGACAGATACGGGTCTCTAGGTATATATGCTGCAGAGCAGTTTGGTGAAGAAAATGTCAACACATATCTTGTCCTAACGAGTGGATGGTGCAAGGCAAGTATTAAAAAAATAACTTTCTCTTTGTTTATATGAAAAATATATTCTGCTGGTGGATAGTTCTTGAGAATTTCCCTTACTGGAAATAAAAATTAGTAAATTATGTAATATGTTTATAAAATAAAACTGCAGTCTATTTATGAAGTTTTTCAAATTACATTAAGTTAATTTTATAGATTCTTATACTAAGATGAATATGTAAAACAATGAAAGTTTGTAAAAGTCCCATTACTTACCATATAATCAAAATTAATATTTGTAACTTTGGCTGAAATTTATTTTATAGTGTTCATATATACTGTTTATAAAAAATGTATTTTTAATTTAATTTCATTGTTAGACACAGTGTAAACTAAATTTAAAATGCCAGCCTCACAGATAATAATACTTTAATAATATCAGCCCTGTGTTGTGATATCAAAGAATATTCCCAAGATGGCTGGCTTCAAGCTGAAGTGATTGGTCTGAAAACCTTATTCTACTTCAGTTATTGATTGCATGAACTGAAATAATTACAGAAAAAAAATAAAAATAAAAATATAAAAGAGGAAGAAAAAAGCAACAAAAAAACCCCAAACATAAATATAATTAGATTACAGTATAGTGAAAAAAACAAAGATAAACACATTCTTCAATTTAATTTAATAGTGTTGCTTAATATTTTAATAAAAAATATTTGCATTTATTTTTTCAGGCTCTGGCTATTGTGTGTTGCTTCCTGACAGGATGTTACTGTTGTTGCTGCTGTTTCATGTGTTGCAACTTCTGCTGTGGAAAGTGTCGTCCACAGCCTCCAGAAGATGAAGGGGAATATGCAAATTTACATGTATGTCTGCTTTTGTTCTCTCCAAAAAAGGCACAAAGTCTGATTTAAAAATTAGCATATAATAGTGTAATATATTACAAAATGTATAAAATACTGAACAGATCATAAATTATTTTCATCACTCTAACCATATATGAATGTTGGATTTAGAAAAAATAATTTGGCCATTAATATTACTTGTTTGATTGCAAAAAGCATTAGCCATCAAAACTTTTATTATTATTATTATTTTTCATTTTTTTATTTTTTCAATTTATGTTTAAACCAAAAGGGGTGGTGTATTTTGAATGAAATAGCACAGCAAAATTTATGGAAATCCTTTTCCACAGCCACATTGGATTGATTTTACTTTTAGATAAAATAGCAGATGAATTATTTCCCTTGTTTTATTAAAAAAGCAAAAAAAACCAAAAAATTAACCAACACCAATTGACCAGTGAAACAAACAATAACCTGAAATATACCATTAATATTTAGATACAGTCCTGTATTTAGAGTATGATATTTAGTGAAAAACATAGTTTCCAGTCTCCAAAGAAAAGTACCAATAACGTAAAAAAAAAAAAAAAAAAAAAATGTTTTAAATTAAAATATGTTGGTTTACTGATAGAACAGATGTTCAGTTTTTAATATAAACTGAATAAAGTAAATATATTTTGGATACATGCCTTGATAAAATGCTTCTATTTCAGTATATTAATGAAATCAATAGATATTTATTTAAAGAAAAAGCTTTGTGTATTTGTGTGTATGTGTTTTCAAGAATTTGCATGGGTATTTATACTTATTATTTTTATGTTGTTTACAGTTTATTTAATTTGACTTTTATAACTAATTTTGTTATAGTTATTTTATCATTTGCTTCTTTTGTTATTCTGTTTTGTTGCATTATGGTTTTTGGATATTGTGTTTTGATATTGCATACACATGTTACATTCATGCATTTACATGTTAGTACACTGACACATTTAATATGCAGTCAACTCTAAAACAGCTTGAACCATTTGCTACCATGTATTCAATCTGAACACCAGCACCAGCCTAGTCTAGTCAGCAGAAACACATCACCTCAGCCCATTTAAGATGTTGACATCCCCATTGTTCCTATAAACATGCACATGTTACTGAATTCAACAAACATATTTACCAATCCAGTCCAAGAAACAGCCATTTTCCAAAAACAGATTCAACAAATAAGCTTGTATCAAACCAGTTGAATGGACAGATACTTTACCAGAACAATTAATTCAGGAAATACATTTTTTTGCTGTGCTGTGTAAACAAAACCCAATCATCTTTAAACACTAAATCAATTTAGTCATCAACTGATTGTTTCATCTAGGACCATAGTGGTTTACAAAATTCATTTGTTCAATAAATAAACCCTCTGATATTATATACAAATATTTTTTAATTTCATAGATTCACCACACTCAACAAATAAGCATGTACTAATCTAACACTTTAACTGAAAAGGCATGTACCAATTTGATTAATAAATAGGCATATATCAATTTAATCTGTTCAGGACAAGGCATGTACTAATTTAAGTTGCTCAATAAACAGACATATGTTAACACAAAACTATTCAATAAAATGACGTGACTGAAGTTAGCTCATTCAGAATGTATGTATTATATAACTGAACTCAGACTTTGTTCTTAACTTTCTGTATGATATAATGGCCAAGCTACAAAACATTATTTACTGACAAATTTTGTGTTACTGAGATAAATCAAGTATTTTAAGTTTGTAATGTATATTTTAAAAATGTTTATCATGTCTTATTTTGGTGGGTTTTACTCAGTAAGGTCTGAGAAATACTGCATTTTCCATGCTGAATTTCAGAACAGAGAAATAGTCATCTGTTTTGCCTTTATTTTGAAGAGTATCCTCTGTGGTTGTATGTAATGTTTTATTACAATTATAGTGGCATTCTAAATTAACATTTGTATGACCTGTACTAGAAAACAGTCTGTTCTTTTGAAAAACTAACACAACAAAAAGGAAACAACCCAGTTATTTTTATTCCTTTGGTCTGATGCGAGTCTTGTTTTGGGAATTTTGCACCTCATCCTGTACACTATTTGCACAGACATGTATGAGTCAGCATTAACTAAAACTGTGTGTTACTTTCACCAACAAGCTGTTGTTTAACTTGCAGGGAGAACAGGATTTAAACACCAACAGAGAAGAAAGGGTATGCTAGAACAATGCTAATACTCATTTTGTACTCTTTAACTCAGAAAAAAATATACTGAATATTTCATTTGTTAAGCAATAGGTGGAAGAACAATTGCATGCTTTTTTTTTTACTTGCCACTAAATTTTAAACGCTTTCCTCAAAAAAAAAAAAAAAAAAAATAAAATGTATATATACTTTAAAATCCAAATTCATCGCTGCTTATTTTTGCACAAGCATTTTAAGTTGACTGTGTATATATATATTTATTTTATTATTATTATTTTTGCATGGTTTTTCTAGTATATTATATGCAAGTTGAATGTCTGTGATGCATGGTTGTTGTTATTAACTGGAAAATAACATGCCTGTCTTCCCAATGAATGTTTTTTTCTCTTTCTTATCCTTACTTGTTTCTGAAACTTCTTTAATAAACTATGCTTTGAATTAAAAGTGTTCGTAAAATTTGAAACAAGAGTATGTAAACATTGAAATATATTTGAAAGCAATGACAGAAAAAATTAAATACATTAGGTATTAGGATTTCACATTTTAGGGACTCATTTAGTTGTTTGTTTTAACATATTCCAGAAATCATAATTACAAATTTTAAAACTTTAAAACAAATCAAGGTAATCATATAGATTTAATTTTTTTTAAAAGTTGTTTTATTTTGATTTTTATTTTTTAATGAAATCTTTGTGTGAAAATTTTAATACAAAAAATTTAATGTGATATTATAGCTTGTTTTTACAAAATATTCAAAATATCTGAAAGAAAAAGTATCTTGTTATTAATCACTTTTCATACAGCCTTTTTTTAATTTTTTTTAATTTTTTTAAATTTTTTTTTCTTTTGTTATTAATATCATTAACAGAAACTAAAACTCTGTTAATGCTGTGTATTTTGTTTATTTTGTTTAGGAGGAGTACAGCAGCACTCCTGAAGGATCTCCAGTGACATCCCAGCCTGAAGGTTCCAACCTCAATGAGAGCCATGCTATTCCAATGCCTGCTCCCACTGAATCGACAACTCTCAGTGCTGACAGCAAACCCACTTACGGTTCTGAAGATGGAAGTTGACGAGACAGTTCTCAGGGCAAACACTGAAAAATAATTCCAACATTAGTATCCTGTGTAATTCACTGAAATGTTTCTTTTTTGAATTATTGCATCGGGAATGATTATTTTGTGAAGGTTTTTGAGTATTTAGTATGTAATGTTTTAAAAATAATAAAATTTGGGGTGGGGTTTCTATGAATAGACAATCTTCTGTGATGAAAGCTAGTTTTCAGGATTTATTACAGACTTGTTTTGTCTAATTTATCCTGTGAGTTGCCATTGTTAAATTAACAAAAATATTCCATTTAATGTTTTCTTTGTCAACTTGCTTTTTGTTTTGAAATGTAACAGATGGAATTTACCTGTAATTGGGTTAAGAACATAAAATTAAATTATTCATGTGGTGGCCAAATATCTCTTGCATTTAGTTGAGAACCAGAATGAATTTCTACTACTATCAGATTTATATTATAAGCTTCAACTAAATAGATCAACAGATTTAAGTAAGTGTTGAATTAATACATCCCTAACTTCGTTCTGAGACATTAAGCATATTGTTCTTGTTAATAATGATAATAATAACAAACTTCAGTAATATTATTTTTGGTTTGTAGCAGATGTAGGAAAACTGAAAAAAGAAAACCATCAAAATCTTATGAATATTTACCTTTATGAACTACGCAGTTTAGTATTTTTACTGTCTTTTTTACATTCAGTTTATAAGTGTTTCTGTCATAAAGAAAGTAGAAAGGTTTGTAATAGGAATGAAGTGTCAGATGAGTATTTAATGTGTTCAGTATTGTGTAAGACTGCACAGTAATGTTGTTGGGGTAGAAGCAGTTTATTGTGATTTCCATGTGTTAAGTGGTTTTAGTATTACTGTACTGTAGTTTTGTGAGAGAAACTGTAAGAATTTCTGTTTGTATATATTTCATATTAACAGCATAACTCAATTTTGATCTACTGTATGCTTATTTTTCACTATTTTTATGAAACCTTGTCTTTATAATTTGTAATCTTGTATATTGTTTTTTTACCGTTTTGCATTTAACAGTTTTGGTTTCCTATATGTAGATTGCTTAATTTTTTTTTTTTTTTTTTTTTTATTTACAATTCTTTACAATCTTTTTATAATCAATTTCACTTTTAAATCAGATTTGTATATCTGTCTGTGACATAATATTTTCTTCTATTATTTATTGTGTCATTTGATATATTTCTTTTCTCATCAAATATTTTATAACCTTTCTGGTTATTTGCATGAGAATTTTTTAAGCATTAATACATTTTCATCAGCACAGACTTAAAATATTCTCAAAATAAATAACTTTAAAATAGAATGAGTGTGATGAAAAAAAAATGTTTATATTGTTATTTTATCGATATCTTTATTTGTTTATAAGTAAAAGAATCTGGTTAAAACATAATGTATTTATATATACACATACAATCTTTACACATGCTTCAATGATTTTACCCGGTTAATTTAAAAATTGTGACAGGTTTATTTCTCATATGGCTTGAATTACATCTCATACAATCTGTCCTAATTACCATTGTTTAGATGTTGGAAGGGTAATTCATTATAAAAGCATAAATCTTTAATGGTAATTAATCAAGGATAATTAATGTTGTACTGTGATTTGAGTGATATAAACAATCGTGATAGCACCAATGAATAGAGAACAATTAAAAATGGATATGATACTGATTGGTTGAACTTTATGTGTGAATTATGACATCTCAGATTATTATTTGTTACATTAGAACTTCAAATGATTTGAACAAAAAGTGATGTTCAGATTTTGATAATAGAATTAACTTCATCAGATTTTCCCAGTATCTGGACAAAAATAAGTTAACTCAAATCTGTTGATCTTTCTGTAATTAAAGCATAGTGTTCCTATTTTCATGTTTAACTTCAGACAGTGAAAAGTTTATTTAGAATTCTCAATAAAGAATTCATCTTTTTCTCAGATAATTTGTAAGAATAAAACTTTTTCATTTGCTTTTACGATTAATAAATGCCTATTTTTAATATGGAACTTAGCATTAGAAATTCAGTCACTTATTCTCATTTTCATTAAAGTTAAATAAGTTATAATTATGTTGGTACTCAATATTAGATCATACCACTTTAAAATAAAAATGTACTTTGTGTTATTGCTCATTAAATATTCTTTACAAACCTAGTGTGTATATGACTTTTGTTTTGTTTGTTTCAAAGAACATCATTAATTATTTTAAATGTGTTTTCAATATAACATTCAAGCTATTTCATCTAGTATTCTGAAATATTACCAAAAAATTCAAAAAAAAAAAAAAAATAATAATAATATAGTTAATACCCATGCTTTTTTATTAAATAGTGTAATAATATAACACATTTGATACCTATGGCAAATGTTGATTTTTATATTAATTATTGTGGACCATACAGTTAAACTGCACCAGGTAATTTGAGTAGTATTTCATTTATAACCCAGTATTCTCAAGTATAGTATTTATCTGCTACAAGTTGTAAACAAAAAAAAAGCAGATCATTTTGAAATAGTTCATGTAGATGTTTTCTGTCTTTCTCTCTCTCTCTCACTGTTACACTTTGTATATCTTATAAAACCAGATTCATATTCATCAGTATATTTATTTAATTATTGCTTAATGCTATGTCATTATTTTTGAAATTTTCACTCGTTTCTTTACTATTATTGTTGTTATTATTATTACCTTTTTCTTTCAAAAAAAAAGTTCATTTTTATTTTAACAGTTACAAAGCCTGATTTTGATGGAATTCCAATATAATTAGCTACAGTAAATTTTCTATTTAATTAAATACTGTTAAAAGTTTAATTTTTAAATATTTATGAAATATTTAAAATTATTTTAAAAAAATATATAGGTTAATGGTTATATGTGTTCACAGGTGATTTTTGTTCGTAAGTAATGGATGATAAAATTATTAATAATGATTTTAATATTTTACTGGTCAGAAGATTTCATCATGATATTGATTTGTTAATGAAGAACCATGATTTATAAGGATATTTTTGTAGAAAACAAGAATGAAAAGTGTTAATAAGAAAAAGAAAACTTTTAAATGGCAAATAGTTATGTTAGTTATTTAAACTTTTAAGATGCTGTTTTGTCTCAGCACATCAAGAATATTCTGTTTTTTAATTTTGTGTTCATTTTTTTTTTTATATTTATATCTAAACAATTTGTTTATTATATTGTTATTTAATATATTTAATAATTCACATGCATTATTATTTAAAAACAAAACAAACACAAACTGAAAGAAGATTGAAAATGCTGTTTATTTTTATTATTATTATTATTATTATTATTATGATGATGATGATGATGATTATTATTATTTGTTCATGTTTGAACCAGTCATGAAAATAATAGTAATATTGTTATTTATGGATCTGTAGAAAAATGTAAAATGTTTTTCATAATGTTGTCAATTGATGTGGAAATTTCGAGACAGTGTAAATTTTATCTCTACTAATATTTAAAGATAAGTTGATAGTAATTATGTTGATTAATTTATGTTAACATAAAAATGTTAAAGAGAATGAACATTATAATTACACTTAGTGTTTGTATGTGTGTGTACATATATATATATATATATAGATAAATATATATGTACATAAGCATTGCTTAGACTAGATACTATTAATTCTTTAACAAACACTGTGAAAAAATAAAAAATAAATAAAAATGTAAAAGTATTTTGTGTTGAGCTTAATTATAGTTGGTGTATTTTTATTGGTTTTAGGATTTGTGCATGAAGTATTCATCTTTCAACCAAAGAAGTGAAAATGAATAAAGTACAAAAGAAAAAAAGTTACAGCAATTGTGTGAAGCATACTTGCAATAAGCTTAGCTAATTGAGCTTTTCCCATTGCTTTCACTGTCAAGCAGAGATAGATACCCTATGCCACACACCAGAAAAATAGTCATGACATGAACTTTTCTTATCTGGTATGTTAATTCATATTAAAATAAGCTACATAGCAATTATGTATGCTTCTTGCTTTTAATCAAAACAAAAAAAACAAACAAACAAAAAAAAAAAGATGTCTTTAACCAACTTAATCATTTGTGTAAGATGCAAAAAAAAAAATTAAACACTTTTAAATTTCTTCTTCACAATTATCTTGAAAGTGAAAATGCAAAATAGCCTGATCAATAAAAACAAACAAACACCTGTGTTGTGTGGTGTCATGGTAACCAGGTGTTTATGGAATCAGAGTTTAATCATCATCCTACTGCTTATGACAGATAAGAAATACTTTCACAAAATTGTTATTAGTTATTGCTTTTAGTTCCAGACAAACACAACTAATCTCATGTTACATCTTTCAAAGTTGAAAATGTTACCAGTGCATCTCTGACAGTCTAATAAGAAAGTTGCTGATTCATAAAAAAAAAAAAAATTAATGTTTTAAAAACAAATTACCAGTTAAAGGAGAAGAAGTGTATTTGAGATGTTTGCAGTACTTCACAAAAATAAAAAAAGACCAAAATAATATTTATTATTGAAGACAGTTTATTTCAGTAAAGCATGCACACATATACACACGTATATATATATATGTGTGTGTATACCTACATCATTCATAAATATATACATACACATACATATATATATATATTTGAATATTTTTTGTTTGTGAAAAATCTGTATATTTAATGAACTATTTAAATCAATAGCTTTATAAATAAAGAAAAAGTCAAAAAAAAAAAAATGTTATTTTCACTTATATTTATGAACAAACTTAAAAATAAAGAAGTAACGAAAATAAAACATAAAAATTACAGGCTGCATCCATTATATTTTACATTTGTTAATTTAAGTGAAATTAGGAACATTTATCCAGTAACCACTGCCAGTCACAGTGTGATTCTTTAAACCCAAAATAATATAAGACAAGAACTACAAAACATTGATAAGAAACAAACCAGCAAATTTATTATTTGGGAGATTCTAGTATTAATAATATCAATATTTAAAATGTCAATATTACAGTAGAAACTGGAAAATTCTGTTAAAAGTATGTTATTTAGAAGATAAAACTATATCTGATTTACAGAGGTGCAGCCAGTGATACTAGGAAGTCTACTTCATTTTGTACAGGCAGAGGTAACAAAAACCCTACAGTGAATGCTCAGTGTGTGAATTTGTGTAAATTATGTACACATCTTCAGATATTATGATTTTCATTTGATCCTGTCACTTTCCCCATAAAATACTAAGCTTGTAAGTGTGCAAAGATTGGAGACAACATCGTCTTTTCTTCTGCTAGTTTTGGGTATCTGTTTTGCATATGTATGAGGATAACAGATGATGTGTCTCAGTATTCATATCATTTCAGTAACACAGTTAACTGAATCCACTCCTCTGCACTGTGAGAAGAGTGAGTCATCCCTCAGTGAACATCCCCAGTTAACTACAGCTATTTCGGCAGGTAATTATTTTGTAATCATTTCATTAAATACAAATACTAAACTAACCATTCACTGTTTAATTTCTTTAATTTAGATTTCAGTACATCTACAAGTAATACCAAGAGATGAAGTGACTGGAGTATAGAATAGCTGCTCCTCCATTTTGACAAGTTCTGGAATATTCAGCATGATTTCAGGAAGGTTTCTTTGCACCAAGGCATTTGGGAAGAATTTACGATACAGCAAAGCATTTTGGTTCATGCAGTTTTAATTTTTCTTTTGCAAATTATAAGTAAGATGGTTTGTAGTTTTATTCCCCACCCCACCTCTTGGGATCTTTGATGCAGTGGGTGTGAATGCAGTCCGTTTCAGCTTTTCTCCCATGAAAAGGACCTGAGATCTTTTGTGTATGGAAATTGTTATCCAATTTGTAAAAGCACATTCCATTGTAGGTTGAATGATTCCTGAATATACTGTTTGATGATTCTGGAGTTGACACCCCTGTTGGCTAAAGCAGGTTTTTCACCAGGAAAAGTGTCTTAACAGCACGTGTTTCAGTGGTTTTTTGCCCAAGCTGTCTATTTCGAAATCTGTTTGTTGCTACAGAACCCCAGCTTCACTCTCTCTGTTGCGTGTATAGTCACAAAAAAGAAGTAAAAGAACATACTTTGTCTCTTTTAGTTTAATGATAGCTATAGTGGTTTTGTTTTAATCTGTTTTGTTAAAAAGGAACTGTACTTTTTTTTCATTAAAATGTGATCTGCATTCCGTACATGATAATTAAAAATAATCAAAGTCTTTTGTGATTATATGCAAATAAATAAGAATCAACGTTCATGATTATAACCATAAAGAAATCATAGTCTTCAGAATCCATTAGTAATATTAGACAAATATTGATTTACAAATTATTTTTTATCAGGGAAGCATATCCTGTTTTTCTGCAAGGTCAGTGCCATCTAAACCACTCGCATACACGTATTGAAAAAACAGCAATGTTGATGTATGTTAGTATATGTGTCCTGCATTAAGAAACATTCTAACTTTTAGACAAGTGATTCCATCAACACATTATCTTTGCTGGATGACATTGTCATCACACCTTTCCCTATTAGAGCTAATTCAACCAAAAGCACATAGGTACGCATTAGATAAATCATATAAACTAACATACTAGTTAAAATTTTACTTGCTGTCAAAAAAAATCATCTTGCACTATAACTGTTAAAAACAGGATTTCTAGAAATCTCTTTAGATGAAAATACATAAAGATCTTCTGTGCCTAAAACCTTATCTTTTCCGTTTTTAACCTCCCGTTTTCTTAATACTATTTACACACCTTTCAGTAGTAATGCGTTTTTCGAAGAGCTTTTTATCGTTTCTCTGTACGTGTATAATAGAAAAACAAATAAGCACTGTTTAAAATTGCAGAACTGATGATGCTGATGATGATGATAATAATGATAATAAACATGCAAAACCAAATAATATTTTTGAAAAACAATAGAAAGAAAAGAAAAAAAAAAAACTTCGGAAACAAAATATAAAACAATATATATATATATATATATATATATATATATATATATATATAGGGAAAGTGTACGTATATTGAACTTGTACCTATATTGAACAAACAAGCAGAACCCCCCTCACCCCCCAAAAAAACAAATGAAAGAAACAAATGCTCAAAAAGGAAGGAGAGAAAAAAAAGAAAATAAATTAACGAAGCATATTTTAAATCATCGATTAGACTATATGGCGTCAAACTATTGTTTAAAAAAACAAACATAATGCCAGAGGAAAGATGATGTCAACAATAAATCTTCTTGAGATCTCTTATATGTACCTTCCACAGATAGGAAAACATTTCTACGAGCTTTGATACATCAGTGGAATTTCTTAAGTCATGTTTTGTAGAGACAAAGAGGCATAAATAACAGAATGCTAGATGAAGAATTACCGTACAGACATGTTGGCAAAAGGAAGGACATTTCAAATACTAAGGAATCTGATATAAACATTTTCCAAGAGATAGGAAAACCCATACTACGTTCTATGATATAATAATAATAATAATAATAATAATAATAATAATAATAATAATAAATCGCATAAACAACAAATATTCTTTAATGAGTTCATTATTAATTTTATCAATAGCCACATAACAAAAAGATATATATGTATATATATATAAAAAAAGAAAAGAACAAAAGCTGAATTGTTATAATAAGGTCTGTTTTGTTAGTAATAAACAAAATCTGCTAATTGATTCCTCGCTGCTTTTCTTTATCTTAATCCTTAAAAAAAAAAAATACAGTTAAGTTCACTGCGTATGTGTGTTCCTGCGTACGTGTGTGTGTGTGTATATATATACGCGCGCGCGCGAGAGAGAGAGAGAGTACAAGTGTTAATTATATTCTAATGACATTTAACTACATCCGTCTAAATTTTTAACTGAAATCCCTCCTCCCCAAAAAACCCCAAAACAAACAAAAAAAACAAAACAAAAAGAACAAAAAAACCCACAAACAAACAAAACAAAAACAGGATGTTTGTAGAAATATTAAGTACAAATGAACACATGTCTATATAGTAGGAGGAGTTAATTTTGCGAACATAAAAGCATTCATTTTAAAATTTTGCCAGAACTGCAACATCTCAGGCTAGTAATACACGGTCTTAACAATTCTCTCTTAAAAGTGAGTATTTTACTGGATATCTTCTGTGACAGTGAAACTGTAGTAGAAAACTGTAAGTACTGTAATATCTACTATAAATGTGACTGAAAACTGTTTATATAAAAACTAAATATAATTTAAGAGTACAGTAATTTGGTATTTACCACGAATGGAAATGAATATTATTATTATTATTATTCCATGCATTTGAAAAATACACGATTAGAATGATTATCTAGCAAAAAAGAAAGAAAGAAAAAAAGAGATTAAGTGATAATTAATTTGTAATAACCTTTCTAATCATTATTTACTACTAACAATGTAATTAAGAATTTACAAAAGATAACTGACATCAGTACTTTTAGCGTTAAGAGTGTGGATTTCGTTGCTGATTTTATTTTGTCAATGTAATATATTTCGGGTTTCATTATAAAACACAATATATATATATATATATATATATATATATATATATATATATATATATATATATATATATATATATATATTTCATTGAAGGGTGGAATTATAGTTTATTCGTGGTAGAACAGACATAACTGATTTCGTTTCCATTAGTAATTCATTTTGGATTTGATATTAAATATTAACATTATCTGCATAAAAAGCTTACCTCAATACTCCAACAGAATTCTAAATAACACAAACTTTATCATAAATATCGCAACAAGTGTTTACATTTTATCTCTTATTTTAATTGGCATTATTGTAAGTTTGGCTTAGTCTGTTTCATGTATTTACTATATAATCATTCTGACTTCTGTTTCAGATTTAATAAGATGAGCAGCGAGGAATATGACTGTGAAGCTATTTACAGCGAATTAGCAGCTTCTTCACCAACGCCATTGTCTGACACTCAGACAGATCTCTATTGTGTATTTCAGCTCTTCTTTATGGCTGTTACAATAACTGGTAACAGTCTCGTTATAGTGTCCATATTCAAATTTCCTTATCTGCGCAAACGTCAGAACGTCCATATAGCGGTTCTGGCTCTATCAGATATGAGCCTGGCAATTTTAGTCATGCCTCTTCACACCTATGAACAATGGAATAGAAAGTTTGATTTGCCACAATGGGTTTGTGACTTCAGAAATATTATCGATGCTATTTTGACCTATACTTCCATTTTAAATCTGTGCATCCTTTGTGTCGAGCGCTATCTTGCCGTTTGTCGTCCTTTCACGTATCAAAAAATTACTCCTTGCATAACTACATGTACAGCAATTCTTAGCTGGGTTTTACCTTTGACGTCTATGATTGCTTACATAGCATCTGGAATGAACGTGATTGGATTAGAAGATTATAATTTCTGTCTTTTGAAAGCAGATGTCTGCCCATTTCTTCAGACTAAATGGAGTGTATACGTACAAAGTGTGTATGTTGCCGTTATACCAATGACGCTTATTCTGATCCTCTACGTTAAGATATTCCAGAAGGCAAAAGAGCACGCCCGTGCAATCCGATCTTTGACCGTTACGGAGGATGACAAGAAAAAGAGAAAAGCTTTTACAGGAAACACCAAGGCAGCTCGTACACTCTCAATAGTTATCGGTGTATTCTATTTTGTTGGCTGCCTCTTATGCTTGCTACTTTGGTGGACTCTAGCACTGAATACAAGGTCGTACCGCCTATAATTATATTTTTGTTTGTTTGGCTGGCATATCTAAACTCTTTAATGAATCCATTCCTGTATTATATGTTCAGCCAGGATTTCAAAACAGCTTTCAAACAGTTTTTCCGCTGCAAGCCAACAGCCGTTGAAAATATTACATCTACAACCAATCCTTAGAAAGTTAAAAATATATAGACTTGAATAAAAAGTTCTATCAAATCTCAAATGAAATAGCAGGAAACTAAAGTACTAATCATTATTCTTACTCTTGTTGTTGTTATTGTTGATGATATTGTTAATGTTACCGTTATACTTGCGATCTTATATGAGCTGTTTGAATATTTTATTATTTAATATTTCATGTAATTGTCTGCATATGGCCAATCTGTTTGGTAGTAAATCCTATGACTGAAGACATTTTGTAAGGATCCGACGATCCAGTATAAACTATATTGTATCTGAGGTATATAATCACTGTGGCAGCGCATTACGTAACTGTATAGTCGAATGGTTTGTAAGTTCATATTAATGTTTTCAGTATTTAACTTGATATTGGATTAAAATCCAATACTAATAATAATCCCCCAAACCCCAAGATTATGTCAGAAACTTAATTTCTCTGAGTTTTATATTCGAGTATCGTCAATAGCAACATTGATTTCAAAATATATATTTTCATACATGATATACATACATACATACATACATACATACATACATATATATTTACATGTTTTCATTTGTTAGATATAATATTGCAATATCTTTATTAACAAATAATAAAAATTAAAGATATTTCATTATCTTAACATAAATACTATGATTGTTTATATTTGTTGTATAATATTTGTTCTGTTCAGTATAAAAACAATGCTTAGCGTTTTTTCGCTAATATTCGATGTTAAATATTTTTTGTTCTAGAAAAGAAATAAAAATTACACTGGTAATACATATATGTTTCTGTAATTTTTACTTTATTCGTGATGTTCAGTAACTCAGTATCATGACAGGAAAAGGATACATTATATAGATACCACTAAACAGACAGGAACATGCATTCTTCTATGAACACATATTTTACACACACACATTTATAAAGAAAGAAATATACAGACAGACAGCATGCATACATACATATACATACATATATTCATACATACATACATACGTTCATACATGCATACATACATACATACATTCATACATACATACATACATACATACATACATACATACATACATACATACATACATACATACATACATACATACATACTCAGTGAACCAGTTATATTACTGCAGGGAAACATTATATTTAATACAATTAATTAAATATTTCATATTTAATTCCCACTTGTAGCACATAAGAAACTTTAAACCTTAAAATAATAATCTTTGCTTCTGCAATTATTACTACGATTAATTTATTTTTTATTGGTCATAAGAAAAATAAATAAGGTACCCTTAATTAATAAATAATTCCACTAGTATATTAAAATATTTTATATCGCCAAGATGTCTCCTTGGAATAAATTCATTAATACAATATTTTTATCTGACACAGCAATTACGTTACATTCTGAAGACATTTTTTTCCATCTTTTAAACATTATTTACCTATCCGCTTTGTTAGAAAAGTTATCCCAAAGTGTGTCAGTTCCAATAGAAGACGCTGAGGCCATTGGTATTACTTATTGTATTAATATGAAATCTTGGGGTAATTTCAGTGTATTGATTAGGCTAATTGTTTACTTTACTAAATTGTTCCTAAAATTGTTTGATTATGGAGTAACTTGACATTGCAACTAATATATAAGAAATCATTTCTTTAACAGTATAGAATAAACTCTAGTTCACTGAAGCTCTAATGGAAGCTTATTCATTATCTTTATTTATTATGCTTTTTTAACATTTAACCCCTCTGAGGGTAATTTATCTATCAGAAACATATTGAGGACGACTAGCCATGAACTAGATGAGTAATGGAAACGAAACATCTGGAAGAGAACAGGGCCAAATTCCTGATTTTGCCAGCCCATCGTTCACAAATTTATGGACAAAGGCATTAAAATACATAAATTTCAAGCAGTTAATTATAGCGATACTGTTTGATTTATTCCAGATACATCCATGCTCAGATCTGAGCTAGCAGCTAATTACAAATGGCTCGAAAACCCCAAATTTGACGAATTTTGAACGTTTTCTCTCAGTACTTTAAAATGCAATAAAATGAAAACATATACATTTATTGATCAGAATAAACTGAAATAAAGGGCAAAAAACAAACTAATGATAAAGGCAAATTCAAATTTTTTAAAATTTGCAACACAACGATTACAGATTACCTCCCTTGAATTCCTAAAACATAAAACATAGAACAAAAAAATACCAGTATTTTTATAATCTGGAACTTAAAAATGAAACTAAACTAAAATAAATATTTATAACCTTTGCTATTCTTATATTGTTTCATTTCAAGTTGTCTCTTAATACATATACATATTCGTCGTTCTTAGTTTCCTCCATAACCCATTTTCATCCATTTGCAAAGTTCATTTTTCTAATGTTCAGAGCAAATTTTTTCTCGATTCAAAAAGGAAAAAATCGTTTCGGTGGGAAATCCACGCACTTTCATATGAGACTGTCTTTAGCCTTCTTGTGTGAATGAACCGAAACTAGTTTCCTATTTAGGAAAATTCGCCGAGGTCGCATTAAATGGCATGATTCTCTCTCTCTCTCTCTCTCTCTCTCTCTCTCTCTCTCTCTCTCTCTCTCTCTCTCTCTCTCTCTCTCTCTCTCTCTCTCTCTCTCTCTCTCATACATACACACACACAGACACACATAAATACAAACAGAAAACAAATAAATTTAAAAAAAGAAGAAATAAAAACAAAAACAAACTGTTTATTTGAAAGATGGAAAGTTGCTCTTTACTGTGCTATACATTGCAATGCCTTAAATCACTGGTTTTCAACCTTTTTCATACCGCGATCCCTTATGAGCAACTCAATATGACCGATTTAAAATTTTTGATTCAATAATATCTAGGGTTACCGCTACATAGCATATCTCTGGATTGACAGAAATATGATACTTACGACATCTGATTTTACTGGCAGTTCCCAGTTATAATTCAGCTTGGAAAAAAAGTATAAAAAGAAATTCTGTGTCCGTAAAAAGTACGAGGTGGGCAACTGCTGTGATGATTTGTAAAACAAATTTCAAACATATTTTCATCAACCAAAGACAGTACAAAAGGAATCTATATTCACTGTGACGGGTCCCAAACCTATCTACACGTTTTTATTTATTCCTCCTTCCAAGTCAGGTTGAAAAAAGTTAAAACATACCTCGCTAAAGAACGATCTCGCGACACCCCCCAAAAAAGGCTGTCGACCCATCTGGGAGTCGCGACCTCTAGGTTGAGAATGACCCCCAGGTTGAGAACGACCCCCAGGTTGAAAACCTTTGCCTTAAATGCTATCTGTGCCGAGCTGTGGAAAACTGGAAATGTTCAGCTGATTTGGCCTTGCAGTCAGCTGCGCAGTGCGGACGCCATTACCTAACAATGGTTGCGTAATATTGATGAAGATGTTCGAGAATTATTTGTATAAAGATCGAATTCACACTTACAGACTGTTATCGACTAAAGACCTTTGAAATCCACAAGTTACTATATCCTCAGTCTGTCGAGAATGTTTTTATATTTCATGTACGAAATGAAGTGACAGTAAAATAGAAGCTTCGATGCATTGTCGTTTTTCATTCGCGAAGACTAATTTCTAGTACTTATGGAATAAAAATGGGGTATTCGTTCGAACTGTCAGAACTGCACAATCAGCAACAACTTTTTCCAAAGTCTTTAATAACTGTCGATCACACAACTTAATGAATATGTCTGAAAAGTAGTCATACGTACGCTAACAGCTGCAATACATTAGCAGTAAATAATAATTCTAATTTATTTATTTAACATTTTAAACATATTTGAACATTTTTATCTGTCAGTTTCAATATATTTATTCAGAAATGTGTTATATTTAGTTTTGTTTCTGTTATTCCAAACACGTCGGAGTAACAAAAGTTCTATTAATGGTTTTAACACAGAGGCCAGTCTACGATGTTTGACATTACATTCAGAAATTATTCCCGCTACCCTGATTGCTAGAGTGATATCCCCGTCCCCCGAAACTTGCCAGTGTCAAAATCCGTTTGGTGTCACAGGTAAAGGAGCCCAAGCATATCTCTGGCAGTTCCCAGTTATAATTCAGCTTGGAAACAAAGATTTCCAGTTGGTACTTGATCGACGCCAACTGTCACTTCATGGTTTCCGATATGAATCTGCTTCATTTCTCCAAGAAAGAGTTTATTTCTTTTTTAACAACCCACCAGTCATTAATATGAATTAGCTTTTCTTTTATCACCTGCAGAAAGATGAATTCCTTCAGAAATTTCCACTTCATCATATAAAGGTGACAAAGCGATCATGTTCAATGGTGGGAAAAACCAATTCCTTTTATGATTATGGCAACGCAATTTCCTCTTTGAGTTCGAGAGCCTCATCTTTTTTTTCTTTCTTTTTGTATATCGGCTGCCTGTATCAACCTTGCACATACTTTTTAATAAGGGTGTGATACTTTTTTACTTTTTATTACTTTTTTTTTTTTATCTTTCAGTGTCATTCCAAAACAAATCTGTAATCTCGTATAAATTGTTTAAGAACAGAAGGAACAAACGAATACATATCTTTATTTTTGAGGACATTGCCTCATTAATTCGAATTGATTTCACACGAAAATAGTTCAGGAAATGAAGAATGAACTGAAGAACTGTCAATGAATATCATCATTCTGTTTCTGTTTCTAGTGGTGTCGAGTGAAATCACCATACGTGCTAAAGATGCTGAATGACTACAACACTTATACAGACTTGTAGTAATAATGTTACTATACACACTTTTGTCTTTGACGGATATTACAGTTTTCGTTCTCTCTCTATCAAGTACAAATCACATAATTTCAGTACTGACTGACATATTTTTAAACTTTGCTTTGCTAACTTAATTATAAAGATTTCTTCTAAAATAACCATTTACATTTGTTTGTGACGGACTTTACACTGACCGATCAAATTCAGAAAATATTTTATAATTCCTTACTCTTTAAACTGATTCTGCTGACATCATAAACTGAATGAAATAAAAGGTCAAAGACAGATTAGGGCTGGTCATTTGAAAGACTTAATGTTCTTATTTTGGATTGTTTTCAGCCTTGGAATTAAACGATGAGGGAAAACATTAGTTAATAAGAATTTTCAGGGTCTTTTTCTGAAAATTAGGATTTTAGTGAATAAATTTTGACTTTTGGCATAATGAAATAATAAAATTTATTAGCCTTTTTCTCATATCTTTCGAGTCACGTAATTGCCCATACTCATAAAAACACACTGATCTTAGCCTTTCTTTTAAAATATATTTTCATTAATTATTAGGGAGAAAGCTAAAAAGAACACTCAGAAGACATTGTTAATTCTAATTGTAAGGATTTATTATTTCTACTTCAATATAATACTTTTCTAAGTCTTTTAGATAGTTTATAAAACTTAATAATAATAATAATAATAATAATAATAATAATAATAATAATAATAAATCATAATAAAGAAAAAATAGAAAGAAACTACTCCCACATTACTGAAGAATAATTTCGAACTTTCGTCACAAAATTAAATTTAAAAATCTGGATAAACTGTAGATAAATGTTGCTAAACCTATATGTGCTAGACCCAAAACTTATATACAGACGTTCGACGTTCTGACGTTGGCGCAGACAAGGAATGTTAATATGGATGTTACAACGTTGACCGTTTTAAAAAGATGAGCAGCGAGGAATAAATCTATTTACAACGAATTAGCAGCTTCTTTACCGCCGCCTCTGTCTGACACTCAACCATTATAACTGTTCTTAATGGCTTTTCCAATAATTGGTAAGGGTCTTGTTTGTATGTATGTAGACAGAGACAGACAGCAGACAGAGAGAGGGAGAGAGAAGAGAGAGAGAGAGAGAGAGAGAGAGAGAGAGAGAGAGAGAGAGAGAGAGAGAGAGAGAGAGATTTTATCATTGATCAATATAAATGTTAATCTTAAAGAACAATCAATCCGTGTCTTTATTTAAACTTATCCCTGATGTTCTTCTTCTTCTTATTAATTAACTAATTAATTAACATACATATATACAAATATGATGTACCGCCATTGCTCCATTTATAGAAATAATCGGTACAAATGGACACATGACTGTTTAGTAGGCGGAGTTTGTGAATATAAAAGGATTCATTTTAAAATATCATGTAAATTTTAACATCTCGGACTAACAAAACAGGGTCTTAACAATTCTTCATTCGAATTTTCATTTCCTGTGACAGTGAATCTGTAATAAATAACATATTCTAGTAGAAAGCTGTAAGTATTATGATGATTAAAAAAATATGAATAAACCAAAGAAGATGACAAAAAGAAAGAAGGAATAATGCATGATAAATACAAGCGGATTAATATGATGTAGATGTAGATTAATAAAAACCATTACTCTGAAAATAATAATTACTTTATACATATTTATGATTAAAAAAAAAAGAAGAAAGAGAGAAAAAAGTAATTTTTATGCTATGCAATTTCCTTATGTTCACACTCATAATTTGTTGTCGTTTGATATCTTTCTTCTTCTTCGTCATCATCATTATCATCATCATTAGAATATGCTTTAATGAGTAACAACATTCTTTGACTTTGCTGTTTAATATAGGTAATATTTTGTTATTTTGTCTAGACAACAGTTTTAGTTTTTCACATAACCCAAAATGTCTTTCATTAATGTTCACAATATCCTTTTAATAATCCATTAAAAAAGATATAAATCATTAGACGTCTATGAACATTTCATAAACAAACTGGGTTACATTAAACACCTTAACAAAAAAATAAAATAAGAACAAATAGTGATTATATTTGAAGTAGGTCATCAGAGCGCTAAAATAAAAAATTAAAAATGTATTGTTACTTGTGTTGTTGTTGTTATTGTTGCTGTTGTTGTTGGTATTTATTTATTTATTTATTTATTTATTGAATTCATCCTGTATAGTTTATTGTTATTACTGTGATATTACTATTTTATTATTGTTTATTTATTGTTTCTTGTTTAAGTATTTCATTTTTTGTTGTTTTTCTTCGTCTTTTTGACTTTATTAATTATTATTTTATTTCATTTTATTTTATTTTGCTGTATTATTATTATTATTATTATTATTATTTTGCCTCAGTTTCGTTTTTATAATAATGTAGAGATACACAATTTGTTTTGTTTAATTTGTATTTGTTACAGTTCTATTAATTATTGCTGTATTAATTGTTTCGGAATTATTAAATTTAAAAAATCATATTTATAACAAAATAACTAAATAAAGAACAGAGCAATAATAATAATAATAATAATAATAATAATAATAATAATAATAATAATAATAATAATAATAATAAACGGTATGTTCCCAAAACTGGCAGTCTCTAGATTAGGTAAACGGTGAGATGTTCTAATCCGCTTCCAGAAATGGGAAAACTGGGGTGAGCAATTAAGGCGAATTTAGATGCATGGGGATAACGAGATGTGTGAAGAACAGCTGGGGCGATTAACGATATTAATCTTAATGAGCAGTGAAGAACAGAGGTGAGCCGGAATAGAGATTGCAAGAAAATTAATGTTTGGAGACGTGAAATTAATTTTATATCTCCAAACATTAATTTTATTGAAATCAGTAACATATGGAGACAGGAAATACTACCAGAAGATAAGCACAAGCTCTTCCAACTGTATTGGAGTACGTCACGTGTACTCGGGACACGGCTTCCTACTTGTCAGCTTGCGGTGGAGTGCTTTCTGGGACATTTCGTGTATAAAGTGTGACTGAATGTGCTTTCAAATTCTGGACAAAATACTGTTTAATCAGTTAAGGTGATGGAACACCAATTAGTAAAGGTGAGCAATAAACTGCCAGAAATGGAACAACTGTCCAGTTAAGTTGTGTTATAATCTCAATGCCAGATTCGGGAATGCCAGAATCGGGAATAAACCTAATAAACGAATAAAGAAATAATAACTTTTTATAACTGTATTATTTTTTATAATATTGAATCAAGCATTGGAAAAAATGATCGATATCTATTAAGAAAATTTCCTAAGTTACATTAAAAAATATGGTTAAGGAATAATTCAACATATTAATTCGCTTATATCTTTAATGGAATAAATCATTTTTATTGCAATTAAAAAGAAAACTAAAAAGCACTCTTCCATTAAAAAAATATATGAAATTTTATTTTAGCAGCAGAAAAGAAGTGTATTGGATTTTGTAAAATTCTTTAACAGTGAAAGAATATTCAGATGACCCAGTCGCAGTGTAGTGCCTGTCCCTTAAACAAACTTTCCTTCCTGCGTCAGAGGTAAAGGTGACAAACAGAAAGGTTAGTTTCTTAATGAACTTGGCTAACAAAAGACATGACTAAAATTGTGCAGACCCATACCAGCTAGAGCCAGAACTGGCACAGGTAAGAAAATTGTAATATGAATATTATAACGAGTTAATTATAGTAACAGCCATAAAGCATAGCTGACACTCCACAGAGATCTGTGTCAGATTCAGTCAATCACTTTCACCTCAGACGTGGATGTACTGATGGTTTACGATTCGATGTCAGTGGGGTGTAAACAAATCCACGGTCTTTCTGAAATTTCCGTTAATACGGCCTAGAGGAAAAACATAACTTCTTCTGCTTTGAAAATGTTTTATTTAATTGAATTGATCTGTGGAACATGAATCCGAGACCGTTATCAGTAACAGCCACAAAACATAGCTGAAATACACAGTAGAGATCTAGACAAGAGACAGAAGAAACTGCTAATTCTGAAACTGTTAGAAATCATGATAACAATTAAGTGACAAAAATCAAAAAGGAAAAGGGAAACAAAAGTTGCTGCAACTTTAATTGTCTCAGCAAATGAATGACAGTTCGTTAACCATTATCCAGTTATCAAAATCGAGTTATCAAATACAATTTTATCATTTTTCGTTTGTAAAATGCCAAAACCAAAACTGCTCTCTTCTGTCATGCCTACGCGAAAAAACCCATTCCGATTTATAATTGGATGTATAATATATCGACATTTATTGAAATGATAAATACAAAGAGACGCTATTTAGAGGCGGAGTTTATTTTACGAATATAAAAGCATTCAGTTTCAGAAGGATTGCAGCGTCTCAGACACAAAAAAAAAAAAAAAAAATAATGAGAACAATCTCAATATTTTCGATTTTAAATTCATTCTTCTGTGGATACAAGGAAAACTTTCACTTTGTTCTGTGACAGTGAAACTGTAATACGTAACACAGTGTAGTAGGAATCTGTAAGTATTACATATAAATCTGCTATAAATCTGGTTGAAAAGCTTATGTAGACTAAATATTTTAATAAAAAATAGCATAATTTTTATAAATGCGAACTGGTTTTTTTTACGTTGTTGTTGTTTGCTGTTGTTGAAGTTGGTGTTTATTTGTTGAAGGCTTTTCGTTTATATTTCGTTTATATATATATATGAGAGAGAGAGAGAGAGAGAGAGAGAGAGAGAGAGAGAGAGAGAGAGAGAGAGAGAGAGAGAGAGAGAGAGAGAGAGAGAGAGAGAGAGAGAACTTTTATCACTGACCAGTATAAATGTTAATTTTAAAGAACTATCAATCCGTGTTTTTATTTGAATTTATCTGTGATGTGACTGATACATTTTTAAATCTTTGGTTCTTCTTCTTCTTCTTCTTATTATGAATTAATTAATTAATTTAAATATATAGTCTGAATTTCGCCTAAGTCAGGAAAAGAATATATTGGTAAAATTATATTTCATTACAGATTTCTGAATCTAAGTTTAAAAACGTCTCATCTACATTCTTTCTTCAAGTCTGTGTCACAGAATATCTTCATTTATCATTGGATGATTGAAAGAATCCACTAGAAAACAGGATGATTTCTGATATAACGCCATTGCTCCATTTATAGAAATAATCGGTACAAATGGACACATGACTGTTTAGTAGGCGGAGTTTGTGGATATAAAAGGTTTCATTTTAAAATATAATCTAAATTTTAACATCTCGGACTAATAAAACACAGCCTTAACAATTCCGTCTTCAAACTTTCATTTTCTTCTGTGACAGGAATCTGTAGTACACAGTGTAGTAGAGAGCTGTAAGTATAATGAATGTGCTCGGAAGCTGTAGGTAGACTAAATATAATTTAATAAAGAAATACCGTAAACTGGTAGAAAATTTACCATAAATGGAAATGCAAATTCTTCTTTTCTTCTTCTTCTTCTTCTTCTTCTTATTATTATTATTGTTAGTCATTTTCGAAAAACGCTATACTGAATTGTGAACTACAAAGGATAGTAATAATAATAATAATAATAATAATAATAATAATAATAATAATAATAATAATAATAATAATAACAACAACAACAACAACAATAACAATAACAATAACAACAAAAACAACAACAAATCTATAGTATTGACTTTTAATCTATCTCTTATTTATAATCAACACGAATTTGGTTAACGATTTACAAAAGAAACAGAAAGCAATATATTTAATGTTAAATATATGGTTATCGTTATGATTTAGTTCCGTGTTTTTGCATGTTTAATTCTTGCCACAGTTACTTTTCAATAGGATAATTAATTCTAAATACAAATACTTTTTTCTTTCTATTTTACATTTCATTAGTAACACGGTGATCCAACCACTCAACCTATATCTATATATTATCAGTATTCAGTGATACGTGTGAGTTCATGAAAACAATTCAATTCATACGGCGTTTGACATCACTATTAACTTGGAATTAAAAGCAAATAATATTCGCTATTTTAGTCTATTCAGTTTAAAAACAAAATAAAACATTCTCAAAATGTTGAATTGTTTCGCTTCAAAATTTCTAATTATCGTTAGGTGAATTCATGCATTCTATCATACATTCAAAAGACTTTAATCATAAATATCAAGATAGATATAAAGATACTTTGATTTCATTTTTTTCGTAAGTCCGTTTGGATAGAATAGCAGTAAATATTACAGTTCCTCCGAGAAAACCTACCTCAAAATCCAAAGAAAATTCGGATATTTCTAATTAACACAAACTTTGTAATAATTATAAGCACAGATGTTTTGGTACTAAATCGTGTTTTGGATACTGTAATAAAACTGTCATTATAAATTTGTTTAAAATATTTATTGAATAACTTTACACGTATCTTACTGACTTGTTTTTCAGGTTCAGTTTAAAGATGAGCAGCGAGGAATATGACTGTGAAGCTGTTTACAACGAATTAGCATTTTCTTCACCACCTCCTCTCTCTGACACTCAGACAGATCTCTATTGTGTATTTCAGCTCTTCTTTATTGCTGTTACAATAACTGGTAACAGTCTCGTTATAACATCTATATTAAAATTTCCTTACCTGCGCAAACGTCAGAACGTCCATGTGGCAGTACTGGCTCTAGCAGATATGGGTCTGGCAATTTTCGTCATGCCTCTTCACATATATGAAAGATGGAATGGAAAGTTTGATTTGCCCAAATGGGTTTGTGTCTTCAGAAATATTTTTGATGGTACTTTGATCCAGATTTCCATCTTAAATCTGTGCATTCTTTCTGTTGAGCGCTATCTTGCTATTTGCCGTCCTTTCACGTATGAAAAAATTACTCCTTGCTTAACTGCATTTACAGCAATTTTTAGCTGGGTTTTACCTTTGTCTACTATGGCTGTATATTTCGGGACTGGAATGAACGTGGCTGGAGTGGAAGATTATGAATTTTGTCTTTTGAAAGCATATGTCTGCTTAATCCTTCAGACTAAATGGAGTGCATATCTACAAATTGTATATGTTGCCGTTGTACCAATGACGATTATTCTGATTCTCTACGTGAAAATATTCCAGAAGGCAAAAGAGCACGCCCGTGCAATCCGATCTTTGACCGTTACGGAGGATGACAAGAAAAAGAGAAAAGCTTTTTCAGGAAACACGAAGGCAGCGCGTACAATCTCAATAGTTATCGGTGTATTCTATTTCTGCTGGCTGCCTGTTGTCATTGTTAATCTTGTGGACGTAGCCACTGAATACAAGGTCATACCGTCTATAATTGTACTTTTGTTTGTTTGGTTGGCATATCTAAACTCTTTGATGAATCCATTCCTGTATTATCTGTTCAGCCAGGATTTCAAAAGAGCTTTCAGGCAGATTTTCCATTGCAAGCCAAGTGCAGTTGGAGACATCACTTTAGCATCTACAAACACTGCTTAGTAAAAAAGCAAACAAATACACTAAACACATAAATATTTAATGTATCTAAATTATAACACTAGTGAAATAGTCGGCTATTATTACTGTTGTTGTTGTTTTAGTTTCTGTTATATTTGTCTTGATTCGTACACTGTTTCAATTTGTAAAATCAATGTTGAAAGTTCCGATTAATGACATTTTACTAATTAACATTTCAAGTTATCATCCGTGTTTATTTTCGATTAGGATAATAGTTGAGTTTGGTAGTATATTCCACTGAACTTTTACCTCACATTGTTTTTAGTTTTAAAACCTTTTTTTCTCATTATTTTATTAATCATATATTAAATTGTTTCGTGAAGAAATCTGCATGTTTTTTAAAGAAATTAATCCAGTACGAAATCACTGTGGCAGTGCAAGACATAACGGTGGGGTCGAAGGGAATGTAAATTCAAACATTACATTTTTAAAATAACGTTAGTGTACAAGTTTTTATTCGATTCAGAACTCACTGAGAATCCAAATAAGAGATAACGTTGTGCTCCGAAACCTACGTTACCTCCATTCCATATTCTAGAAAGTAAAAGCTCCGCGCTTATTTTTCTGAACTGCATTCACGAATTCTGGATCAAAATTTCCCTAAGTTCTGACATGGACACATTAAACATAGACCCAATCATTGAAATATTATCTTACATTATTTTGTAAAAAGTGTTTCATTTATGTTTATAATTTTCGTTTTCTCCCATTAGCTTATCATTATTTTTACACGGATTGCGCGCGCGCGCGTGTGTGTGTGTGTGTGTGTGTGTGTGTGTGTGTGTGTGTCCTGTTATTGCACTCACGTACGGCGTTAAGTGAATTTAATTTCTTCTGTCTACTGTCAGAAAAATAACTAAATACTGTCATCATTCTCCAGTTATGAAGAGAAAAAATTGCGGAGTTTGAAACAGTATGATTTTATTGTCATATTTTGTTATAATCGATAATAGATCGTCAAAAATAATAAATAATAATAATGTGGAAATAAAAGTAGTTAATTAGACCGTATATTCATAACAAAATGGAAGTAAAGAAATATTTTTGTACGTGAAAGAATGCACACATCAAATACGTCAACAAGCCATTGATGTCATTTAAAAAAAAGAAAAGAAACAACAAACGATAAATTTCTTTAAAATGTAATTATTGTGGATCAACATTTGTTAATGATACTAAAAAAAATACGAATAATAATACTAACAATAAATAAATAAAAAACTGATCTAAAAATGAAATTATCAACAAATTAAACTGTTACAACCAAAGCAAATAAATATATTAATAAAGTTAGACAATGATTCAGTTCACACGAGTATATCATAAAGCTACGCATTTCATATTTTTCTTTCGTACTCTTAATTTTGTATTGTTGATCGGTATCGAGATTTTTTTGTAATGGTTACTTTTCAATTTAAATCTGACACTATTGATTTTTCTATGAAAAAGAAAGCTAATTACTTGGACATCTGACATGACATATAACTCGATGTAATTTTACAGCTAAAAGATGAAATAACGATTATCAAGAAAACGGTCATCTTCACAGGATTATTTCTGAAAATAAAATAAGAATATTTTTTTTTTATTATATGTTATTTTATTTTATTTTTGTTATTTTATACTTATTTATTTAGTTATTTAGTTATTTTTGATTAAGAAGGGATTTTTGAAGTGTATTTAGTAAACAGGTAAGGATTTTAGAATTACAGAAACTAATCATTGATAATTAGCTTTTCACTAAATAAATAATTTGTATCAAACACTACTTTGAAACAAAAATATATATAAAGAGAGAGAGAGAGAGAGAGAGAGAGAGAGAGAGAGAGAGAGAGAGAGAGAGAGAGAGAGAGAGAGAGAGAGAGAGAGAGAGAGAGAGAGAGAGAGAGAGAGAGAGAGAGAGAGAGAGAGATATTTAGTAAACAGGTAAGGATTTTAGAATTACAGAAACTAATCATTGATAATTAGCTTTTCACTAAATAATAAATAATTTGTATCAAACACTACTTTGAAACAAAAATATATATAAAGAGAGAGAGAGAGAGAGAGAGAGAGAGAGAGAGAGAGAGAGAGAGAGAGAGAGAGGTCAATCAGTTAGCCTATGAGACGATTTTAACAATGCGTGAGTAAAATGAAAATTATAAATTATTATACCAAAAATTAATGATCTAATTTGTGTTGAAGCACATTAATATACATGTGCCTTTCATATTCTGATTATCTTTTTTCTTTCTTTTTAAAGTGTTTTTTGATATTTGCTTGCAATTATTATTATTTGAATTTTTATTTTATTGTTATGACACTGTTTAGTTTTTGAAAGCTTTGGCTGAAGAAGCTCGCCACTTATCATGTAATTTTAAATCATTTCTAATGTTCTTATTTCTAGCCTGTAAAACTGGGAAATTATTATTATTAGTTGTTTTATATGAATTATAAATTTAAAAAACAAAAAAATCTAATAAAAACCAGACAAATAAATAAATATAAAATAAAAGTAAAAGAAAAACATGAAATAAAAAGAAAGTAATATTGATTGTTTCAAATTCGATTTAGGTAAATCAAAACCCAAATTGATTTTGTTGTAATTACACTGGATAATAAGTTACGAAGTAAAATCGAACAATTAGAAATTATACGCATAAGAAAAGGCGTATAGGATTTTTTTTTTTTTTTTTTTTTTGTAAGTTAAATTAGGTAAATGAACTTTTTGAATTTCAAAAAAATTTATTGTATAGTTTAGAAATTAACTTTTTCGACAAATTAAGAAACAAGAAATGAAACAAATATATATATATATATATATATAGAATAACATGTCAAAGTTCTCTGTACATTTGTATGTCTAACAATTTAAGAATATAACGAACAACGGTTACATTTGGACACCTAAACACACAGTTCTAAAGAATATAAAGAGTATATATAAAAATTAAACTGTATAACGGAAACAATTGTCTGCTTCTTCTCTTTCTGTGTCTACGAATACACACACGTGGGAACAACAGCGGTGTTTTCAGCTGGCTCTGAAATTAAATATAACTGCGTATCACATGAACAGTAAAGTACTTTAAATGTTAGTTATCTGTTTCTTGCCAACCATATACATACTATTGAGAATAATACTTACATTATTTCTAGATTCATTTAGCAGATTAAAGTACTCTGATTTCGTTTTCGAGAAAAGATAAATTGTTTTAAAAATTAACATTACGCGGTACCTATCAACAAAAATTAAATCAAAGTACGTATTACCCATTCTACCATGTTCAAGCATGAAATTACGTTCAAACTGCGTATAGCGAAATTGTTCATTTTTGTTTGTAAACAAATCGTTATATAAACAGTAATAAATAAATAAAAATTTATATCAATGTTATTTGCATCTATTATTTTTATGTCTTTTTGTATGTATGTATGTTTGAATGAATGTATATACGCGTTTATGCATGTATATATGTAATATGCGTGCATGCATGTATATATGTAATATGCGTGCATGTATGCATGATTGTATGTAAGCGTATATATATGTATGTAGTGTATCTACTGTATGTATGAAATGTACGTATGGTATTCATGTATGTGTGTGTTTGGTTGTATGTGTGTTCTAGTGTTAATTTTATATCATCTTCAATAATATTGAAAATCACACACACACGCACATACATACAATGCATACATCCATTACAGACATACAATAGATACACTACATACATAGGTATACACGGATGCATCAACATTATAAATACAATCATACATATATGCATATATACATACTACATATATACATTCATACACACGTACATACTTTCATTCGTATATACATACAAAAAGACAGACATAAAAAAAAATCACAAACAATTAACCATCACCTTGGCTCTGTTTTAGTTTCAGCAACATTGTACCGTTAGGATAACATCCTCCAGACCATCCTCCGCACAGCAGATCTATCTTTGTGTTGTCTGTGTTTCTCACTGCCTCACCCCAGTGATTCCAGCCGTAAAATTTAAAGTTAAGCTGTAATAATATAATAACAAAATGTTAGAGAGAGAGAGAGAGAGAGAGAGAGAGAGAGAGAGAGAGAGAGAGAGAGAGAGAGAGAGAGAGAGAGAGAGAGAGAGAGAGAGAGAGAGAGAGAGAGAGAGAGAGAGAGAGAGAGAGAGAGAGAGAGAGAGAGAGAGAGAGAGAGAGAGATTAATTCGAAATCCAACCACATCGTTAGACCTCATTTTTGTTCAGCACATATCCAGTATCTATAAATGTTATTTTTATTACTTAGAATTATAGTTTTTCAATTAAATACTTAAAAAAAAAAAAATATGACAGCTATGTAACAAAAATTTATAATTTTAATAATGTTATTTCAGTTTCGATTTATATTTTTATCTTTCATTTTGAAAGTTAAAATATTATTACTACTATGCCATATTTATATAGCATCTTTGTCACATTAATTAAGTTCAAAGGTGCTTTGCAGTGTAAACTAACAAACTAAAATATAAAAAGACATGGACGTAAACATGTTAACATAAAAGCAAACTTAACGGTGAACAATTAAATCCACGGCCAGTGGCCCTGATAGTGACACAGACTAAGAATTTATATAACAAACTATGCAAACTGAGTGAACTTTGTACATTTTCTGATTTACCAGAGGGTCAATCTGCAGTCCTGTGCCAGACACGTCGATGGTGAATGTTCCCTTGGGTCCACACGAAGCTCTGTTGTTACCATAGTGTATGGAGTAACAGTCATTAGCTTCGCCATATTGCAGTGCAGCACCAGAAACTAGGTTTACAAATGTTTTATCGTCCCGTATGATTTCCATTGTCTGAAAAAAAAAATATTTTATTTAACGACGCTCTGAGCACATTTTAAATCTATTGAAAATCTATAGTTAATCCATTTCAGAAGTCATAAAAAAATAATAATAATAAGACATATAGACATTTTTTTCAATTTAGCAAAGTTCTACTAATAAAAAACAAACAAACAAAAAAATAGATCAAACAACAACAACGAAAACAACAAAAAAGACACAACAACAACGAAATGGAAATGGAAAAAAAAAAAAAAAAAAAAAAAAATTAAAAATAAACTTTACAAATTTAGTTTCTTGAACGCGCGCACCTTTGGGATATCTCCATATCAGTCAGAGACATTGCTTAATTATCGAATACAACATTTATTTTTAATTCTTCTTAAAGTATTTTTCCAAGACGGTATCCAAAGTTTATGTTAGAGCAAATTAAATAGCACATTATATTACTATCATTTAAATTAATTTAACATCTTTAATTGTTCCCAGCTGCTAAAAGAGAAGTTAATGTATCCAGAGAGAAGGGGAATAACCGAATGTTTTTGCTTTCTTACAAATTAACTCCCGTTTGGAATTAATATCAAAATAAGCAAATATATATTTACTGCATTAACTGAGATCTAATCCAGTATATGTTAACTCCTAATTTTATATTCACTACAGATATAAAAGCAACACATTCAGATCTGCTCTCGCTCTGTCTGTCTGTATGTCTGTCTGTCAGTCTGTGTGTGTGTGTCCCTCTCTCTGTCTCTCTCTCTCTTTCTCTCTCATATACATCTATATGTATATACACACAGACAGACACGAACGAACGAAATAATACACAATATACTCAAGCTCCCGTGCTAACCTAAAAATTACGAATTCACATTAATTTCTCAGTGAAGGCGGACATTTAAAGAAACATTTTAAACTGGAACAACTTTCCCTGCAAATTAAGCACGTAAATAAATCACATTTAATGTCAAAATACCGAAAGTTACCTGAATGTTGAGTTTCACTTTAAGATAATTCGTCTCGCCAACGTAACCCTCGCTGCCAGAGCAAGTGCCTGCACTTTCGCCATTACAGTCCGCGTTTTTTAAATTCGGATACACACCAACGTTTGGGTTTACCAAAGACAGAAATTCTGAAGGAGTTCCGGACATGTTGTGACAGTAGATCTTGACTCGTTGGTCTTGAAACACTTGCGGATAAATCCAGTATTCTCCATCAACGTATGCATTGTTACATCGTTTGACTTCAGTACAAGACCGAATTGCTACATAACACATTACTTTTAATATTTATTATCACACATTAATTAAGATTTTATGTATTTTGTTTGTATATATGTTAATGCATATATGTGTAAATAATTATGTATGTATTCGTATGTTTGTTTATATGTGGGTATGTGTGTGTTTGTATGTTTGTGTTTACACACACACACACACACACACACACACACACACACATATATATATATGTATTTTTTTATTTGAATATTCTCAGTATTATATACGTATTGGCACAAGAGGACAAAGTCCAATCACGACCTCAGATGCAGCTGACAAGATTCGAACATATGGCACACATTCGACCACACTCCGATTGCCATTCGGCCATCAAGGCAACCTCTGTATCAATGCATATGTATGTGTTTCTGTTTGTGTTGTGTTTGTATGTGTGTGTGTGTGTGTATTAATGTGTAAGTATGTTTATGTACGTATGTATGTATGTGAGAACGTATGTACGTCTCTGTACGTTTCATCATTTATGTATGTATGTACGTACGTAGGTGTGACAAAAATGTACAGTTTCCTTTTTGTTTTAACATGAAATCCAGATGTCTGTAACTGTGTTTCAATGAATGGATCTTTTCGCTGTAGATATTTATACTAAACTACTAATTTTTACATGCATATAATCTTAAGATTGTCTAGTCTCTATTTTAAAAAAATAAGGACTAAAAAGTTTGTATTAATAGTAATAATAATTAAATAAGCTGCTCTTAATTCCCGATATAAGTAAAAAGTTAGTTTTCTTTAACCATCCGTAACATGCAATTACGGACACTAAACGATAGTTTTATATTTTTGAGAAAATGTAATTGTCGACCAGATTGTGGCGAGTTTCGTGTGAGAACTGGTTATGGGATAAAACACGCTGTGGGCGAGTCTAAAGGGAACTTTTGAACCGCCATTTTTATGTTTGAGCTTTTGAACTGCTATCATAAAAGTTTGACAGCGGGGTTTAGTGTTTATATTAACATAATTACATTGATTCTCTCGTGACTGAAAATGGCTTTCCAAATAATTCGTAGATAATCCAGTCATTTATTTTCTTTTATGTATTTATAAATGTCAGAGAGACAGACAGACAGACAGAATGATACAAACGATTGCATATTGCTGGACTCCATTCTCCATTCACCAGACAAGTGAACTTGTTGTTGTAGTTGTTTGCTATGTAGCCGCCGATACAGTCGAATAGTAGCTGTGTTGCAGTTGGTGCAGGTGGCGCCACGCTGGTAATGAGATGGCCACTGGAAACTGTGGGTGATGCAGAGCATTCTACAAAAACACGAAAAGACTTTACTAATGAAAATAGTCATGTCAAACGTCATAACAGAACAGTTAAGTCAAAGGAGATGGCTGGTTAAGGAATAGTAGGTCAACTTGATGGCTGATAAAATAATAGGATAATAATAATAATAATAATAATAATAATAATAATAATAATAATAATAATAATAATAATAATAATCCTTGAAACTGTGGGTTATGCTGAGCATTCTACAAGAACACGAAAAGACATTACTAATGAAAATAGACAGGACAAAAGCGACAAAAGAATATTTAGGTCAAACGTAATGTTTAATAAAGGAATAACTAGGTCAAGGTGATTGCTGGTAAAAGAACAGTTAGGATAATAATAATAATAATAATAATAATAATAATAATAATAATAATAATAATAATAAAACTGATAAACGTTAGTAATGTTAATAAATGTTTTCATGATTATTATTTAATATTACCAGGTAATATATTAATAACTGGTGGCGGCCATTTTTTGACAGCATTTAGACAAAGGAAAATTCTTCTCAGCCGATAAACCTAATGATTCACCGTCTGCTAAACAAATATACAGATATGTAACATGATTTATGTATGATTATTTCCTTCACTATTGTTTTGTATACATTTTGTTTTAGTTTCATTACATATACAGACAGCAAGAGAGCAACGGACTTTAGTGGTATAGGCTGGCTATATAATCCTGTCTACCTGAAGGAAAATGTGTAATGATGTATTACATGTTTTAGTCAACCAGACACACATCTTTTTTCCATTAGTAAAACACAGTAAGCATGAACTCAGCATAAGTATATATTTATAGTGGATAACCGGTATTATTTCTTTACACGAATTAACACTTATTTTCTAAATTAGTTAATAATAATAATAATAATAATAATAATAATAATAAGAAGAAGAAGAAGAAGAAGAAGAAATTCAATAATTACTTAATTTCAACAATTAATTTATCCTGAAATAATAGCAAGAAAAATATTCAGTAAAACCAAATAACATCAGAAGAGGTATCGGAGCCTTTTAACACTACTCTCTCTCTCTCTCTCTCTCTCTCTCTCTCTCTCTCTCTCTCTCTCTCTCTCTCTCTCTCTCTCTCTCTCTCTCTCTCTCTCTCTCTCTCTCTCTCTCTCTCTCTGAGAAATCATAACTAAGACGAATTAAACCTGTAACACGATTTTAAAACTTAATATTATAATAATAACAAATCTTCTCACCTGTCTTCTCTCTATAGTAGACATTTCCAGCGCTGAGTTCTGAACCTTCAGACGACACGTAGATTTTCGAATTGAGCCGGCAAGTCTTGCTGTTTTTGTTGTAGAAGAAAGAGGTGCAATTGGTGTAAAACCTGCTACACTTTATAGAACATTCTCCTGCATTTACAACGTTTGTTTTCACAGCCAAATTTCCATCAGATATTTTAACATCAGAATAATCTGGGTCTTTGATAAACAGAATGTTGTTTTCGCAAACGGAGGCCTCTGTAGAAAAAAATAAACTTTGAATAAAAACGACAGTTATAAAAAGATGCATATTTCAGAAGGTGCGCAGTTAGTTGATTTGCGGTAAATGTCAACTGTGTGTGATTTCTGACTGCTCAGACGTACAACAAATTGACTGCTTAGAGACATCGATTTAATAATAAATATTTCATTTACGCACGTGGTCAGCATTACGAGTAAAGTAACTATGATAAAAACTTCTTGTTCTAGTAACAACACGTTACTATGTAATAAGAGTATAAAATCTAAACAGACAAAAGAATACTAAATTAAATTACATTATATTCTCATTTTTTCCCATTGTTTTAGGTTTACTTCTACAGTATATTTGAAAGTTAATGGTTCTATGAAAAAGTAATAAAATGACAGTTAAGATAAAAATAATAACGTGAACTGTTTTACTTGGAAATTATGCTCGTTAGGGCCAGTCTATTGCCGTAATCGTACATATTTTCTTTATTGAAATATTGAATTATTATAAAATTTAAATTATAAAATATTGAAGGAAAATAATAATGCATTCTTACTCGACTTACGAGTGCTCCAACTTACGAGTTTTCCGAATTACGAGTGGTAAAGTTTTGGCTTTGAGTTGCGAGCAAAAATCCAAGTTACGAGCGAACTTCAACTGCGCCGCCGCTAGTAGGCGCATCTAACAACACAACATCCGTCCAGCATTCCGCGTCACTCGTCTGCTTCACCTGGTTACCTCGGCGTGGAAGCATGTCTTTTGTGTTACATTCTCTTTTATTTTTTTTTATACAATATTTGTTTTTACACATACATTTTTCTTATTCAAAAACACGTTAAAATAAATTGGGGTGGCTTTGGGTGGCTGGAACGGATTAATGGTATTAATGGTATTGATTTGATATACGATGAAATTGAGTTACGAGCTAGAGACAGAACGAATTGAACTCGTAAGTCAAGCTACCACTGTATATCATTAAATAATACAGGTATAACATTTTCAGGTTTCATTAATGATAGTAAGTAGTAGTAGTAGTAGTAGTAGTAGTAGTAGTAGTAATAATAATAATGTTATTTATTTATTTATTTATTTATTTTTGTATTTGATTGTATTCATCTTTCTCCTAAACAAATCAGTTTTGTTTTGAGAATAACAGACAAATAAATAGCAATTGTATGTCAGTTGTTGTTGTTATGTTTTTTTTCATTGTTGTGTTTTTGTGTGTGTGCTTTATTTGTTTTTATTTTATTTAATATTATTATTTTTTTAATAAAGAAAGTATATTTTTTTGTAAATTATCATTTATTCATTTATACTCATCTACACGATTTATTCCTTTTTTCTTTCATGCTCTTTTTAGAAAAAAACCTTTTCCAAATGAATAGTTTTTATCGACAATGCTTTAAAAAATAAATAAATAAATAAATAAATAAATAAATAAACTGAACTGAACTGAATTAAATTATATTGAATTAAATTAAATTAAATTAAATTGAAAAAAACAACAGAAACAGGATAAAAATCTATAATAAAATCTGTTCACCGATATAGGCCTATTTTTCAAATCAACAACAAAATCAACATCAAACAAACAAACGAAACACTGAAAGCGTCATTAAGTATTAACAGTTTTTTTCTCTGGTATCAACTGTGTGACCCAGAATGAGTTTATTTACTGTATTATTTCCATTCACTCATGGAAACCAGTGTATTGTTAATCATAATAACAAACAGTATAAAGAATAAAGAAAAAACATAAATAAATAAGCGAAGCAAAATATAACAAAATAACAATCAAACACACACACAAATTAAAAATAAAAAAAAATAAAAAAGAACAGCAAGAGCAACAGAACAATATAAAATAAAAATAATAATAAAATAAAAATAATAATAAAATGAAAATAATAATAATAATAATAATAATAATAATAATCATAATAATAATAATAATAATAATCATAATAATAATAATAATAATAGAAATTAAGAAACAAAACAAAACAAAAAACAAAATAAAAAACCTACAAAGAAACCCCACTACAACTCTACTAATGTATGACCTGATATACAATGGCCTGTTGACACTCTCTCTCTCTCTCTCTCTCTCTCTCTCTCTCTCTCTCTCTCTCTCTCTCTCTCTCTCTCTCTCTCTCTCTCTCTCTCTCTCTCTCTCTCTCTCTATATATATATAGGTATGTATGTATGTATGTATGTATGTATGCATTTATCCACGTACGTATGTATGTATGCATATATGTATATTTCTATCTATCAACCTGTCAGTATTAATTTATTTCTCATTCATTCACAATACCAGGCGTCGCAAGAGGGACAACAGTAAAAGAACAAAAGGGTTGCAGAATGTAGTTTCATTAATAAATGATTGAATCGTCTCTCTGGGGATGATGATACACTTTAACTGATGTTAATAACCTATTAACTGAACTGAACACGTTTGTCTATCTGAAGGTTAAAATATATAATTGTCTGAGGTGTTATGAACAAACTTGATTACTATTTACATTGGTGAATATGCAGAGCGTTACAAACAATTATACGCGCTTATTGAATGCTAGAATTCTGTTTAGTTTTGTATATTTGTTATATCGAAAGGTATCAGGATTCTGATGAACATTTATGTTTATTCAGTACCAGGCGAATAACAACAGCAACACTATCGACTTTCATTGTAATATTTATGATTTCGATGTCTACCATTTAAAAAAGAAGAATAAGGAGAAGAAAAGAAGAGATGTTTTTAGTAATCATTTCCGATGTTTTTGCTTCGGTATTGCTAATATATTTCCAGGGAAGTACATTGCCCTTTGTCATGAGACCTAATTTTTCCATGCGGACCATGGAAAATTGTGGTCTTTGTACGACCATCACAATTTGTAGTGTTCGGGTTGCAACTTTTGTTTACTTATTTTCATAAGGTGATCTCATGCATTTCACGACGGCTTATGCAGATACAGAAATACATAATTTAATATTTAAAAAAGGCCATCACTTTCTGGAATACAGAATCGTATTTAGCCGAAACAGGTTAAAATAAAAATTATATTAGCTATAATTGAATTTAAGAAATAATAATCATAATAATCATAATAATAATAATCATAATAATAATAATAATAATAATAATAATACTTTAATGTTATTAATATTAGAAGAAATCGTTTCTTATGATTTTATAAAGTACATGATTACTGTTACTGAATAAACCTACGATTATTTATTTATTATATTAGCTTCATCGCCATCTTTATTATTGCTATGATTCTTCTTCTTCTTCTTCTTATTGTTATTATTATTTGTAGTAGTAGTAGTTGTATACTATGATCAGTAGTTCTACTAATAGTTATAATAATGGTAACTGTAGTAGTAGGAGTCGTAGTGGTAGTATTCGTAGCGGTAGTGATAGTAGCAGCAACATCAGTAGCAGTAAAAATCTGTTAAGATGATTCGCATGTCAGGCCCTGTCGAGCAACTGCGAGCATAAGGGAGATAATAAATATTAACTTGATAACATTCGGATTTGCTCGATTTAATTTCCTTAGAAATAATAACTCCAAGACATTATTAATGTCACAATTTATAATACTGTTTTTTGTGTAGCTTTAAAATCTCATATCAGTGGTGAAGACGAAAATACATTATTATTATTATTATTATTATTATTATTATTACTGTGGTTGAAACTGTTGTTTTTGTTGTGCATATACATGTACACATGTTCTGATAACTAATCTACAGTAATGATTATAACCAGAAAAGAAAGAAGAAAACAATTATTAGTTATTTTGATTTAATACTTCATTATTATTTTTCTTTGTCTTCTTGCCTTCTTCTTCTTCTTCTTCTTCTTCTTCTTCTTATTATTATTACTATTATTATTATTATTACTGTTATTGTCGTTGTTGTTATTATTATTATTATTTTTATTATTATTATTTTATTTTTATTTTTATATTATTATTATTATTATTATTATTATTATTATTATTATTATTATTATTATTATTATTATTATTATTATCTTCAAAAACTACCGAGGCAACAAAGCCTGTTTTATATAAAGCTGCGACGAATCTGGTTGGAGGGTCCAAGGTACCCCTCAGATTTGTGAAGTGCCCCTTTTATTTAGGATTGTCTCTTTTTATTGTTTGTTTGTTTTTAAATAAAATACTGTTAATGTATAAAACACTGTTGAATACATCTGCCAGGGTTCCTGTTTTAGCACTATTATATTATGGTCAATGTGAACCGTGTGTGATGTTTCAATTGTGACTTTTCAAAACGTTATGGTGCCCTTTTTGTAATGGAGTCCCCTCATCAGAAAAGCTGGATCCGCCCGAGCTAATTAAACAGAATCTTTGTAAAATGAATCAGGCATACAAATCAACCAATATAATCTTTTTGCAAATAACAATAACAATTTTTGATACCACTACTACCGCTACCTCCAATACTACTACTCTACTACTACTGTTAAAACTGCTGCTGCCATTACTAATACTGCTGCTACTACAGATTACTATTACACTACTATTGCCCTTATAGCCCTACTACAACGACTTATCAACATATACTACACTTTTATCACTATCAACACAAAAACAACTATAACTACTCCTACTATTCTTCTTCTTCTTCTTCTTATTATTATTAAATAAATAAATAAATAAATAAATATATTTATGAAGTTCCTAATAACATTTTCAAAATCTGAATACTGTATCTGTTTATTGATTTCCTTAGTCTGTACTGTTTTAACTCTGTTACAGTCTATTCCCATTACGTCTTTGTGAATGTTTACATTTCATCAATACCTCTTCATACGTGTCTGTTGCACTAGTCGCTATTTCATACATGCATGATTTGTTCTGCAAGGCAATATTCTGACATCAAGAATCTATAGCCGCTTTCTGTTGCTTTACATGTATTCACATGGTTGTCAACACACACACACACAGACAGACACACACACTACTACACTTTTGTCACTATCACTACAAAAACAAAACAAAAAACAAATATATACATAAATTTGAAATTAACAACCTAATATAAATCTTTGAATTAGTAGTAGTAGTAGTAGTAGTAATAATAATAATAATAATAGTAGTAGTAGTAGTAGCTGTAGTAGTATTAGTTATAGTAGTAATAGTAGTAGCAGCAGCAGTAGTAGTAATAGTAATATCGGCAGTAGTAACGGTACTAGTAGTATTAGTTATTGTTGTAATAGTAGTAACAGATTCAGCTGTAGTAGTAGCAGTGGTAACAGTAGAGTAATAAATAAATAAACAAATAATTTATTCCTGGACATAAACATTCGCTAATCGGTATTGTCAAGAGTATTCTCACTTTAATTTTTACTTTTTACTTTTTTTTTTTTTTTTTTTAAAAACTTCAGATTTTGTATTTTTAGTTTTCATAGTCATACTTGAATTGGTTGCATTAACATTTAAAACATAATTCGGTTTGCTTTGTCAAAACTCCAGATCGGTACCTTTTTCTTCGCAGCAGAAATAGTAATAATAATAAAATAATAATGAAAGTTCGTTGCCTTCATTTTACACTCTTGTTTTATTATTTATGAACGAGATTTGCGTTCCCTTGAGGAATAGAAAACGAGTTGCGCATACGTTGTAAGCAATGTAATATTCATAAAACAGTCTTATTATTATTTTCTAAGTTGAGAACACGGTAGATAAATTGGTTAGGAAAGTTGATGAAATTATGTCTGTTTTACTTACATTTTGTTACCTTGTACATATTGCAAAAGCATCACTCTGCTTAAATAAAAGTATGTTTGTTGCAGAGGAAACGTTTTCTGATCGGAACATTTCGACATATGTGATAGTAGTGCTCAGCGACGTTGCCAAGAAGACAGTGTGCGCTTTAGAATGCGAAGGACGTGGCGAGTGCATTTCTTTCTTTTACAACTCGGAAAAGAAACAATGTCAGCTTCATTCAAAGCTTTTTGATTCAACTAATGGATCGCAAATTAGTCCTGGAAATTCGTACTACATAATAAAATTACGTAAGATTTTATATTATATATATATATATATTTTTTTTTACTTAAGGAATCACTTTTTAAATGTTTTCTTTATTTATTTCTTTATTTACGGTTTCAAAACATTAATAAACATATTTAATAAACGATTTCTCATTTTAATAACGAATTAAAGAACAATTATTTAAAATGTTAAAACATATATTGCACGAACGAGACAAACAACATTTCATCGGCATCCTCAGATCTATAACTACATCCTGTCAGTAACTTACGTTTTACAATTCTACAAACATTGGTAGATTCATGGTATAAACACTTGGAGATATTAAAATGGTGCTAAGATTCAGGTGGATTGTGTTAAATTTGATTTATTATTTTCCATTTCTTAACTTGTATAATTTATACAAGACAGAAGTATTAGATAAATGAATGATCTATCTAATAATCTATTACGGAGATTAAGCTGAAAAACTTTCTGAAATATATAGAGTTGTTTAAATAATTAAAATGCTTCATCCTACATTTATTTATCTATAAAAGTTCAGATGGGCATGTGCTAGACGGTTCCTGAAATTTGTCACTATCTTGAATCGACTGCACAATGAAGTGATGATTTCATATTAATTAGTAAGAGTTATTACTACTTTTAGGTGATTCTCTGGTTTTTTTTTATTTCCGTTCGTTTTAAGGTTTCCGCTCATGTGCTGATGTTAAGCAGTGTAACAGTTCGTACACTGACGGTGAATACTGGATTTATCCTCTAGCATTTGGACACCAAGCAGTCAAGATCTACTGTCACAATATGGATGGAAATCCGACTGAATTTGTTTCTTTAACAGTGAATAACACGGCGTATTATCCCAACCTCAATAATCAGTATTGTGAAGAAGAATTACCTGGACCCGTTAACAGTAATTCTCTTCCTGGACAGACGGTGTATATGAAAATACGAGTAAACGTTGAGGTAATATCCAGCATACAGACATACTGATACACACACATACAGAGAGAGAGCCACACACACAGAGAGAGAGAGAGAGAGAGAGAGAGAGAGAGAGAGAGAGAGAGAGAGAGAGAGAGAGAGAGAGAGAGAGAGAGAGAGAGAGAGAGAGAGAATTAACGCATACACATTTTCAATCAGTAAATCATTTGACTACTGTAGTCACTTTGCATGACCAGAGGAAGAGCAAAAACACATTTAAAAAAAAAATCTTTAAACTATCATTTTAAACTTACAGTTTTTGTTAAAAATATATTTCCATAGTCTACTAGATGTTTTCTTTCAGACTATGGAAGTAATTCGTAATGACTCTACGTTTGGACAAACGACTTTTGGTGAAATCAAACTCTATGGCCAAGCTGCTGATTGTTATGCTAGGGTTACTGAGACGTTAAAGTGTGGACCGAAAGGAACCTTTAACATCGATTTGACAGGAACAGGACTCAGAGTAGATCCACAGGTTTAAAATTTCATTAGAAATTTAATGTTTTATTTTATGAAGTTTTTGATAACTTACTCGAGTTACAGAGTAGTGTAGTAGTGTCAGTACATAAATTCAAGGTAGGCAGTAATTTAATAATGCTATGGAATTACTGGTGTATTTATTATTTTCTAACTTCTACATGTATATGATTTCGTCCGTTTACTTTATCTTTTCAGGTGGTGTTTATAGTTGAAGGGTATATGTACAGCGCTAAAATTAAAAGGAGTGCTAACGATACAAAGATAGATCTCCTGTGCGGAGGTTTTCCAGGATTTTGTTTTCCTGAAGATCAACTGTTGTTGAATATATTTAAGCCGCAAGGTTGTTATAATCGTTAATACATACACACATGCAAACACACAAACACACATACACGTACGCATCCAGGCAAGGAAACAAAAAACAAATATTTTAACGAATTTTATTAGCTCTTTATTATAGTTTTTGTTATCAGAACCAGATGGTAACACATAAATAAGTAAAATATCAGCATTCTAGTACCTTTGTTTGTGAATAGTTCACTGGACTATAGTTTCAGCAATTAACTTGTTTATCTGTATTTTCATTTCAGAGCCGGCACTAAACTCGGCAACTGTTCCTGTCTGCGAGGATCCGTAGAGGAAATCAGAAAACACATCAATATTTGCAATCGCTTTGGCTTAGATCTCAGTTGTGCATGTTTCATTTCTAGCACTTGGATGACGGGTGATGTTTGAAACTGATGAGGATGGAAAGATAAATGGCTAATATGAACACAGAATAATAAATCTCTTTTTCGTTTTCACTCGCTCTCCTCTCGTTCCTTATGTCTTAAACATAATCCAGGCAACGAATATATATATATTGCTCTCAGTATTTAGTTGGGTTCATCCTGCATAGTTGCTAAATGGTATAGGTACAGACAGGCACCTGTTTATACGTATGTTAATACAACTTATTCGGCTTTATTGTGAAGACAGTTTTGCTTCTGTCGAGTCTGTATTCATAGATATAAAACACACATAAACAGAATATTTCACTTTTAGTATTTGAACAGCTATACTCTTTTCACATTTTGGTTATAGTTCGCAGAATGTTTTTAACGATTATTAAGGACAGAGCAAATACGAATTCTAGATTTTCATTTTATTGATGTAATTATATTTTTGTCACAGTTTCATTCCTTCATACGCAAGTCCTTCCCGTCTAGAAATATAGATAAACTGGATGAAATAGAATATAAGGGAAGACAGAATAAGTTATCGTATTTAAAATGATGACAACACAAATATGTAATCAGAAAACTCTGTCGTTAGTATAGGGAGTTAGTTCATATGCGAATCACTGAAGATTGGCACCCTTCTCTTTTATTTCACATTTAATAGCTATTTTATTTCTGTTCATAACTGGTTTTTTTTTATCTTCTTTGTTCATAACCTTTTAGTGTGGATTATCTAAAAGGACAACCAATTGTTTCATTCTATCTAATTTACAACAACTTCGTATTTTTAGTTAATTTCAGTCTAAAATATTATCTCTTAATACGTGTTACTGGTGACTGCATTGCTACACCAGTGTTTAATGACTTTGTTGGTAGCCGCAGTTATCAGAATTACATTATAATAAGGATTAATAGACTTGAACATTTTTTTCATTCTGATCATAACATGATGTTTCTAAAATTAAGAGAAAAATATTTCACTCGGATAAGTATCCAAAATGGAATTGAAGTACCTTTCTTTGGTTCTTTTTCAAAGTCTTTATCAGTAGCGTCAATTAAATACGGCATCATTAAATTTACACGTAGGTAATGAAACGTGCCGATAAATCAAAAATAATAGGTCATCGTTTTTCCTGGTCGAAGAACGAAGGGAACTAAAGATAGTATTCCATAATTGACCCAGATTTATTTCTTAGTTGTAAAATATCTGGTAAAGATCTGAACTAATTGTGATAACAATTATCTAATTCTCGCTCTTTTCTTGCTCTATATTATCATTAGTGATTCTCTTCTGCTCTTTTATTTAGACTATTTTTATTTCTTAATCAAAGTTGTTTGTTTTAATGTATCTTGAGAGAGAGAGAGAGAGAGAGAGAGAGAGAGAGAGAGAGAGAGAGAGAGAGAGATTGTATCATTGATCAATATAAATATTAATCTTAAAGAACAGTCAGTCCGTGTCTTTATTCGAATTTATCTGTGATGTGAGATACATTTTGAAATCTTTGGTTGGTAACAATAATAATAATAAAAATATTATTATTAATATTTTATTTATTTGTTTATTTATTTAAATATATAGTCTGAAGTTCACTTAAGTCGGGAAAAGATAATGGTAAAATTATATTTCATTACAGATTTGTGACATCTAAGTTTAAAAACGTCTCATCTACATTCTTTCTTCAAGTCTGCGTCACAAAACATCTTCATTTATCACTGGATGATTGAAAAAATCCCCTAGAAAACAGGATGATTTCTGATATAACGCCATTGCTCCATTTATAGAAATAATCGGTACAAATGGACACATGACTGTTTAGTAGGCGGAGTTTGTGGATAAAAGGTTTCTTTTTTAAAATATCATCTAAATTGTAACCTCTCGGACTAATAAAACACAGCCTTAACAATTCTTTCTCCGGACTGAGTTTTCGGTGGATATTTGAAAAAGTCTTATTTTCTTCTGTGACAGTGAATCTTTAATACGTCATATATTGTAGTAGAAAGCAGTAAGTATTATAATGAGTACTACAAATGTGCTCGGAAACTTTACATTGACTAAATATAATTTAATAAAGAGACCGTAAATTGATGGAAAACTTACCATAAATGGAAATGCACTGTCAAGTATAACGCATTATCAATATTAAGTCATCTTATCCAAGGTCATGGTACCGGAACCGTACTATGGCAATATTGTTTTGGAGACAAATAAAAAATAATAAAAATAATAATAAACAAAATAAAAATAAATAAAATGAATTAAAAATATATTATCCAGTATTTAAAGCTGTTAATAATATATTATATCTAATTTATAACTGTGTTCTGTAAATCTCAAGTATGGTACATCCAAGACACATAATTATATCACTAGCTATCATTATTGTTGTTGTTGTTGTTTTTGTTTCTGTTATATTTGTCTTGATGCACAGAATGTTTTAATTCGTAAAATCAATGTTAAAAGTTCCAATTAATTACATTTTATTAATTAACATTTCATGTTATCATCCGTGTTTATTTTCGATTATAATAATAGTCTAGTTTGGTGATATATTCTACTGAACTTTGACCTTATATTTTTTTTTTTAGTTTTAAAACCTTTTTTCTCATCATTTTATTAATCATATATGAATTTGTTTCGTGAATAATACTGCACTTTTTTTGTTTCGAAATTAATTATGCTAATAATGAATGGCTGAGGAAATCTTTCAAGGAAGCGACGACCCAATACAAAATGTAGAGGACATAAAGTAAACATCACTGTAGCAAGAAATAACAGTGGGGTCGAAGGGATTGTAATTTTAAATCTTAAACTTTAAAAACAACGTTAGTGTACAACTTCTTATTAGGTTCAGAACTCATTGAGAATCCAAATAAAAGATAACGTTGTGCTCCGAAACCTACGTTACCTCCATTCCACATTCTAGAAAGTAAAAGCTCCGCGCTTATTTTTCTGAACTGCATTCACGAATTTTGGATCACAGTTTCCTAAATTCTGAGATGGACACATTATACATAGACTCAAGCAATGAAATATTTAGTTACATTATTCTATAAAATGTGTTTCATTTATATTTATAATTCTAATTTTTCCCATTTTGCTTATAATTGTATTTATGTGGATTGTGTGTGTGTGTGTGTGTGTGTGTATATATATATATATATATATATATATAAAATTAAAAAAATACACCAGCCTTTAAAGCTATTCATGGCAGAAAAGTGCAAATGCAAGAATTATATCACTGACTTGAAAGAAATACTAGTATACGGATTATATATGTCAAAACTTAAAAGGAATAACATTTCACTCCAGGATGAATTAAGACAGGAAATGTAGCAGCTTTCATTGTTTCTTTTTAAAATCATTATCAGTAGTTTCTTAATTTTTTAAATCATTACATTTATACAGAGATAATGAAATGTGTCGATAAATGAAAAAGAATAGGTCATCTGTTTTCCCTGTGAAAGAATGAAGGAAACTAAAAATAATATACCATGATTACTACTGAACCAAATTTATTTCTTAGTTGTAAAATATCTGGTAAAAGTCTGAGCTAAGCATAACCACAATTATTTCATTCTCGCTCTTTTTGCCCTGCTAATTTAGTCTAATCTGATCATTATCATTACTGATTCAGTTCTGCTCTTTTATTTAGCGTTCTCTATTTAAAAAGTATGTTTTTTTAATGTTTGTCATATGAAGCAACAGACTCAGTATATTCTACATACTTCCAGATACATTTTTTCTCTCTTTTAGCTATAATGAAGTTTAAGAGTTAAAAAAAAAAAAAAAAAATGTCTAGTCACCGACATATTTTGCAGTCACGTGGTATTAACGTACACGGTACAGTGATTTTCGTTTCTTGAATTTATTGTCATATTTTGTTATGATGGATAATAGCAATAAATAATAATAAAGTGGAAATAAAAGTAATTAATTAAACCGTATATAAATAACAAAATGGTAGTAATGGTATATTTTGGTATGTGTAGGAATGCACACACCAAAGACGTTAATAAACGATGTTTAGTACCTTTCATCGTTTGCCATAAATAGAGTATATCATAAAGCTACTAATTTCATATTTTTCTTGAGTTCTTTTTATTTTGCATTGTTGATCGGTATCGAGATTTTTGTGTAATTGTTACTATTCAAATTAAATATCTGACACTATTGATTTCTCAATGAAAAAGAAAGCCAATTACTTCGACATCTGACGTGACATGTGACTTGATGTAATTTTACATCTAAAATGAAACAAAGATGAAATTACGATTATCAAGAAAATGGTCATTTTCAAAGGTTGATTTGAGGATTAAATCTGAAGGCAAGACGGGTTATTTTATTTTATTTTATTTTTTGATTACGATGGGATTTTTAAGCTGTAGTATTATATTAAATAAGCAGGCAAGGATTTCGGAATTTCAGAACCATTCACTAATAATTAATTTTTCAATAAATCAATAATTTGTAACAAACTCTACTTTGCAATAAAAATAAATATACAGAGAGAGAGAGAGAGAGAGAGAGAGAGAGAGAGAGAGAGAGAGAGAGAGAGAGAGAGAGAGAGAGAGAGAGAGAGAGATTAATAAAATAATAATGTAACAAAACGCTATAATTTTAATAATGTTAATTCACTTAAGATTTATGTTTTTAATCTTTATAATAAAACTGATTTAATTTCGAAAGTTAAATTATTATTATTATTACTATGGAATATTTATAGAGCACGTTTTTCATACTAAATAAGTTCCACGGTGCTTTACAGTATAAACTAACAAAAAAAATATAAAATGACATGGACGTAAACATGTTAAAATAAATGCAAACTTAATGATGAACAATTAAATCCACGGGCAGTGGTCCTGATACTAACACAGACTAAGAATTTATATAACAAACTATGCAGACTGAGTGAACTTTGTACATTTTCTGATTTACCAGAGGGTCAATCTGCAGTCCTGTGCCAGACACGTCGATGGTGAATGTTCCCTTGGGTCCACAAGGCGCTCTCTGGTTATTACTGTGTATGGAGTAACAGTCATTAGCTTCGCCATATTGCAGTGCAGCACCAGAAACTATGTTTACAAATGTTTTATCGTCCCGTATGATTTCCATTGTCTGAAAAAAGATATATTTTACTTAACGGCGCTCTGAAAAGATGGACAATAACCATTACGAAATCTTTCTAAAAGCTAATTGTTGGTTTCTGATTGAGACACGTAGTAATCAGTAGGTGCAACGAGGTTGATTTTACAAACTATCACGTTTAATATCAGCGCTTCAACCACACCTTCCTTTTTCTGAAATTACTCTTTCGATACGAGCTAAATGTTAAAAGTCATAAGGAAAATAACGAGCAAATTATTATTGCTATTATTATTATTATTATTATTATTATTATTATTATTATTATTATTGTCACTGATCAGTCCAGAAGACAGTAATCAGAAAAAAATAAAATATAAACCTTACAAATTTAGTTTCTCGAACGCGCGCACCTTTCGGATATTCATTTCCATACCAATCAGAGATATTTCTTAATTATCGAATACATAAATTATATTTAATTCTTCTAAAATTCTGAAAGCTTTGTAGTAGTATCAGTAAAATTAATTTAACAGCTTTAATTGTTCCCAACTGCTAAAAGAGAAATTAATGAAACCAGAGAGAAGGGGAATAATCAAATGTCTTTGTTTTCTTACGAATTAACTCCCGTTTGGAATTATTCGTTAACAAATGATCATATATTATTTTACTATTAAATGCATGTATGTAGCTATGTATGTATGTGTGTATGTATGTATGGATGGATGGATGGATGGATGGATGTATGGTATATATATATATATATATATGTATGTATGTATGTATGTATGTATTTATATCATATATATATATAATTCTTATTTGACATGATTACAATTGTGTTTTAAGATGTAATGTAATATTTAAAAATGACCATATCGTGGAATTTACTTCATCTCCACAAAAGAACAAAAAGAAAATAAGTAAACATATATTTACTGCATTAACTGAGAGAGAGAGAGAGAGAGAGAGAGAGAGAGAGAGAGAGAGAGAGAGAGAGAGAGAGAGAGAGAGAGAGAGAGAGAGAGAGAGAGAGAGAGAGAGAGCACATTAATTTCACAGTGAAGATGGACATTTAAAGAAATATCTTCAATTCGAAAAATATCGATGGATTAAATCATGTAAATAAATCTGTAATACGTCTGTAATCTGTAACAGTGTTTCAATGAATGCATCTTTTCTCTGTATTAACTGTATATATTTATATTAAGTTACTAATTTTTATATGCAAATAATCTTAATTGGTTAGTCTCAGATTCAAAAAAAATAAAAAAAAAAATAAAAAAAATAAAATAAATAAATATATATATATAAACCAATAACAAATGCAAAACGTTTGTTTTAATGGTAATAATAATAAAATAAACTGCTATTAATTCCCGATATAATTAGAGTTTTCTTTAACCGTCCATTCCATGCAATAACGAACACTAAACGATAGTTCTAAATTTTTTAGATGACTTAATTAGCAACCAGGTTGTGGCGTGTTTCTAATGAAATTCTAACACAGTTTCTCAAGCTTCAAGTCATATAATAGTTAATCTAGCTGTTGGACTCCGCTGTTTCTGTTGACGTCAGAGGGAACAGGTAAGAGGGGATAGAATTGGCTATGGATAAAACAAGCTGTGGGCAAGTCAAGTGGGAGGCGATATTTTTTCCTACAAATTTTAGACATTCGCGCCAAGCACTTGCCTTCTTGTGCATCTACTTAGAATAGTCTAGTCAGTTGTTTACAATGTCCCAAAAACACGAGTTCGCTTGAATCATTTTTTTTTACATTTCAACAAAACCATAGGCCTAGGCCTAGAAGGTTTAGCTGAAGAGGTTCAGTAGATATAGAAATAATAATAATACAGCCATAGGTATAGTGCATGAATTAGTTAACTTGCAAATCATTCCCCTGTAAAGATAAAATAATATGGGCCTACGTAACGGTGGAGTAGCCAACCGGACACACTTACAGGAAGGGGTCGCCATTAACGTAGTATTTATATTAACATAATTATATTGATTCTCCCGTGACCTATAACAATTTTAAGTGGGTTTCCAAACAAACAGTAGATAATTTAGTCATTTAATTTCTTTTATAAATATATATTTATAAATTACAGAGAGACAGACAGACAGAATGATACAAACGACTGCATATTGCTGGACTCCATTCTCCATTCACCAGACAAGTGAACTTGTTGTTGTACTTGTTTGCTATGTAGCCGCCGATACAGACGAATAGTAGCTGTGTTGCAGTTGGTGGAGGTGGCGCCACGCTGGTAATGAGATGGCCACTGGAAACTGTAGGTGATGCAGAGCATTCTACAAAAACACAAAACGACTTTACTAATGAAAATAGTCATGTCAAACGTCATAACAGAACAGTTAAGTCAAAGGAGATGGCTGGTTAACGAATAGTTAGGTCAACTTGATGGCTAATAAAAGAACAGTTAGGATAATAATAATAATAATAATAATAATAATAATAATAATAATAATAATAATATTAATAATAATAATAATAATCACAGTAATAAAACTGAGAAATTTTAGGCCGTACAGTAATGTTAATACATTTTTCAGTGATTATTATTAAATATGACTAGGTAATATATTAATTAATAATTAGTGACAGCCATTCTATAATAGCATTTAGACAAAGGATAATTCTTTTCAGCCGATAAACCTAATGATTCACCGACTGCTAAACAAATATACTGATATCTGTTTTAGCTCTTTGCCTTTATATTAGTGTTGTCAGTTATACATTTTGTTTTAGCTTCATTAAATACAGACAAAAGTTTGGTTGTAACATGAGAGCAACCGGACTTCAGTGGTATGAGCTGGCTATATAATCCTCTCTACGTGAAAGAAAATGTGTAATGATTTATTATATGTTTTAGTCAACCAGACACACATTGTTTTTCCATTACTAATACACAGTAAAGATAAACTTAGCATAAGTATATATTTATAGTGGATAACCAGTATTATTTTTTATACGAATATACACACATTTTCTAAAACAAATAATAATAATAATAATAATAATAATAATAATAATAATAATAATAATAATAATAATGATAATAATAATAATATTCAGTAAAAACAAATAGCAAACAGAAGAGGTATCGGAGCCTTTTAACACTATTTTATCTCTCTCTCTCTCTCTCTCTCTCTCTCTCTCTCTCTCTCTCTCTCTCTCTCTCTCTCTCTCTCTCTCTGAGAAATCATAACTAAGATGAATTAAACCTGTAATACGATTTTAAAACTTATAATAATAATGACAAATAATCATAAAGAAACAAAAATCTTATCGCCTGTCTTCTTTCTGTAGTAGACATTTCCAGCGCTGAGTTCTGAACCTTCAGACGACACGTAGATTTTCGAATTGAGCCGGCAAGTCTTGCTGTTTTTGTTGTAGAAGAAAGAGGTGCAATTTGTGTAAAACCTGCTACACTTTATAGAACATTCTCCTGCATTTACAACGTTTGTTTTCACAGCCAAATTTCCATCAGATAATATAATATCTGAATAATCTGCGTCATTGATAAACATAATTTTTTCTTCGCAAACGGAGGCCTCTGTAGAAAAAAATAAACTTTGAATAAAAACGACTGGAATGAAAAGATACATATTTCAGAAGGTGCGCAGTTAGTTGATTTGTGGTAAATGTCAGCTGTGTGTGATTTATGACTGCTCAGACGTACAACAAATCAACTGCTTAGAGACATCGATTTAAAGAATAAATATTTCATTTACGCACATGGTCTGCATTACGAGTAAAGTAACTATGATAAAACACTTCTTTGTTCCAGTAACAACACAATACTGTGTAATAAGAGTATAAAATCTAAACAGACAAAAGAATACTAAATTAAATTACGTTATATTCTCATTTTTCCCCCATTGTTTTATGGATACGTCTACAGTAAACTTAAAAGTGTGTTTGTGGGTGTTTTATTTTTATTTATTTATTTATTATTTCTTCCTCTTATTATTATTATTTATTTATTTATTTTTGATAAAGAAACTATATTTTTCGGTAAATCATCAATTATCATATATATTGATATAGGCGATTTTTTGCTTTTATTCTTTGTTTTATGTCTCGAGATTAGAAAAAGCTCTTTAGAATTGTTTTTACAGTTCTCATCGTAAACTATTTTGTCTTAAGAAGTAAGAACAGAAGAATTCATATTTAAAAATAAACAATAAATAAATACAAAACAAAACAAACAAACCAATAATAATGATAATGATAATGATAATAATAATAATAATAATAATAATAATAATAATAATAATAATAATAATAATAATAATAATAATAATAATAATAATAACAATAACAAAAAGTATAAGGTACAAAGAAAAAAGTTAAAAGAAGAAACATAAATAAATAAAAGAAGCAAAATATAACAAAGTAACAACAAAACACACACAAACACAAAACAAATAAATAAATAAAATAAAATAAAGATATAAAATAAAACAAGTAAAATATAACAAAAAATGACAATTAGAAAAAAATTAAAAACAAAAAAGAACAAAAACAAAACAACTCTGCTAATAACAATAATGTGCTTCTGATATAAAATGGCATAAAATCTCTCTGCCTGATTACCCCTCTCTCTCTCTCTCTCTCTCTCTCTCTCTCTCTCTCTCTCTCTCTCTCTCTCTCTCTCTCTCTCTCTCTCTCTCTCTCTGTCTATATATATATAATATGAACACACACAGATACATGTATGAATGTATGTATGTATTTATGTATGTATGTATGTATGTGTGTATATAGATGTCTTTATATTTATTATTCATTCTGTTATTCAGTATAAATTTATTTCACATTCATTCACTCTTTATTCACATTCATTCACAATGCCAGGCATTGCAAGAGGGACAACAGTAAAAGAACTAAAGTTTTGCAGAATGTAGTTTCATTAATAAATTATTGAATCGTCTCTCTGGGGATGATACAGTTTAACTGTTTTTAATAACCTATTCACTGAACTGAAAACGACTGTCTATCTGAAGGTTAACTATATTATTGTCTGCTGTATTATGAACATCGTAGCGGTAGTGATTGTAGCAGCAGCATCAGTAGCAGTAAAAATCTCTTAAGATGATTCACATGTCAGGCCTGTGGAAAATCGATAAAAAAATTGTTTG